>CM039470.1:21335969-21757746 GCA_022433065.1 Begonia loranthoides | reverse complement strand
AACATACCACAGTGGTTGACTTGTCATTGACCGTAAACCACGATGGTTGAATTGTCATTTTCCCTTCTTTTTTTATTCTTTTTGATTTCCATGATTGACAATTCCTGTTCCGTCCCTACTCTCTCTCTCCTTCCCCTCTTTTTTTTTTTTTTTTACTGTTTATAAAATATACTTTAATTTAATTTAATAAATAATTATGAAATTTCAAAACTTATGTTAATTATGTATTTATATATAGCACCATATTTTTATTCTTTTAATTTTTAAATATCACTTAGCGGAAGACTTTCTCAATTATAATTTACTCACATAATTATTATTGAACTTGTTATTACATAAAAGACACAAAATACAATAAAATTCTCAAATGTTATAATTTACCATCAAATCTATAAGACTAATTTCATTTTAACTTTAACTCAACTAAGATAACAATTGTTATTAATGTATGGAGGTGGTTAACAATTAACTATTATATATTTTGATAGTTTAATAATAAATAATTAGGAAACAAATGTTTTCAGTTTGTTACATTTTTACTCAAGCTCTGCTATCTAATCTAAATGTTCATACATAAATGAAAAGAAGGAAAAATCCACCAAACTAAAATGTTTACAGTTTTAGATTTTACAGAATGAAAAACGTGCATGTAATGTATATTTTTTCCTTGCAATTTCTCATACAAATTACAGTTTAAGCTTAGGAGTATCCATCATAACTTGAGGGACATCCATTTTAAGCTTAGGGACATTCATTGTGGGCTTAGGGACGTCCTCTGTAAGTTGAGGGACGTCCGTCTTAAGTCGTTAACTGAGGGACATCCGTTTTAAGTTAAGGGACATTCATTTTAACCTAAGGGACGTTCGTTGTGATTTAAGGACGCTTGTTATGGGCTTATGGACGTCCGTCATAAGTAGAGAGACGTCGGTTTTAAGCGAGGGACGTCCGTTGTTAGCTGAAAGACACGTTTTAAGCTGGGGACGACATCGTCTTTCAATAATCCATCATGAATTACCATTACTAGTAATGGACGTCCCCCCATCTCTGAAGGACGTCTGATTCATTCATCCAACAACCAACAACCTTCGTTTGCAAATGTGCTCCTATTTAAAATAGTGTGTGTCTTGCACGTGACCTCCTTCAACATAATGTTCGCCAATGCCTTTGGTCTATCCTGGCCGTCCATTTCTAGCAACGGACGTCCCCCTAGCTCTAAAGGATGTATGATTCATTCATCCAATGACCAATAACATTCGTCTACAACTGTGCTCCCATTTAAAATAACGTGTGTCTTGTATGTGACACTCTTCAAGATAATGTTCGTCAGTGCCTTTGGTCCATTCTGGCTGTCCATTTTTTGCCACGGACGTCCCCCAGCTCTAAAGGAAATCTGATTCGTTCATCCAACGACCAACAACTTTCATCTGCAACTCTGCACCCATTTAAAATAGTGTGTGCTTTGCACGTGACGCCCTTTAACATAATGTCCACCAGAGCCTTTGATCCATCCTAGCCATTCATCCTCATTGAGGGACGACCATCCCTTCATCTAACGGCCATGAAGCTTTGTCCGCCAGCTCCTTCCCGTCACGACATCCCTCCATAATACTTTTGGCAAAACCGTCTCATCAACTCATGCAGAGACTGAGAAGTAAAAGAGTTGACTGAAACAAGGCCAAACAAGAGGGAGATAATGCAAAAAGAACACAAGGGACAAATCAAGTTCAATGAATTATAGCTGTAATGTGGTAAAAACAACTGTTAATTTGGATCAGCCTTGGACATAGCTCGTGGTCGAAGAACGTCTGTTGTTGATCCTTGGACATTGCCGTGGAACGGGTCTTAATGTTAACGTGGCTGCGGTGTTGCCTATGCATTTTTTGAGAGAAAACGTGACGGAAAGGTTTTTGTTGTTTATTTTCCATAGTTCAAGGTTTTAGTTGCCTACAAAAATTCTTCCAGGTTTGACGTGTTGATGACCCCAAACTATAGAGCTTGTTTTGTTAATTTCCCCTAAGTAATTATATAATTTTAATAGTAACTAAAATTTTAAAAAATGTACAATATATTGTATGTTTGACTCGTTAGACTTGGCTCGTTAGGCTTGTTCAGCCGGCTCAGCTCAGCTTGTTTAACTTGTGGCTCGCAAGCGGATTCGAGTTGAAATTTTTTTTAGACTAGCTCGTTAGACTCAACTCTTTTAACTCGGTAGGCTTGATAAGCTAAAATTTTTCAGGTTTGATTTAATTCGGCCGGCTCATTTGTCATCTCTAGAATCAAGTTGGCCTCAATAAATACTTACTTAAAAAGTAAGAACCCATTTGGAATCCATCTTTTTCTTTCTTCTGGTTTTTCAATCTGTTTATGGAATCCAATCATTATATCTCTTCTGCATCATGCCACTTAAAAAACCGCATGATTCTCACACTAGAAAAAGGGCAAACCAACCAACCCATTACTTCCCCTCATGATCACGGTCGGTCCACTAATGGAAGAAAGAAAAATTTATAACCTTTCCCAATCACAAACCAAACCCATTTCTCATCTCCTCCCCCTTGCTCCAGTTCTTCAACAGAAATTGAAATTTCTTGGCTTTGATTTCAGAGATGACCACAAATCTAGACGTTGATTCTTCTCCAACCTTCATCGATCACCACCATCCCGTCCTCAAGCTCCTCGACTTCACTTGTAGGCTGCTTTCGGTTCCTCTTAGTATAGCAACTATTTGGTTAACAGTTACTAATCAGGAAGATAACAGCATTTATGGGAGAATAGAGTTCAGTAATCTCATCGGTCTGAAGTAAGAACTTGGTTGGTTTTTTTCTTTTTAGGAGACTTGTATTTCTCTGTCATGTCTAAGTGTTTTGAGTTCGATGGTTGCAGATACATGGTTTCTGTAAGTGCCATTAGTGCTGCATATGCTCTTGGTATGGCCGTTTTCTCGTGGATTAGGTGCTTTGTCATTAAAGCTTGGGTTTGCTTCGTCTCAGACCAGGTTTGTCTTTTATTCTTACACATAAACCGCCAAAAGTAGATCAAATTCTTTCAATTATTTGAAGTTGGTCATAATTGGTTTCAAAAATTCACGCCTAATTGCAGATTGTGGCTTACTTGATGATCACATCAGCTGCAGCAGCAGCAGAGATTCTGTACTTAGCCCACAACGGCGATAGGGAAGTGTCCTGGAGCGAAGCCTGCAGTTCATACGCCAAGTTTTGCCATAGAATGAAGCTAGCTTTGATTCTTCATGCCTTGGCATTTCTTTGCTTCTTCCTACTTTCTCTGATTTCAGCCTACACTACTTTTATCATGTTTGATCCTCCCCTTCCCGCTAAGCAAGTTGAAGAACAGAGAGCCTAAGAGTCCATTAGCTCTAATATTTCCTATAAATTAGTGTAATTAACCTTCCAACTTGATTGAATCAATATTTTGATACGCTTTAAGTCTAAGTTGTTACAAAATATAATCCTTATAATATAATGACTGTTTCAATTTAGTTTTCTTGATTTTAGTTCATTAAAGTTTTTTAATTTCGTTTTTAATAGTGTTATCTCATGTTCTTTAATCAATAAATTTAATAAATAAAATGTACGTGATAATCCTTTTATTTACTTCTTCTCACACAAAATATTTAGTTGAGTTGAAATGTTTTAATGCGTTTTGTCGTTTTTTAAACTAAATTAATTCTTTTTAGTTTAAATACAACACTCAAAATTAAATTTGTCACGCCCCAAAAGGGACCCGAGACAGAACAGGAAATGATCCGACCCAAAAGAACCAAATCGTCCGACCCTCATTTGAATCTATAATTAACAGCGGAAGACTTAAACATTCACGTTATCGATCAGACCCAAAAATAAAGATCCAAAAGTGATAATAATATAATGCAAATTAACAAATTCTAAAACCCGGAACTTAAAAATAAGATTTATGATACAAACTTTCCTAAAATATTATAAGTATCTATACAAATGAGATGAAATAAATTATGCGGGGAAAATTCTAAATTTCACTCTGAAGTGGCAATGAGGGACTACTCTGATTAATTTATGAAAAATAAAGTCAAATTTGGAGTGAGTCAACAAAACATAGTAGATATTAATTTATATTCAACTTTTATCTTATACGAATCATGTATGAGATTTCAGTTTCTTATTCTTCACAATTTAACATAAGAAATAACAAAATGAACAATAGAATAATTAACAGAAACACACAACGGCGATGTTCAGGCAATCGCAACAGTCAAACAGACCCTGATCAGGTTTAGGGTTTTATGTCTAGGGACACGACACATACAGCTATCTTATTACTCTAATTAGCAATAACAGTAAATAAATGAAAAATTAAACACAACGAATTGAACAATCAGTCAACATGTCTAAATTAAAACAATATTAGACATTTTATAATTTAATGTGCGTTAAATATAAAAGAACCCCTACCTCAAAATTAGAACTAACGATACCAAAGTCCAATGAAGCCCAACAGTAGACAATTCTAACAAATTCTAAGTCTTGAAACCTAGCTATAAAAATTCATTAAGATTTAGGATTTAATTTAAAACTTATTATTTAAATTTTTTGACATATGGGTATGACCTAAGATTGGAGGCTCAACCCATCCAATAAAATTATATCAACCTCTGACAACCCTAGAATATTCAGGTCTAAGCCTTAGGTGTAATAAATTAAACTTGATCCAATAGATTACATGATCAGTCCAACCACCATGGCATATACTAGGGCCAATGACATGGATATAGACTAAGCCCAAGTGGCCCACAACTTGCATAGTCCATGGGTAGAAAGCCCATAAGTTATCAACCCACGAATGGACCTTTCTGTCCATGGACAGAATTCTTCCCTGTCCATGGACAGAGTTCGATCGCTTAAATGTGATTGTTCTCACCGATGCCCAACAGGAGAAAAGGGAAACAAGGGTTCAAATCAGAACTCTCTCCCAAAAATTTCAAGCCTAAGTATATTCATTGGCCATTTGACGGAGTCGGCGGTAGTTAGGAAACCTTAATGATCTTGTTGAATTTCGGTTTGGCCGAAAGGCCAAGGCTTCGGGTCAGAAATCCTTCCCGATCTTCAATATATCACACAATACCAATATATCAATTCAATGGATTAGACAAGCATCCAACATCAACCAATAGTTGAAAATTTGAAGAATACTCTAAGAAGAAATAGATTTCTTACTTGAAGAAAATTGCTTTCTCGACGCCACTTCACTGGAGATAATTCACCTGCCAAAGTCAAGGATTTACCCTTAAAATAAACCAACGTCTAATTCAGTCTCACAAAGAGATTAGAAATGGACAAGGGAGAATTGTGGCTTACCCTTGCAACAAAAAAAACTATTACCACACCAGTGGATGAAAATCGAACTTCACTGTGCCGACAACAACCTAGATGTCACCGACCACTAAACGTTGTTACCCACTGTAAGTCGTGAAGAATAGAGAGAGGAGTTCATGACAAGGAATTCCAACAATGCAACATTCACATATTTGGGAAGAAGAAATTCGTCGGAGGAAAAATCAAACCAGACCCCCACAAAAAGCAAACCAAACCAAGATCAGAAAAATGAGATAGGGAAAGTGGAGTGGGAGACATGAGTGGGGAGAAGTTCTCCTCCCACCATGGAAATAGAGGGGGGAAAGATCCCCCTTTCTCAGCACTTAGCAACCACTCCCCTGAAAGTGGGAGTTTCTTTTTTAAAAATTATCTTTGTTGTTTTTTCCCAAATGGATTGGGTCTGCCGAGATATAACATTCTTCCCTATTTAAAGAATTTTGTCTCTGAAATTTAGAATAACCTCAATCATATTATTTAATAAGTAAAGATATTTTGCCATTATTTCTGATTCAATTTCCCATGTCATTTCTATTTCATTATGGTTCTTCCATTTCACTCGAACCAACTTATCTCACGATGACGAAGAACTCTAATTTCATGACCAATAATTTTATTTCGCACCTCCTCATAAGAAACATCCTCCTGAATAGGCACATCGGTCCAAGAGATTACATGTGATGGGTCAGATACATATTTTCTCAACATAGAGATATGAAAAACATTATGGACATAATTTATCTGAGAAGTCCTTTCGACAAGCCACCTAATCAACACACTTATTAATCCAAAGAGACTCGATATGCATATGAGAACTAACTTATCCATCACAACAAAAATAACCAATACTACAACACGATCGAACTTCCAAACTTACAAAGTTTTCACCTAGAAACTCTTCTAACGACTAAGAGTCATTTAAAAGTCATTTCATAATCATTAAAACTTTCTCAATCATTATATGAACCAAAACTGAGCCACGATTTACCTATATTTCACCCTCACCTCAACATAACGGTAGTTTGCATTATCTCTCATAAGAGTTGTAACGACCTGGATTTTCGTAAATCCTTTAAAATGCACAAAAATTTGAGATTTTTCTTTTTCAAGCAAAACATATCAGAGTGCATCTGACCGGATCGCTACTGACTTTTTCTTTAAAACTCGTTATGAAAACTAATTGATAAAATATACGGAAGCGTTATAAAAAAAATTCTTATAAAAAATATGGCGGAAGCGTAAATGAATCATTTAAAGGATAAACTAAACAATGAAGTGCAAAATAATAAAACTTAATATGATTACAACTGTTTCTCATTTTACTCTTTAGTCTGGACAGCCCCGAGTCTCGTGCGTGCAAATCATCCATCCCTACTTCATTATGTGTTTATCGTCTACTTATTATATGTTTGTCGTTATACCTACACCACAAGTAACTGTAAGCCTAAAGGCTTAGTAAGGAAAAGGGTTAACACAATTATGTTTATGACTCTATTTAGTTCTTTTGGAATGGGGGCCACCCAACCCAATTCTTTCGTTACGTTCGTTCATTTGTTCGTTACTCGTACTTCGAGCTAGAGATTGGAGGTTGTCCTTTGAGATGGTCTAGTTTGATCAGCTTCTAATATTCTGTGTGCATACTAGTCCCTTTCCCGACTAGGTAAGGGTGTATCCTAGCTGCTAGGTTAGGTCCAAACTACCCATCTAC
Organism: Begonia loranthoides; assembly: GCA_022433065.1. NCBI lineage: Eukaryota > Viridiplantae > Streptophyta > Magnoliopsida > Cucurbitales > Begoniaceae > Begonia > Begonia loranthoides. The sequence continues at coordinate 21,750,675 of CM039470.1, read as the reverse complement.
CGCAACTCCTTACCCTTTTCGGCGTATCCCGCCTTCAAGGTTTCTTCCCTTCCAACGTATCCCGCCTTCAGGGTTTCTTCCAGTGACAGGCGTATCCCGCCCATCCTGAAACATTATTTTTCCCTTCGGCCGTATCCCGCCCTCGAGACTTTATTCTATTGATAGACGTATTCCTCCCATCCTGAATTTTTCTATTTCCTTATTCCTTAACATTTTTCCTCACTCATGCATGTGTGAGTACCACCCCCAAGTGGCACTCCCTACGGGTTTCTATTAACATGATGCATGCTCATACATTCTCAACCTAGCATGATGCATGATGCTTCACAATATAACATTCATGGAAATTAAAGTGCGCATTTAAAAGTAACTGTAAATGACAGGAATTGAAAGCGCATAAGATGAATAACGGAAATAAGCACACACAGAGAACAATCATAATATTGAATTGTAAACAACGAAGCACAAAAGGAGAATTCAAAGCATTCTAAGTATCTTAATTAGTCTCCTAGTTATTTTACATGCTTCATACATTCATTATTCTAGGTTATCCTTCTAATCAGTTATCCAAGTAATTCACCATGCTTTGTTTAACAGAATTTATCGTGCTAAGGACATGTGATTGAAATCGAGATTTTAAGTAATACCAAGAAGACAATAGCAAAAGCAACTATAAACATACATTCACATAATAAAAGAGATCCTAGAGACATGTTATCTTAATTAGTTACATGTTCAAGTTTAACTAGTGTATTAACAATGTTACCATTATTAGTTGAGTTATCTAACATACTCAAGTTAATTACTTATCGTAGTTGATTAACATGCCACTGAAACACAATAGAATTAACAAACTTAGTTAATTGCATGCTTGAATTACAAATCAAAATACATATAATTAACATGAGTTAATTAATTACTTAATTAAAACTAGTTATTTATACATGCTCAGGTTTAGTTCATTGCTATAATTGTTTAACGTGCTCAATCAATTACTTTAATTAAGTCTGCTAGTTCATTAACATGCTCAAGGTTCACTTAGCATAATATTTGTCTAGTTGGTTAATCAAACATCCTAGTTTAGCACTTACTACAACTAGTTAGGGAACATGCTTGCATATTGATTATTCTAATCAATTATTATAATCAAGTAAATTAACATGCTCTTACAATATTCTAATCAATTATATGCTCAAGTAAATTAAACATGCTAGTTAAGTACCTAATAAACATGCTAATAAATAAATGGCAATTCAAATGGTCTACAGGTTTGGACAACTAATTGAATTACATGCTCAATTGATTATTATTTAACATGCTTAATAATTGATGAACATTTAGCTAAATGGCAGAATAATAACAGAGGAAATGATCACATTGTGAACATTTAGCAACAACATAAGAACTCTTAGCTCATTTCCAGACTTTTCATACTCATTCATACCCATTGATCATTCACGTTTTCAGCATTATCACCATCTATCACTAGAAATTACGGAACTCATATGCGGTCAAGAAAATCATTTACAGCAAATTTCAGCAGTATTTATATATATAATGGCAGGAACTATCACTCAAAGAGAAGCAACACGAGTACAGAGAACAACCAACGATCAACAAGGGACTAACATAGAACTATCCATATGTTACGGAGTGCTAATAAATCTAGACTATCATGAAGAAAACACTTAGTTATAGTGCTAGTAATAAGGGAAACATTCAGCGTGATAAAACATTCAAACCACAGAACTATCAAGGGATATCACTGAACTACAGTAAGCTACATAACACATCACGTAAACTCACTCACTCTACTTGTGGTGTAGGGCCTTCAAATGGCGAAGACACACCTGATTTCCTTACCTCGAACTTTATCGCACGTCGATGCTTAATCGTCATCTTTTTCTCCTCCTTTCTATACCTTCACAAATTAGTAATCATTTATCACTAATAATCATGACTTATAAATCTCCCTACCCTTAATTACTAAACAGGTTCACAGATCATTAAAAAGAATACATCTACGTCTTAACAGAGAATTGATCCAAGCCTTATCATTATAACATGCTTAACTCGCTTTTTAAATTGTCCAACACACCCATGCTTCATCATTTAATAATAATGAACAGTAGTTAAATCCACCGGACAAAAATTCCCAAAAGCACAACCAATAAATCGACACACCGGCAATTAACCAAAAGCATTCCAACACCAACAGGTTTCATGATTCCTCCTTCATTCCCAAATATTCTATTTAGCAACTTAACCCAACTTCATCACTGAAATCCATTTTAACAGATTTATGCATTCAGAATTAACCAACAAAGTGTAAATACATTCAGGAACTAACATCGTAGAAATCACCCAACAACAGAGCAGTTTTGTCCAACATTTTTATCCATAACATTAATATATCTTCTTAACATGCTTTGACTAACAAAGTACTTATATTTGTCAATCCAAGCAATAACACTCACATGACCATCATAGAAGCATCAATAGAAGCCAACAAATTATTACAGCTCAACACAACTAACATAACCCACAGAGGAAGGCAAAGCACAGGACATGTGCAAGTCATAGATTCAATACCAAACAACAGCTTATTATCCAAATAGCATAATATATTTTCAGACCAAATTTCAACGCCACCAACACCATTAAATCCCAACAGGAAATCATTCATTCCCCAATATAGAACTACAACCAAAGTTGAACTAAACTTCAGATAAAAAATCTCACCATCATTCAGAGATAACAATTAACGTGCATAGTCTAAACTTCTCCAGCATTCATCAATATCCCTCATGATAAAGAAGCAGTAAGCCAACCAATATTATTTCCAACAACATATTATCCCTCGACAGAAACCCAATCAGAACAAAACCAATTTAACAGAGTAATGCTCTACATATTGCCAATCGACAGAAGTAATCATCAAGAATGTAAACCCAATAGCATGAAACAAATCTCTAGGATACACAAGCATTACAGATTCATAAATGAAGAAAACCTCTCACCTTCTCGGCCTCAGCTCCAACTCCCTTCCAGCTCTTGGTTCAACATCTCCAGGAGCATCCCAGTCGCCCTCCTCCCTTCTCTATAAACCCACATAAGAGGGAACACTCTCTGCCAAACCCTAGAAGGCAGAGAGCGTAGTTCCCTGGCACGCCCGACATTATCCCGTGTTTCTTCCTGCTTTTCCAGAAGTTGTCATTTGTCCTCTCCCCTTTCGTTTGAGTGTGATGCTAGCTGGAAGGAGTGTACAGATTCTCCCTTGACAATAGGTGATTCAACCTGAACCGGCCAGACCGAGTTTGGATCAAATGGTGCCAATTCATCCTTGTATTGTGCCCAACGATCAGTCTGGCAAGTGAAAAGAAAAGAAAACTAACTGAAAAGTATAAATGTGCATTAGATGTAACACACATATTTATTTCTCATTACTTACTGTGTGTTTTGCTCATAGATGAATCTTGTGATGTAGGTAAAATTGTACAAAGAGACCAATGATAAAAAAACCAAGCAGTTGATGGTGCATACTTGAAGAATGCTTGGAGTTGTTACGGTGAATTTGAATTGTGGGATGGGATGCATTTTGTAATAAGAAACAGAAAGTAATAATGTAATAATTGATGAATTTTTTGATAAAGACATGATTTATGATTTTATTATTGTTACGAAGTTTAAAAAGAAAAGTCTTCCATTATGCTAAAGGTTTTAAAAAGAAATAAATAAATGTGGAATTTACAAAGACAAACGGACTGGGAAATACGAGGTGCTACAGTTTGGAAACTTGATCCAAGATGAGTTTACAATTGTCGTGTATCACACAAATTTGTAAAGTTTTTACAACATATTAAGATGATTGATCTGAATGTTAAAAGCGTAATGTTTGAAAAGAGCTTGTAGTATAAGATTCGTTCTTAGTTGGAAAGTGTAGAGCTCAATTTTATTTATGGAGTTTACTTGCTGCTAAACGTGTTAAGGAGAGTTTGACAAGTGCTTTGAGTATTGTGTGAGAAGTCCTTTGAGCAGACTTATGTAGTTGGAAGTTCTTATACCTATGACTAGGTTAAACAATGTGTCCTTGATAATGTGATTGTTGTTTGTTCATGTCATTAGTTGTGTTATTGGACATTAGGACAACACGTTTTTATTTTGTACCGATGTGTTTCTTTTGAGGTTTTTTGTAGAAAAGTTTAAACCGTTTATATTGGAGACACCATCGAATGTAAATAGTGAGATGCCCCTTGTTTACAATTCTATGCTTGAGTGATAATTCAGATCACAAGATGCTAATTTATTTGATTGTATAATGGTGGGTCATTCAATGTGATCCTAGGTATCCATTGATCGAGTGACTATAAAGCCAAGATTGATTGTTATGTGAAGAGTGTAACTCTTTAATTGATAAACAAGAAAATTGTTTTGTAATGAAATGGTTTGAAAATGATTTCTATTATTTTACTTTACAAGCTTGCAAGGGTGGATGAAAGAGATTAGACTATTGTGAGACTATTTTTTGTTAGTGACAGTTACTATGTGGTAGACAATTCGAAATCAAATTTTGTCAGTTGAGATTGAGTATCTTGACATGTCTGCTAGGGTTGACACCAAACTGTGATTTAGAGTTTTATATTGAGTTAGTTTCTAGCATTTCTCCAGTTTCTATTGCTCTATACATGATGGCTCAGGCTAGGGGTGGAATCAATTTGGTTTGATTTGGTTTAAGACCAAATTAGAACCAAACCGAATCAGTTCGGTTTTAGAAATAGAGAACCAAAATCAAATTGATTACACCAAAAGACCAAACAAAATCTTGTTTTATTTGGTTTGATTTAGGTTCAGTTTTAGTTTTTTTTTATTATTATTTGGGTTAGGTTTTGTTCGGTTTTTACTTGATTTACACTAAGTTTTTACCTGGTTTGGGCTCGATTTTTACACGGTTTTGGCACAATGTTTACTCAATTTGCTTAAACAAATTGTCATCTTAAAATCAGCAGCATCTGGCGAAGGCCTAAGAGAAATCTCACATGCATAAGCTACTCTTTGCAATGATTGGTTCTCTTGAAAACCATTTCAGAGCCATTTTAAATGAAAATCAACACTTTTAAAACTTTTTCCATTACTACACCTAAATGTTTACTAAATTAATCATATAAAAAGGCACAACAAATCAGAAAAGGTAAAGCTCCAATTTTTCTTGCTCATCAAAAACTATTGTACAAGTTACAAAATTATACCTATGCAATGGCATTTTCAAATGTTTTCCTGTACTAAAAGTGAGATGAACCTCTCTAGTTGATCATTCCCATCCATTTGCTTAATTAGCTTTTTTAACTATGGTCTTAAATAGAAGGATAAATAGTTTTTTTTTTCATTGAGAAATAGAAAAGCCCACCCACAAATTTGGTCACAAAAGACCCAAAACTTCATCTCTTTGAAATCAATATTTATTTGCTTCCGTTACAATATCATCCAAATCTACAAAAAGTTAGTAAGTAAATAATTAGAATAACATAGAAATCAACTAATATTAAATAGTGCAAAATATAAATAATTATACATTTTTCAAATTGTGTTATTTCTTCTAATGTTTCACAAATATTTATAGGCATATTTGAAGCATGAATCTAACCACACTTGAATGTTGACTCTAAGGTAACTGTTGAAATAAGAATAGTAAGCACATTTCTTACTATGTTACTCAAAGTTGAATATTCTGAAGAGCGCATTCTCCACCAATTCAATATATTCATATCATTTGAAAAACTCTCAAGTTTTTCCGAAAAATACTTTTGAACTTCATTTCTACTACCAAAGTCATCTTAATTGTTTAATTCTAGTTGAAATGTGAACTCAAACTCATCATCATCCATAGTGTCATGAGTAACATCAACCACAGGGCTAGAAGCTTGCTCCATATTATTTGTTGATGAATCCACTTTGTACTCATAATACAACCTTCTAATTGTATGTTTCAATTTCATTACCAACTCATTGGTCGTATCAAGTCTATGCAATTTCATTAAGCAATGTTTTATAAACTTTAGTTTATATCATGGATCAAGCACATCAGCCACATACACTGATTGAACTTATTGAAATTTTTCCAATACTTTCCATATTTAATTCGCATACCAAATGTCATGGTTCTTAGTGGTGAGTTATCACTTGCATCAAATTTCTTGATAAATTTATGAAGTTTACATACTTTAGAAAGAAAATACATTGGCGATAATATGTAAAGTTGACGAAACTTTCAATGTCACGTCATAAATACTTTCAACAATACTATAAATTCACAAACAACATGCTTTTCTTCATCAGTGGGAGGACCACTTATACATTCTTATCTTCAAAAACTTTGTATAAAAATTGATTGTCATATTCACTCAATTTTGCAAAAGCTTTTTCAAATTTTTTAGCAGTGTCCAACATGAAGTATGTTGAATTCCATTTAGTTGGAATATCAAGACACACAACACTTTTGCATGTAATCTTTACACTTTCAACACATACATAAACTTTTGCATCCTTGAAGGAGAAAATTTGACATATTTCGCAGCTTTACAAATCTTCGTAATAGAATCATTATGCTTTTTTAAGCCATTGAAAACAATCAAATTTACAATATAAGCAAAACATCTAACATGTATAAACTCTCCATCAAGCACCAAACCTTTGTAATTTCTAATACTTTTAAACAAATAAGTCAAAGAAACTTCATTAGAAGAAGCGTTATCAATTGTAACAGTCAAAACTTTCTCTATTTCCCAATGAAAATATTGTTCCATTATTGTAGCAATAATTTCTTCTTTATGATCAAGAATGACCTAAAAGTTGATAATCTTTTTATGCAAAGTCTAACTTGCATCAATAAAATGAGTAGTCAACACCATATAATATATATTCTGTATAGATGTCCATGTATCTATCGTTAAACATACTCTTCTAGACAATTGGGAAAAAAACCTTCAACTTACTCTTTTTTTTTTGTGCGTAGAGCTTGAAAATATCTTTTTAAACAATTTTGCAACAAGAAACAATAAATTTTGACTCAAACTTATTTAATAAATCTACAAAACCTTCGCATTCAACAACATTAAAAGGTAATTCATCAACCACAATTATTCTCGTAAGCTTTTCCCGAAACCTCTCTGCACTAAATGATTCCATAGTAATAGAACCAACTGAATTTTCTCGTACAATCTCTTTTCTATGAAACAAGAAAGTCTTTAGTGTTTCATATAATGTAACAACCCGAATTTTCATAAATCATTAAAATACGTAAAAATTTAAAATTTCCTTTTTAAAACAAATCAGAGTGCGTAAATCCGAATTGCTACTAACTCTTTATGAAAACTCGTCGTGAAAACCAACTTATTAATTATGCAAAAGCTTTAAAATCATCTATTAAATCCTTGCGGAAACGTTATTAGATATCCTTTTTAAATCATAGCGGAAACGTAAGAGTTCTTTCAAAAGAAATACTAAATAATACTAAACCATTCAATTATTTCGTTAATCAAATGAAACTGAACCATTACTTCATTGATTCATAATCTTTTTCTTTATCTTTTTCTTTCATTTATTTCATAGCCATTAACTTACATTTGTCTTTGCCTTGCCAGCTCGAATCCATTGCGTGCAAAATCATCCATCTCTGCCTCATTATGCGTTTCTCGTCTTCTTCTTATTCGTTTACTGTCTGTTCGTCATTGTACCTACACCACAAGTAAGGACGTGAGCTTATGCTCAGTAAGGAGAGGGGAAAAACAATTATGCATTTCTCTCTTTAGTTCTTGTTGGAATGGGGCCACCAATCCAACTTCTTTCATTACATTCTTGTTCTTTGTTCGTTCTTTAAACTCGTGCATCGAGCTTGGAGATTGGAGGTTTTCATTTGAGATGGCATAGCTGTACGGAAACTAACCCCCTGTGGGCTTCTAGACCCTTTCCCGTCTTGGTAGGGGTGTATCCTAGTAGCTAGGCTAGATCCGAACAACCCATCTACTCCAACTCCCTAGTTTCGGCATATACCCGCCTTTTTGAGTTTGTTCTTTCTATCCCGGCATATACCCGCCTTTTTGGGTTCTTTTCTATTCCGGCATATACCTGCCTTTTTGGGTTCTTTTCTATCCTGGCATATACCCGCCTTTTTGGGTTCTTTTCTATTCCGGCATATACCCGCCTTTTTGGGTTCTTTTCTATTCCGGCATATACCAGCCTTTTTGGGTTCTTTCTTTCTATAGTCTTTTCCCTCACTCATGCATGTGGGTACCTTCCCGGAGATGACCCCCTACTTGGTTTCTATTATCATGAACTCGATCTAACCTTTTCCTGGTGAACAATTCACATATGAGAAATAACATACTTAATGAAAAAGGAAAAGCACATTGAAGTAAACATACTATACTTGAACTTGCGCATATAAAGAATCACAGAAACAGTAAAGTGACATACGACAAATTATAATTAACTAATCATGCTACCCAACTAAGAATAAATATTGATCTGCAAATTCACAACTCATACTTAAGAAAACAATGGAAACTTACAACGTTCATGCGTCTTATCTCCTTAAACATTTTCCTCACAAAATGAGTAACAAACAAAGCTTAACTAGCAAAACAAATCCGCAAATGTTAACAATAGAAATTTAACTAAACATACTTCTTCTAAGTTATACAACAGTATCCTTTCAATCGTAATCTCTTTAGCATTCATTCATACTTCTCGTTCGTTTAGACATTCTTTCGTTAATTCTATTCCTTGTTTCTTTATCACGTTTTCATAACTTTTAACGTCAATAAAGTATGATTCACAATCTAACAAAACTAACACACCAAACTTAACAAAACATTTTAAGGGAACACTAACAACCAACACCATTACTCACACACACACAATTTACTTGGGTGTAGGGCACAAGGCCAAAACAACTCACTCTTACCTCGAAGCTTTATCGTGCATTAGCGTTTAGCCGTTATCCTTCTTCTCTTCTTCTTTGTACCTTCACAATTTAATAACTTATAATCATTAATCAAATCAATTAATCATTCATCGTCTTTTTCTATCTTAATTTCTTATACATCGCTTACTAGAGTTTCTTAAACGAAACCGTTTTGTTAATTATAACTTGGCGGCTTAATTAATTAATCTCAATCAATAGCATCTAGTAGCTAAGCTTAACGTATAGCGAAAAGCAATAAGATTCTATCCATAATTTACTGGGCCATATACCAAAGCCCAATAATAATATCTGAATCGAGTCATAAACTATTTTACCAAATTCTCATGATATCTTTATTCCAATAAGTGAACCGAAACCAAAACCAATAGTCATCTAACAAGGAGCATTATTCATATATTAACATCCAAAAATGCAGCCAACAATAACCAAACCCAGCTTTTCATAATTAACCAACAGAGTGTACAATTCCTTAACAGAGCATAATTTTCCATCAATCAATTATTGATTCAAAACAAACTCTCATTCTACATGTAACATACAGAACAACATTTCTTTTCCACAACTCCACGTTCGACTGAGTTCCAACAACACCACCGAATCATTAACTCCCACAAAACAGAACTACAAAACATGAACCAAATGACTAACAGATAGAAGGAAGCCTCACCCTGAACCGAGAGACCCACGCAGGCAAGGAGTAGCTCGCCAACCAGCTCCCACTTCCAGCTTACTGCCCAACTCCCATTCTTCACGTAACATACCTCTCACTCAAGTTTCTCATTCACGCAACCCACTCTCTCACTCTCAGCATTCTCTCATAGCAGAAAACAGAAAACGAGGGAGAATGAAGAAATGCAGGAGAAGAGTTTGATACGGAAGAAATAGAGGGAAGAATTACCTAGGCAACAAAACGTGCTTGTAGGGTGGCTACACAGCAGCTATGGAGAAAATCGCGCGAGACTTACTCGCAAAATGTAAATTTTCGTCGATTTGCTGACTTTTATTCCTGATTTTTCCAAAATCTGCTATCACTCAGACTATTGCGGATGCCGTACAGTCGTCCGCTTCGTCCGCAAGTCCACGATTACACTACAAAATGGCGTCCTAAACAGGCGTCCACCTCGTCCGCCTGATGTCATCTCTGTAACCAAATTTTGGACAGATTCAAACCGGACGCGAAGGTGAGTCGTCTGCAGCGTCCGCGAGCATCGTCAGCGAAAACAATAATAAGCAGATTCATATCGGACGCTAATTTCTGCGTCCTCCTCGTCCGCACTTCCCCAACCATCGGACGCTAATTCTGCGTCCTCAAGTCCATGTTCTTCACATTTCTTCACATTTTTACACTCAACTTGATTCCCCGATGTATCATTCATTAAAACACATCGTCAAATCACACTTCTAGATACGTGATGCAATATTTCCATAACTTCACCACTTCGATTATATCACGTATACGAGGACAAACGTTACATAATTTACTCAAAAGCTTAACGCTCCAACGCCCTTGGTAATATCCAGATAATTATTCATCTTTAAATTATCGGGATGTTACATATAAATTGGCCGAGAATATCTTACAAGTACTTACATGTTTGTTCAAGTTTGAAGTCTCATTCCTTACTTGATGATACCAATTTCCACAATACCTGCAACTTGCCCTATTGTTTTCGAGTCTAGTGGTTCGATTTTAGTTAAATAATTTCACGCTTGACATGATCTACTTCCTTTCCTACTTTCACTCTTACTACTTTTCATCCTAACATAATAAATATAAAATTAAATCATTACAAACAATGAAAATATATGAATGAATATGCACAATTCAAAATTATTGATATATGTACCAATATGCACAATCCAAAATTGATGATAAAACATGATCCAACAATCATATTTAAACTCTCCATAATCGGCATTACATCAATGATTAGATTTTTTTTAAAATAACAAGAAAAGGAGCAAAAATTGAGATGGTTGATTTCATTTGTGGTGGAAGAAATTACATATAGAGGATGAATTGAAATCTCAAAGAAATTTTAAAAGAATAAAGCATTATCAACCACACAAACAAGGGTGGAAAGACCATCTACCTCAAAAATGAAGAAAGAAAACAAACTCGAAACTTTAAAAACTAACACATTTTAAAGGAAAATACCACCTCCCCTTACACCACCCACACTGCCAAGGCTGCTCCCTTTACAATAATAAAACCCATAATAATTTTCCAACAAAATTTCATCTCCTCAAAAGCAAATTTAAAAATTCTTAAGAAAAAGAAGTACAATAATAGGAGAAAAAAGCAATTGAGATTAACAAAATCGCTGCTGATAGATTGTGGAGATTTTAAACTGGAAAAAAAGGGTTTTCCACATAAATCTTGGTGTCCTTATTTTTTCACTTTTTTATTTTTCTAATTTCATGTTCTTGTAACATTCTAAGGTTTTCCTCATTTTGAAATTTTAATGGTTTAAGGGTTAAGTAGGATTTTAGTATGCAGAAGTCAAGCTGGATATATTATTGTTTGGAAAATATTATAGTGGGATCGCTAAAAGATAGAAGAGTTATGAAGTTGTCCGGGGGGAAAAGAAATTAAGCTTGGGAGGGTGCATGCCCGAGGTGAAGGAATAATGGAAATATGATATGTTGCACCACGGTAGACAAAAGCGACATCACATTGAAGAAAAGGACGTTGTGAACAGTGGAATTGTGGTAGGGAATGTGTCCACAAAAGGAAATGCTACCATGAAAATAAGGTGAACGACATCGTACTAAAGGAAGAAGACTCGGGAAGATATCTACGAGAGCAAATGGATCTGTGAAAAGATGAATCCACAAACAGAAAAGTGTCATTTTGGACTAAGGAAAGAATTAAGGATGAGCGGATGATGTAACGACCATTGGATAAAGCCAAGGAACGGCTGAGATCAAAGATGGAGTAAGGCATGACGATGGCAGAACAAAATAAAGTGTGGGTGAAAGAAGGGTCGTAAGATTAAATGGAAGGAAGAATTTATGATTGTTAGATTTGAAGGTAGATTAAAAGATGCTTCTGCAGAAAGATGTCTTGCAGGAGAGAAAGATTCTATGTGGGAGAGAGAGGGATCGTTGGATTGATAAGGTAGAGGAGACGATGATCATTGGATTTGAGAAAAGATTCTTTCGCCGAAAGGAAAGATGTTGCATGGAAGAATGTTAAGTACACATAAAAAGAATGATGTCATGTTACGTTAAAGAATATACCCACAGTAGCAAATGTTTCATAGGCAATGTGTTAAAAGGAAGTAAACGTTGATGTTTTAGAGGAAAAACACGAAGTGTTAATTGTCTGCAGATAGAAATGTGTCCACGATAGAAAATAAACGATGTTGTTTTGGATAAGTGGCATGCGTTGAATAGTGGAGCTGCGGGAGGGTAAGCATTTGCGGATAGACGTGCGGATAGAAACACATCCGCGATAGAAAATAAACGATGTCATTTTGGATAAATAGCATGCGTTGACAAGTGGACCCGCGAGAGTGTATGCGTCCTCAAATTGAAATTGGATCGTGATAGAAAAATAAACAATGTCGTTTTGGATACATAGCGTGCGTTGAACAGTGGACCCAAGGGAGTGTAAGCGTCCATGGGTAGAAACACGTCTACGAAAAGGGAGTAATGACGTTGTTAAGTGTTACGGGATGTTTGATTCTAAGTCATACTGCAATGAACACATGGATCGGCCGACTGCCTATGAGATGAATGTGAGGGGTGGCCAAGCTCCTAGACTACTAAGGTGTTAGGAAAAGAGTAGGATGCGTAACATAATTGGAAACTTGATGGCCAAGTTTTAACACCTCACGACCTTGCATGTAGTTTATGTAGAGACTCTTCAATTGAAAGTAAGTTACACAGTGAGGGGAGTAGCCATAGTTGTTTTCCTTTGAAGAAACACTAGCAGATTAGGATATTTCAAGGACAAGCTACTAGCACAGTGAAAGGAAGAAAAACAAGGTCAGTAACTATACATGTGCATGGCTTTTGGTTTGCATCACAAGATGCTAAGATATTTAAGTAGTACTATTGACTGTTATATTATGTTATGTTGATGATTTTTGTGGGGTACTAAATTGTTGCTAGGATTATGGTTGGTCTGAATTGATGAAATATTACTACTATTGCTGATGAAAAATAAGATGATGTTTACTACATGTTAATTGATGATTATATGAATCTGTTTCTGCATGTTAAGTATATTGTCTGCACTATCAAGCATCATGAAAATGATTTTTAGAAAATGATATTGTTTTTCTTGCATGAGTTTTCATTCAGAAAGATTGGAACAAATGAATAAAGGAAAAATATGTAATGGATTGTTGTGGGCGGGGTTGAGTTGGTTGTCCCGAGAGGTGGACCAAATGGTGTTTTCTCACTTCAGAGCTCGAGTTAGGCTATCCTAAGAGGAGGACCAAATGGTGTCTACTCCCTCCTATTGGTACCTTAACAATCAAATGAACAAGTGAAAAGAAAAGAAAGAAAAATGGAAGGTTTACAAATTACATGTTTTCTCAAACACACATGGCATATATGTAAAACCAGTGAATTTTTAAGATAATAAATTATATGTGTAAAATTTTTGGCTTAAATATAGGTCAAGTCATTGAAGGATTGACTCGATTTGTCGCGTAGCGACCCCATGTGAAATTTTAGTCAATTAGTCAAATCAGTAAAAAGTGAAATTTTCGAACAGAAAATTTATTTGAAAAACATAATTTGAGAATTTAATTTGAGCGGTAAACATCATTGGACAAAATTCAGAATAAGTCAAAATTTGGAATAAGTAATGTAATATGTATTATATATTTAAACGAAAGATTAAGAATACAATAAAATAAACGAAGGATCGAAGAATGAGGAGAAGAATGACATATTGTAAGTGAAAGAAAAGAAAGGTTAAAATAAAGGAAAGTAAAAGGCATTAAAATAAGGGAAAGATTTTAAAGGAATGGAGTGGGAAAGAAGTACGCAGCAGGTTAGAAGAAAAAATGGTAGACTTGGAATAAAAAGGAAAAAGAGGAAATTTAAAGTAAGAGAAACAATAAAAAAAAAAAAAAAGGAAAAGAAGATGAGAAGCCCCGTGTGGGCAGATTGCGAAAAGTAAAATAGGGCAAGAAGATTTCTCTCCCATTTTCATTCGGCTGAGAGATTTCGCAAGAGGGCTTTGCAAAAACTGAACCCTTGACTCCAGTTGAGGGTGTTTCAAACGGAAGCCGACGAGAGGTGAGAGGCGAGCGGGTGAGGGACGAATCCCTTTAGCAAGCTACGAACGGACGGTTCGGGTGAGGGTAAGCCGTCTTTCGGCGCATTCAGAGCGCCAGCTGACTGAGCATTTCTTCCTCTGTTTCTCAATTTTCGGTGAGTAATGCAAATGCCCGGTTCTGATTTATTTGGATTCCTGTTTTGATGTTGGATAGAAATGTCGATAACGCATTTTGTTTCTGCTGCTTTGTTGGTTTGAGCTCTGTTCTGCATTTTGGTCAATGTCACTGAATATTGTTGAATGAAATGTTATGAACCGAGAATAATGGATTCTATGCCCTATTTTCACAATGGTTTTAACAGTAGAATCTAGATCCTACTTTGATGTTGTTGGTCTTTTTATAGTCTTGAGAATTATACAAGAAAATACAGATAACATTAGGTGAACATTGCATCGGCCATCTTTAGGTAAGGACTTGATGTTGGTATTTGTTGAGAAATATTGTTCACTATGATTGTGCTACAATTTTTACTAAATGACTATTGAGAATCTGTTGGTTTCTGTCATCTATGAACCGAGGTGTATATTTTTGTTTACCCATTGTTTTGATGGGAAAATTTTGAGAACTTGATACTCTGTCGATTGTGCTTAGTTTGGTTCTGTTGTTACAAAAGATAAATGAGTTTAAGGAATGTTTAGGACCTATAACACAACTTGTTGATTACATATTGCTCACTAATTTGATACTCTGTTGATTACATATCTACAAGTTTACTTTCGTGCACTTAATTTCATGTTTTGGTATGATGTGGTTCTTCGGGAGTGATGAATCCTTCTGATACTTTGGACGGTTTTGGTGTCAAGTATCAGGAGGCTATCCCTGGTATATCTCCTGCTGCGTGGAGATGTTTTGTTTGCGCGTTGTGTGAAAGATGGGATTAGAAAGGTGATGACGCTTCCTTGAGTTTCAAATCCCTAAACTTGATCAGGGTGTATACTACGGGCGTGTCACTAACAACCTAGGTGACGAGCTGGGTCTTCGAACCGCCATCATTTGTCTTCCTCCAGGCTCATGAGGTGTTGCCCGGAAATGGTCGCCGCCTTTCTGTGTGATTGTTTGGAGGAGTCCCTGAGTGTTCCTCCCTTTTCACGGATTACAGTTTATGTGATGAAACACGACGAGGATATTTTAACCTATAGTTGTCTATGTATACTGCCATGCTTTTGAAATGCCTTGTCAAGGGCCTTTGGTACCAGATTTTCTTAAAAGATAAAACATATTTCAAATGTTTTGGAAAACGTGTATGTTTCTCCAAAACTCATGGTTTTCACGAAAATGGTAAAACAAGTTTTACACGCACATAGCATTTAATATAAGTTCTCTACTGAGCTAATCACTCACCCCTTCGACTATAATTTTCTCAGGTTAAGGTTTTGGTTGAAGACTGTGCTGTTATTTATTTTATTTCATTTCCTAAGTCGAACCATTATTTCTTGGTAAGCAAACTATTGGATGACCATAATCTACTTAATCTGGTTTTGTGAGAAACTTGGATTGTATACAGTATTTTACTTGGATTTTTAATTCATCATTCCACAATATTAATTATTCTTACAATCACTATATGGACCGTGGCCCATCACAAGTGGGTTGATGCTGGGTATTTTACACAAGTCTTCCGCAATAATTTAACAAGTCTTGGGCTGGGTGATCCGGTCCTCTACGAGGACCGGGACGATTGGCCCGAAGTTTTTGTCAAGCCCACCTCCGGGTCATGACAATATGCATTATGTTTATGTTAAGATAATTGACTTGTTACTTACTGAGCATTAGACTCATAGATAAGTCTTGTGACATGGGGAAAGAATAGGATGAGGCTTTCCATAATGATTCACATGGTTAATGTAAAATCCAAGATTTTAAAATGATTTTAAAATTTCACGTGTAAATTTTTCGTGTAATTTTTGCTCAAGTGTTGAAGAGTTGACCCGTTGTGTCACTTAGCGGCCTCGTGTCTGTTTTTCAGTCAAATAATCAGATTGGGTTTTTCTAAGCGGAAACTTATTTTTGAAAATATTTTTGGTAAATTATTTTGACTAAAGCAGTGCTTTCAGTTGGTGTTTTAACTAAGTTGGGTTTTTAATTGAAAATTTAATTGAGTTTGTTATATAGTTTTTGTTTTAATATATAATTAGAATCAAAGAATTTTTTTTTAAAACATGAAGGGAGAAGAAGAAGATTCCCAGCTCGAGGTGTGAGGAACCCGTCAATCCTAGTTTGAGTTGGGAGGTCTTCTGTGACTCCTTCCAGTTTGGTTTGGTTTCTAGTTTAGGATTTCTGTAGTGTCCCTTATATGATTGTTGGGATTTTGATATCGACTTTGTTATAGGTTCTGGAGATGTCAGTGATGCGACCCTCACTTCCGATAGCGTGTGGAGCTGGCTTGTCGGTATGGTTGTCGTTATCATCATCGATGTAGGGATTTTTATACTTTCTGCACTGCATTGCATCATGTTTTCAAAACTGATATTTTGTGGAATACCACACTTAAAAACCCGAGGGGACTATTTTGACAGTACGTCTGTTTTTATGTATATGTATGTTTTCTCACGTTTACTTTATCGTACATGGTATTCCATTTTGGTTATCTGTGAATATATTGGGAGGATGAATCCCCTTGATGCTTTAGACACTATGGTGCTATAGCATCATGAGGCTATCCTGTGAAATCTTCTATTGCATGAAGGTTGATTATTTGTACGTACAAAAGGGGGATGGGGCATTGATGACATGTCCTGGGGTTTCGAGCCCCGAAAGTTGAAATAGAGATGGGAAGGTGATGACGCTTCCTTGGGTTTCGAGCCCCAAAACCTTGCCAGGGTTTTAGTCACACGGACAAAAGGTTCTTAGTCATTGAGATTTGCCTATCCTAGTATAGTTCCATTGGACAGGTGGCGTGATTGCTCGTAACTCCGCTTGTAGGCAACCCTCGTCAATTTGGAACTTATAGGTATTTTAGTTGAGAAGCAATCTGTCGCAAGAAACCTTATCCGTTTTATTTGGTTGTGTCGACTCAGAGCTTTTGCTCGTTGGCAACTCGGGTGACGTGCTGGATCTTTGGATCGCCGTCATTGTTATTTCCTTTGCCTCATGAGGTGTTGATATCGACAAATAGCCACCTATTCTTTGATGAGTGTCAGATGGGTCCTTGTGTGAACCTCCCTTTTCACTGATGACACTTTCGTACAAAAAAAGGATGTTGGCGTATTTTGTGATATAATTGTCTATGTATACAACGAGTTTTGATGTAGCCACATCGAGGGCCACAGTCTAGTTTAATAAAATGATTAAGAGGTTTTAACAATTTAAAAACCATGTACAGTAAATGAGAAACATGAAAAATGGTTTTCAAAAGAGATGAGAAAAACAATTTTTAGCATGCATTGCATTTAGTATCGACTTCCCTACTGAGTTTGTCACTCGCCCTTAGACTCTAGCTTTCCCAGGTTAGGGTGTAGGTTGCACTTGTTGTCATGGGGCGATGCTCGTGCCCCCCTTCATGGGCTTTGGCTTTCCCTTGGATGGGTGAAGGTTCGTCGCCAATCCCTTCATCTCTAGTACGTTGGGGATTTGTGTTTGGTGTTGTTTGATTTAATTCCTGCACAGTACATTTCTTTATTCATTCTATCATGTCTCTAGTTGATTACTTTGTGGATCCCAACCCATGTAATTTGGGTTTAGGATTAATTTCCCATTAAGACTTCCGCTTCTTTTACGCCTTGGGCTGGGTAATCGAGTCCTCTACGAGGATTGGGGTCATGACAGTTAACACCGACATTGAGGAGGTACAATGGTGGGTTGATGCATATCTAGACACAATGGACCAAACTGGAGGTGGATGGCACATGAGAGGAGTCTTTAACACGGGGATAGAGATAAATATATGGGTTTTTTTTTTATTAATTTTTTAAAAAAAATGTATAAGTGAACTACTTTCGTTACTCACTATATGTTTTGAGTAAATGGGTAATAGATATGGAGTATGTTTAGTATTTGAAGACATGTTTTATTTTGGTTATGTAAATGGTCTTTTGTTACTCATGTTATATTTTGGTAGATATGTATCTCACTTAAGTTGCCTACTTAAATCTTATGACTGGGTAAAACAAAATGGATCTTTGAGTATATTGAATTGATTTACATTTTATGTAAATATGGTGATAAAGAAATTATTTGGATTGAGTTAAAGCTTTCCGCTGTATGTATAAAAAATAGTGTAAAAAAAAAAGAGTTTTTACACGATACGGTGTGACAGTTCAATTCTTAATAATTAGTATCAGAGTCTAGTGGGAGAGAGATTGTGTAATCTAGGTTTCAAAATTCGTCAAAATATCAACTCTCTCTGGTCATTCCGCATCGAACAAGATTTTTATAATTTTTTAGAAAATTATAGTTTTTGGGAAAAAGAAAAATGTGAGGGAAAATTATTCCCCCTACTATTTATCTTACTCATAAGATTTTGTTCTTTCTATTGTCCAACTGCAATCAGAAACGATTGCTTTGTCTATCGTGGAAGCTTTGATTTTTCTAAGTTTTGAGTTCGTTAGAGACGTTGTACCTCTGAGCAACAGGTTCGTTGGAGAAGGATTTTCTATTCATCGTTAGTTGCTATAGATATGTATTGTTGTTCTCTATTCTCGTTGTCAAGCCATTTTGATTGGTACTACCCCGAGAATGTCCTTTGCAAAGTTGGATTTTTTGCCAAAGATAAAAGTTTTTGAAAATCCTTAAGATTTTTGAAATATTTTGAGAAGATTTAATTTGATGATTTATGGCAAATATGGAATCATGGAATATCTCAATATTGGATATTGTTTTTGGTCAAAATTCAAATTAGGTTTGAATTTTGTAATATATTCGATTACTGATCAGAATTGATTTGATTTTTGGATTGATTATTTATCATAGAAATATCTAAATTTGGGATATATTTTTTGGAATTTATTTTTATCCGTGATTTTCACTTCAATTTTTAGAGGTGAATATTTTATTGAATTCAGTAATTTTGGGTAAATGACAAATCAACCATCGTGGTTTGAGGTCAATGACAAGTCAACCACTATGGTATTTTTTGTAACAAGTTAACCACTGACGTATGGAAAAATAACAAAGCCGACATCGCAGTTACTTTCTCCATTAACAAGTTGACGGGAGACACACGTGTCTCAACAAATCGTATCAAGACACCGAGACTTCACACGGTGTCTTTAGAAGACACCGCTTAAAACTCGGTGTGTCACAAGACACCCCATAAAAATGCGGTGTCTTCAGAAGACACCGCTTAAAACACGGTGTCTTGTGAGACACCGCATAAAACGCTGTGTCTTCTGAAGACACCGTGTGAAAGGTTGATGTGCCCCAAGTTCCTATCGCCTGAGCCATGCCCAGGGCACCTTTATTTCTAAATTTTTATTTGTTTTGTAGGTGTTTAATTTTCTATCCAATTTGGAGGAAAGCTTTATTCAATGTCACAATGAGGATTTGGTGTATTTGGACTAGTGGATATCATGCAATCATAGAAGAAAATTAGGAGCTGTCCAAATCCTCCTAGAATCTGAGCAGCAGATGATCAAGGGCTATTTTCACAACCGAGACGGCGTTGTTTCAACTTTAGTCCTTCATATCAAATGCAGCCAACATACAGGGCTTTCCAAGGACATATTGGGCGTTTTATTTGGGTTTGGTTTACTATATCTAATATCCCTTTTTCAGAGACTGATTTTCAAAATCGGATTTATTGTTTTGTTATTGTTAAAGGGCTGTTTAGGTCATTTTCTAATTAGGGTTATTTTAGTCTTTTTTTCCTTTAGTGTACGAACTCTTCGGGTTTTAAAAAGCCCTCTTTGCTGCAAATGAAACCAGTTTTGGAATTGAAGACAACTTTTTGTGTTTTGGTAAACACTAGTCGCGGCCTCCCCTCCCCTTTAGCGCCGATTTCATCCATCCCCCAAGCAAGGCCCCTCTTGAAGCTTATCAACCTTGCATCCTTGGGATATTGTTTCTTCCAATCCTTATCTTTAGAGGTAAGATTGTGGTGTGG
The DNA here is from genome assembly GCA_022433065.1 of Begonia loranthoides. Taxonomy (NCBI): domain Eukaryota; kingdom Viridiplantae; phylum Streptophyta; class Magnoliopsida; order Cucurbitales; family Begoniaceae; genus Begonia; species Begonia loranthoides. The sequence goes on along the minus strand of CM039470.1, from coordinate 21,730,355 downwards.
AGACAAGAGAACTTTCCAACCTTGGAGAGTGTTGGTTTTCGGCCAACCACAAAGTCGCCCCTCTTACTAGGAGGTCCGTGGACTCCATTGAAGCTACTCACGATTCTTGAAGGTTTTCTTTGTTATTTCTTCAATACTTGGATGCCCTAACATTCTGGTAATTGAGTATTTAATTGTTGTTGTGGAAATCTTTGTGGATTATTGATTTGGAGGAAGATCTTGTTGGATTAGTATTGTATCATTGAATCTGTTTTATTTCTGGAATGATTTTAGCGCTGATTACTGCTTCTGTTTGAGGTATTTACATAGTTCTTTTCTGATTGACGTCTTCTGGAGATATATTCTAGATTGAGTCAGGGAGCTACCCTCCAAAAATGAGCCTTATTCGATGTATGCAATTCAAGTTATTCCGTTTTGAATCTGCACTGGTAAATCTGTCCTGCTGGAAACAGATTTTGGGTTGTTATTGAACTTGATAGATCTCCTAACCTAGAGTGCTTTTTGGGCTGGATTTTTGATACAATTCTCTTGAATATATTAAGTTTATGTTCTCCAAAATACAGCTCTAGTTCACATATATATTTGGAGCTTCAGTCATTTTATTGCTGCTGGTTCGAGTAATGATAATTCTCCGGAACAGATTTCTCTAAGGCTCTCCATTTGTTTCTTGGAGCCTATCATTTGGTATCAAAGCCAGGTTCACATTTTGTTGCTGTATTATTGTGTTTTAATAGGGTTATTATGAGTACGAGAAGTGGGGCTAACTATCACAACCCTAGAGATATGAGAAATAATTCAAGTGCACCACCACCCGAGGAAACTCATGAGCAAACCGAGTCTACTAAGCGGGAGTTGTTTGACATGATTCTTAGGCTTCAAGAAAGTCTAGAGAAACATTCTAGTAGGCATGTGAGGGGCACTAGGACTCCCATATCAAGGGAAAAATTGAACACATCAATCGAGTCAAAGGGTCAAAATAAAAAATTGTATGATTGGGGTACGACAGAAAGCGTTATGGAAGAGTTTCCAAATTCGAGAAGAAGATCTCATAAAAAGAATGATTTTAAGCTTGTGGATTTATCCATCCCTCCATTTAGTGGATTCAACAATGATATTGAGTGTATGGATTGGTTGGAAGAAGTTGAAAGCATATTTGATGGTCACGAATTTTTGGATAAAGGTAAAGTGAAACTAGCCTCCTCGTCATTTGTGGGTTATGCTAAATCTTGGTGGAATAACTTAAAAGTGCAGTGGCTAATTGATGGGGAAGATAATCTTATTACTTGGAAGATAATGAAAAAGTTTATGAGAAAAAGATTTGGTACATCTCGGCTAAAGGCTAAAGACATCCGTTGCTCCGAGTGCCTTGAGATTGGGCACAATGCTTTTAAATGTCCGAATCAAAAGAGTACTATCTTAAAGGCTTGTGTGGTTGATGGGGGAAGCCAAGTTGACTCTTTGGCAGCCACTAATGAAGATGACACTTTGGAAGTAGAGACTATTTATGCTCCCGAAGGGCCACTATTTATGATGGACACTCAAGCGGTTCAAAAGGTTTTATCGAATGGTCAAATATGTGAAGATGATCATGTAGAAAATGAAGTTAATTTTTTTGCTACAACTAATGTGGTCAAGAAGGAACATGAGAAAGAGATGCAAGATCAGCATTGTAAGATTCTACAAATGCCGAGTCCATGGGAAGAACTTGTTAGAATTGAAACCGAGTTGGATGAAGATATGGTCGATCATCAAGAATTGTTGTACACATGTACTTCTAATGATACTTTACTTGTTGCACTTAGTGTTGAAGGACTATCCTTTGATGAAGAGTTACCAAATTTAATGATGGAAGAGGAAGAAACTCCTCCTCAAAGGAAAAGACTCATGGCCTTAGAGGAAACACTCATGGAAAATGAAAAGTCTTGAATTTTGCATAACCGAAACGATTTTTGTAAAATGGAAGAAACGAGCATCGTGGAGTGTGGAAATGAGCTCTTTGCAGCCACTATTGAAGGAGAAAATGATTTTAAGGAGTTAGCTCGTATTCAAGATGAATTTTTTTTCTTAACCGTAGAAAGACCTCTCATCATTGAATATCGAGAAGAGAAAATTCATGGCGAGTTGACTTGTTATGATTTTTGTTGCAGCGTGGACAAAGTAAATTTTTTATTCACAAATGGAAGGATATTTGACATCGATGCTTACATGCATATGGATAAAGTTTGGGGCTTTGGTGCATTACCACCTTCGAGTCTTTATTTTCTAGTCTACGATAGTGGAGAATCATGCATACTAGCTGAAACTTGTTGCTCGAGGTATTCCCCACTAAACACTTTGATTAATTGGCTTTTTAAAATAGGTTGGTTAGGAAATATTGTTGTTATTGAATCTGTTATACCATGGTTGGATGTTAGTGTTGTGGATACTATAATTGATCGCTCTTTTTCTACTAGAATTTCAATTGGGAATGATAACCTCAGCTTACCTAGTGGTTTAAAAGAAAATGAGTTGATGGGCTTTCTGAATATGTGGGATGAGAATTATGTTAACTTTGTTTTACTATTATCGCATCATCTTGTTTCTGATTGTGGGGAATCCAATTCCATTGAGTATGCACCCCAAGAAAGGAACCTAGTGTTAAATTCCTTACTTTCACGGCTCTTTAAATTTGGGTGGATGGAAAATTCCTTTATTATTGGTGATGATTTTGAATTTTGGAAAGAAGGTTTTAATATTGGAGTTGAGAAAATAAATTCGTAGATTGAAGATTATTGTGATTCAACATTGCTACAACTACTAGACTCGAATGTCGCCTTTTGCGAACTCACAATTCTTCTCCTATCTTTGGCAAGACGGTTTGCAAGTTCCTTTATGAAGAAATTGCCTCAAGGTGGAAACAAAATTTTTCCATTTGATCCGGGTGGAAGGCATACAAAGAAGAAAATGATGAATACTCTCTGGATTTGAGGGCAAATCCTTTTCAACCCCGGGAGTATGATGTGCCCCAAGTTCCTATCGCCTGAGCCGTGCCCGGGGCACCTTTATTTCTAACTTTTTATTTGTTTTGTAGGTGTTTAATTTTCTATCCAATTTGGAGGAAAGCTTTATTCAATGTCACAGAGAGGATTTGGTGTATTGGGACTAGTGGATATCATGCAATCATAGAATAAAATTTGGAGCTGTCCAAATCCGCCTAGAATCTGAGCAGCAGATGATCAAGGGCTATTTTGACAACCGAGACGGCGTCGTTTCAACTTTAGTCCTTCATATCAAATGCAGCCAACATACAGAGATTTTCAAGAACATATTGGGCGTTTTATTTGGGTTTGGTTTACTATATCTAATATCCCTTTTTCAGAGACTGATTTTCAAAATCGGATTTATTGCTTTGTTATTGTTAAAGGGCTGTTTACGTCATTTTCTAATTAGGGTTATTTTAGTCTTTTTTTCCCTTTAGTGTACGAAGTCTTAGGGTTTTAAAAAACCCTCTTTGCTGCAAATGAAACCAGTTTTGAATTGAAGACAAATTTTGTGTTTTGGTAAACACCTAGCCGCGGCCTCCCCCTCCCCTTAGCGCCGATTTCATCCATCCCCCAAGCAAGGCTCCTCTTGAAGCTTCTCAACCTTGCATTATTGGGATATTGTTTCTTCCAATCCTTATTTTTCGAGATAAGATTGTGGTGTGGAGACAAGAGAACTTTCCAACCTTGGAGAGTGTTGGTTTTCGGCCAACCCCAAAGTCGCCCCTCTCACTAGGAGGTCCGCGGACTCCATTGTATTCTCTCCTAATTTTCGTGGTTCTTTTATGTTCTTTTCTTGCTGCTTGGATATCCTATATTCTGGTGATTAAATGAATGTTATGTGTTGAGGAAGCCTTTTGGAGATTATTGATTGTAAAAGGTTATTTTCGGATTATTGTTGAGTTGTTGAAATCTGTGATTTGTGCTGGATTGTTGTTATCGCTGATTGCAGTATCTGTTTGAGGCCCTTACAACGTTCGTCTCTATTTCATGTCTTCTAGTGATTTGTTCAAGAGTAAGTCAGTGAGCTACCCTCCAAAAATGAGCTTCATTTTGTAAGCGTAGCTCAAGATATTCCGTTTTGAATCTGCACTGGTAAATCTGTCCTGCTGGAAACAGATTTTGGGGTTGTTATTGAAATTGATAGATCTCCTAATCTAAAGTGCTTTTTGGGCTGGATTTTTGATACAACTCTCCTGATTATATTAAGTTTATGTTCTCCGAAATACAGCTCTAGTTCACATACACATTTGGAGTTTTATTCATTTTATTTCTGCTGGTTCGAATATTGATCATTCTCTGGAACAGATTTCTCTAAAGCTCTCCATTTGTTTCTGGGAGCCTATCAAAGGTGGTGTCTTCAGAAGACACCGCGTAAAAGGCGGTGTCTTCTAAAGACACCACGTACAATGCGGTGTCTTAAAACGCGGTGTCTTAAAACGCGGTGTCTTCCACTAAAACACAGTTTCTTGTGAAAACACGGTCTCTGTTTAAGTCAGTGGTATAAATACCCACGACCTCCCGCCGGTTTCTCAAATTTTCTCAAGCATTTTGTAATCCATTAGCTAACCCTAGAAAATCTAGAGAGCTGAAGAGAGCAATCAGCGAAGGTGAACAATTAGTTGAAAAGCAAATGGCCAGTGACGAAGAATCTATTCTTAACTGTCAACTTGAACTGGGACCCACAACCACATGTGTGCTCAGTGAGAATGAGAGCTGTGATTGTTTTGCATTCTGTATCAGTAACTCTACATCAGGAGGACAACGAGGACCTTCATTCATTATGTCAATCAACTAGTGATGAAGACATGGATATGGCTGAGAGTAGGCCTAGACGTCCAACACAAGTAGCACGCAGCTTCCCTGGAATGGAGCTTGGTAAAAAGTACAGTTCTTTGAACAAGATTAGAGAAGAAATTGTTGATCATGCGTTATAGAACGGGTACGGGATAAAATTCACCCATAGTGACGCGCAGTGATTGAGGGCTGCTTGCCAGGAAGGCTGCCAGTGGAGGTTGCACGCCTAAAAAATGCAAGATAAAATGACCTTTCAAATAAAATTTTACAATGACATTCACACATGCTCCAGAAAGATGGAAAGCCATCATGCTACTACCAAATGGGTTGCAACTCATTACTTAGACAGATTTAAAAGTCAGGCAGATTGGGACATTGCTTCCATAATTGAGACAGTGAGGAAGGACTCTAATGTCAACATCACACCTAGTCTTGCTACAAGGGCAAGAAATGCAGCCAAAAAAATTAAGGAAGGTTATGGAAATGAGCAATACAAACTCATATAGTCGTATGCCGAGGAGATTCAGAGGTCTAATCCTGGAAGCTCTGTGCATGTGGACCTCGATATGAGTGCATTTAAAAGAATGTACATGTGTTTGGCTGCATGCAAGACGGCTGTGCTAACATGTAGTAGACCACTTATTTTTTTGGATGGTTGCCACTTGAAGGGAGCCACTTCAGGCTAGCTGCTCACTGCTGTGACCATCGACGAGAACGATGGCATGTATCTGATTGCTGTAGCAATGGTTGAAGTAGAAAATAGAAATTCATGGAGTTGGTTTCTAGAATTGTTGCTCGATGATCTAAACACTCCATCTAGCAATGGATGGACAATCATTTCTGACCGAAAAAAGGTGCGGTTGATTGCTTTTGTCTTATGTGTACAGGTTATGCATTTTGTAGGAATCTGACTAATATTATGAATGTTTGTAGGGTTTAGTGCCAGCTGTGAGCACGGTGGTAGGGCAAACGGACCATCGATTTTGCATCCGACACTTGTATACAAATTTCCAAAAACAATTTAAAGGCATGTTTGTTAAATGATGCAATGTGGGCCACATCTAGAGCCACTACTATAAGACAATTTGAGAGAGAGATGGGTAAGTTATTTATGCTTGACCCGGTGGCCCACAACTACTTATATGGAATAGATGTGACATCCTGGGCCAAACATGTCTTCTGCTCCTTTCCAAAGTACGACATAAGCCTTAACAATATGAGTGAGTCATTCAACGCCAGCATCCTACCAGCCCGGGACAAACCGATTCTAAGTATGTTCGAGATCATCCGGAAGGGCATCATGGGTAGGATTGTGAAAAAAAATGAAAAGATGGCTTGCTCGACGGACCTTTTGTGTCAAAAGATCAGCACTCGGCTTGCCAAACTACAACTTTACCGAGTGAAATTGGAGCCCCCAGTTTTCAGGAGCTGCCCGGTTTAAGGTCAACAATGGTAACGAACAGTACTCTGTTGATTTGGACAGATGTATTTGTACATGTTACCGGTGGGAGTTGACCGGCATTGCATGTCTCCATGTGCATTCATTTCATGAGGAGATCCCCTGAGGAGTTTGTGCATGCGTACTATCATCGGGAAACATACATGGCGATGTACTCCCACTTTCTCTGGCCTGTCAATGGACCGATCGAGTGGCCTCCGGTGACGAATCTTGATTCTATTATCCCACCGCCATTTAAAAGAATTCCAGGAAGGCCGCATAAATGTAGAATACGGGATGTGGAAGAGGCTCCAAGCCGGACAGTGCTGACCAGAAGAAATTTGAACGTCACTTGTGGTCGGTGTGGGTATGTTGGGCACAATTCTCTCACATGCAATAGTGGAGGTGAGTCAAGTGCCGGGGCTTGCAGAGGGCACGGCAGAGGCAGGGGTGGGCAAAGGCAGGTCAGAGGGAACATTTATGGGGTTCAGAGTTCCTGAAACAGCCCCCGAGACAATTCCTGACATAATTCCTGAGACAGCTCCCGACAGAGTTCCTGACACGCAGGTGAGCCCATTATCACATTTTTCGTTATCAATTGTTGGTTGAAATATGCTAATTTCATTTGCAATGTGTTGTGCAGGACTCTGATGCGCAAGGTCCACACACACAATCATACACAAACGTGGACCTTAATCTTCCGTGACACAGAGGGAACATAATTGTTTTACAAGTTCCGTTGATGGATAGTTGCATGTTATTTAATACTTTTCTAATTGTAAATGATATTACAAGGAATAATAATACACTGATGTTGATTGTGTTGAGTTGAAGGTGATGAAGAAGGAGCTGCGTGTGGGAGAGAAATTTGTGAAATTAAGTATGAAAAATGGTACAATTTTTACAAAATTTTGGGCATAACCAACCCTGTTTCTTTACTCCCCCAAAGCATTTCTCATACATCCTGCACAAAAAGCCCACAACAGTCTAGTATCTTCTCAAGACATTGTTCATCAAGGATAAACTACAATGGAAATCATTGAAATATAGATCAATTACAACGCAAATGTGTAGAAATTAACTTGCAATGGAAACTAAACTAAACTAATCTACAACGTAAACTACAACAAAACTAAACTAAACACAAACTAAACTAAATTAAACTAAACAATTACAACAGAAATATTTGAACTAAATCACAGCGCATTCTTCTTGGACCGTGGCCGTGGAGGAGGTGGTGGCTCAAGAAAGTCCTGGATCTCAAAAGGTCCCTTCGACTGCAAGAGAACTTCGTCTGCATCAGCGTACAGCTCACCCTCATAATGGAAGATTGTAGGGTCGTGGTTGTGGAATTGTACTTTATTATCACATTGTGCCAGCACCCTCATCCCCTCGCTCCTACACCGGAAGATGGCGTATGGCCTGCAATGCAAAGGGAACAATTGCTCGTCAGTGATGCGGAAAGCAATATAAAAATTTACACAAGTGAAAGTATGTAAATACTTCTTTTTGTCTGATGGAGCTACAATGATAGAGATTGACTCTGATAACAAGTGCTGATACGCATATTGAGTGTGCAGGTCAATGGACGACATAATCAATGGGTGCTTTGGGTGTGACTGCAATGTAAACAAGTCATAAGATTATTTTAAGGAACATGAGCATGAACGATAACCAGGAGAAGCGAGATGGTGACTTATTTGAATCCACCCTAATGTTAATAGATGTTTCTCCTAGTGATACGTGAGTACGGCTGTCTCATCGACCACAATGCACTACATTCAAATTCGGATGAGTACTAACATAAAAGCTTAACACTAACATACAAAGAATGGTTCGTACCGTATCTGGTGTCCCAACTTACACTGGAAAGATGATATTAGAGACAACATAGTGCTCACCGATCAGCTTTCCCCCAAGAACTGCGCACGCCTCTTTGTTCTTCTGTGTATTTGTGTGGACATACGCTTTGAACGTGGACGTGAGTTCCATAGACTGCGACAAAAAAATGTGAAAACCCCAACATACTAACAAAAGATGAACATGATTGAAAATGAAACAAAAGACGTACCACGCGCACAGGTCTATTGCGCCAAGGTTGGACCTCCCCAGCTCCAGGTGCTCCTTGTCATCTTCCGACAGGGTCACTGCAAATCAACAACACATCATCATGTGAAACAAACAATAAAGTAAAAACTGGACTTTGGGTACAACATAAATGACCTACAAGCGAAATGTGGCATCACGTGCATCCAAGGACGACGATGAGGCTAATGAACAGGCTAATCACCTCCCACGTCTGTTGAGTGCGTCCAACACCTCACGATGCTGCTCCTCTTCTCGCACATGCCACTGTTCTGCTTGGTGATGCCTATCTTCTGCGAGCTCCACTTCTTGAATCTGCCATTGTTCTGTGGTGCTATGCCTTGCTGCAGCGAGCTCCTCATCTTGCATATGCCACTGCTCTACGGCATGATGGCTCTCTTACGCCTGCACCTGCCACTGTTGTGCAATGCCCCACCTCTCTTCTACCACCTTATCTGCTCTGCAGAGCTGGATTTGTTGCATTTGTATGTGCTCCTCCATCATTTGCATTCTGCTCATCGACGCATGATGGAGCTCCACCATTCTGCTCATCCAGGTAGACAACTCCTCAGGCATCGCAGTAAAGTGTGATGATTGTGGAAGCGGCGGCATTTCATACGAGGGGGCTGCATACTGGGTCTCTGAGCAGGGAGGAGGCGACATTTGATGTGAGGTGCCTGCATACTGAGGCTCTGAGAGGGGTAGAGGTGCTGCCTTATTTTTTAACTTGCGGACTCATTCGCCTCCAACTTGAGTGATACCCAATCGGTCCAAGTTGGCTTTGTTGTAGGTTTCATTGGTCGTCCCTTCAATTCTCGGCTCATTCGCAGAGATGGGTACCCCAAACTGCTCAACTATACTCTGGATCAGCCAGTTGTACGGCAGGCTCATTGTTGGGCTGTTGACGACCTCTTGCATGTGCTTCACAATGATATATCCGATGTTCACCTTTTTTCCCCTGAACACCTTCTCCAAAATATAAAGATCCATGCTGGTGACATGGTCTCGATGCCCAATCCTAGCCAAAATTGTGTAGGTAAATATCAGGTGGATCACTCGGGCTATTACATTCAACTCATTAGCCTTTAGCTTCTTGTAATGGGCAATCTCGGGATCTCGGTGCAACAATTTAAGCACCGCTATCCCTTCCCCTCACTTCACAAATGGTGGCACCCGAGATATGTGATAATATTCATCTCTTTCCCCATCTATCACACATTCAACCATTCTATTGATATCGTTGGGAGTGAATCTCAACTCCCGTCCAAAAATGTACGTTTGCACCTCTACTGGCTCCTCGGACAGTTGAAAATTTGCGTAAAACATTTTAATAACTCTCTCGCAATAAGTGCCCCCATCCGGCACAACCCAAGTAATCCAACCTCTTCCAGCATATGTTGAATTCTCATTTTTGTGAAAAAGTCAAAATCGACTATTTTTGAAACAATAATGCCTCGGTGTTCTACATCTTCTTCATACCGTCTTTTGCCATCGTTAGTGTTGAATAATAACTCTGCTTCTCATTGTTCAGGCTCAGCGGTGTCTTCGTCTTCCATCGTAGTTGCTCGTTGAACTTCTTCCACCACCTCGGGTTGAACATCTTCCCACCCCGTGGCTTTCACCACCTCCATTTCTTGTCTTTCACTAGCCTCCCCCCTTGGCTTCCCACGCTTCTGCATCAATCTCCTAGCTCGGTAAAACATTGTGCTCTCTAAGTAATTCGCCAACCTGAAGTATAATAACGCAACGAAATGTCATAATTTAGTATAATAGTATTTACGCAAATAGTCTCTCGTATATAAATCAAAATAAACAACAAAAAATCCTTTCACCTCAAAATGACAAAGCAAGCAAACTATTTATAAGTAGGCTAACTATTTTTAAGTAGTTTGAAGTGTAGTTGCACTTAACAGATATCACAAGCCCAACATTACAGAAATCAGAACCAACACTACATAGTTCAACACTAAAAATAGCTAAAAAATTGACAGACTTCAAAGTACATTTTTAACAAATTAAATTGAGAGTAGAATAGATGAAATAAATCAAAAAAAGGATTTTTCTTCAACAATGAAAACTTATTGGAGCCGGTAAGCAAGAAAAATTGACACTTGACAGAGTACACTACTAATAACTAACAAGTAACAAATGGAAGAGGACAGTACGAACAGAAAACTCAAATGTCAGAAAACTTACCGAACAGTCGACGGAAGTCAGAAAGACGAACGTTGTTCGGTCGTTGTTCGCCACATTTGGAGTCGGGAGGGCCGATTGTTGTTCAATCGTTGTTCGCCGCATTCGGAGTCAGGAGGGCCGAATCGAAGAGCTCTCGCCTGACGCCTCTCAATCGACGGAAGCCAGCTCGGAAGGAATGGCTAGAATGGAATCGCCCAGCCCTGATTGTCTCTAGAATCTCCCAAAAACGCTGCCCTAAAACGCGGTGTGCCCTGCAATACCCGAGTATTCATAGACACCGCGTAAAACACGGTGTCTTGTGAGACACAGCGTTAAAACGCGGTGGCTATTAATACACCGCGTTTTACGTGGTGTCAATCAATACACCGTGTAAAATGCGGTGTCTCTCAATACACCACGTTTAACGCCGTGTCTTTGCATTCTGAAGACACCACGTTAAAACGCGGTGTCTTCTGAGACACCTCATTCGCAGTGTCTTGGCCGTCTCAAGACACTGCCATAACGAGGTGTCTTTAAACGGTTTCTTTGGACACGTGTGTCGCACGTCAACTTGTTAACGGAGAACGTAACCGCGATGTCGACTTTGTTATTTTCCCATACGTCTGTGGTTAGCTTGTTAGAAAAAATACCACAGTGGTTGACTTGTCATTGACCTTAAACCACGTGGTTGATTTGTCATTTACCCTATTTTTTTTCAATAATGTGTTTTTGGGGCAATGAGAACCTTGAAGTAGATTTTTCACTTTTAAATCGAAATTTGGTATTTCGTTATGCTAAGATAACGATAGTATAATTTTAAATGATTTTGAATGCCATATTTGGTATGACAAGTCAAGAGATGATATATACTCGCATAGATTTGGATGACACTTTTGGGATTTGAAGATGTCATTATCATGGTTTAAATATTTCTTAAACATGGTCAATATTAGTTGCTAAATATACCCTTAAAAACTTTTATAGTTTGGTGATCTGTATATTCCAATGAGACGGGCATGTGGGCCTACGTTGTAGATGTTGTTCAAGGGTGTGGAAGTGGAAGATTTGAAAATTTGAAAAAATTGATTCCTTGCAGCGTAATTTGTTTCGAGGTGGAGATTTTTAAAATTTAGGTTTTGAATTCATTTTCTTTTTGTTGGGCTAACGAGCACGTACTATGGATCTTCTTTATAGAATACATATCAAGGTGGAAATTGTTAGATTTCGATATGACCCAAACTTTACTGTGCAAGGCCGATAAGCCTGCATTGTAGATCTTATTTTGGGTTTTGTTTTCTCTATAAATTCATATAAGATATAGTCGTAAAACTCGTGATTGTATTTTGATCTTCATAGTGATTTATCCTCTACCCGTGATTTTTTTTCGTAAATTTTTCACTTAAATCTAGTATCACACATCATACGTTCTTCTTTCAGGTTATCGTTTTATTTCTAAAAGATAACATATTAGTTATGTTAAGACCTGTGATGAGTATATGAAGCATAAGATAATTGTGTTGTAGACACTAATGGATCATTAGTTGTATACTAAAAGAATGAAATACAATTTTTGAATGATAAGTAAAATTTATTAGGCATATTCATTCTAGAGAAGTTATATTAGTGAACCCACTTCACATTGTTACTATATTGAATTGAAAGTCACCAATGAATGCTATTAAGGTTGAGAGTTATTGAGATTATCTAATAGTTTTTGGCATTTTATTATAAGTTTTCCTTCTATTGTCATATTGTAGGCACAATTAGCAAAAAAGAACATTAAGTTTGATTGAAATGTAAAGTGTCAGTTGATTTTTGAGTAGTTGAGACTCAAATTAGCTATTGCACTATTTTTGGTACAGACTTAATGAAATTTAATGTATGTCGATTATGTTAAGTTATCAAGAGTTGAACTTTGATGTGTATTAATGTATAGTTGTCAAGTTAATACTTATATGTCCTATTAGTCTAAGGCAAATGAGTCTAACTTATGAGATCAAGTTGGTGAAAATTATTTTTTGCTTTAAAAACTTGATAGAGTTATTTCTATGGTGCAAAGTTCAAAGTTTTCTCGAACTATAAGAGTTTGAAATTATTATTTACGAAGTGTGATTCAAATCTCAAGTAGAGTAGATCAATGAAATATATGAAGGATTAAAATTTCACTTTGAACACCATCTTAGTAGGTCAATGTTATGGCAGATGCTTTAAGTCGACAACCTCAAAGATTTATTTCTTTATTTGGTGTTAGAGGTTGGAGGAGAACTTTAACTAGTAATGACTATGATATGTGTCATAATGGTGGTGTGATAGATTGTGTCCATAATTTAATAGCGATTTCTACTTTTTAGTAGCATGTGAAAAAGAAAAAGTTTGTTGATGATGCATTTAAGAAGAGATTTGAGCATGACAATTGAGAGGTCAGTGTTGATGAACTCATGTTATTCAAAGACATTGTTATAGTGCCTAGTGATTCGGATTTGAAACAAAAAATTTTAATTAAAAACCATAAGTTGAGATTTGATATTTCATCCTAATAGCACTAATGTATCATGTTTTGAATCGTCAATATGGATGAAATAGCTTAAATCAAAATGTGTGGTAGTAGATGGTTAGATTTTTACCTTGTCAGCTAATCAGGTAGGAGCATTAGAGACTTGAGAGTTATTGCAACTCATACCTATTATTGGGATAGGATTACATGAAAATTTGAAGATTTTAGGGATTGTACAAGAGTTATGGTATTGTTTGAGTTGTTGTTGACTGTTTGACTAATCTACACATCTTAATTCAGAGAGAATTGATTACTCACTATCTAAGATGGTAAACTTTATGTAGAGAACATCATTTGTTTGCCAGTGTTCTTTCTAGTATAATATTTGTAGTATCGATAATAACCTAAAACAAGGGTGAATTAGGTTTTCTAAACTTTTCGTGATTACGAATTTTATCATTTGCTATCTTAAATTAATCTATTTCATCTCATAACTAGATTTGCTAACTCAAATATTCAAACAAAGACAACACCAACAAGTAAGATAGTAAAAGGAGAGAATGCAAATAATTTGTTAATGTGGTTTGGCCAATCTTGTCTACGTACGCACTCTAAGGCTCTTTTTTCAAGATTCCTTCCACTATAATCCTTCAAGTTATGACTGATTTAACTTGGATACATCAATCAAGCCTTATACTGCCTATTCTCAAGAGTCACCCTTTAATCATTCCACAAATAATAAGTGTAGAAGTTTTTGCACAAAAACCTAACTCTCACATAGATGAAATAAATGAATAAGCCTCCCATAACTATGAGCTCTAACATTGCACAATCCAGATAATCCATTTCACGCAAATAATTTTTCAATTCTCAAGGAACTAAAACTTGGAAAGACTACACTCTAGAGCAAATTATAGAGCAATTTTTAATATTGGTCTCGTACCTAATTCGATTTAGATTTGTTCTAAACTCCATAAAAAAGTAATTTGGTTGTTGGTCAAGGTTGAGATCTACCACTTGAAATTTGAGCACCCTTCCTCATAAGAGTAAGCTTGGTAGTCTTTGACGCCATTGAACTCGAATTTTACAAAAAAAAACTTAAAGAAAAAGCTGAGGGAAAATCTTGTTGTCGCTAAGAGGAAATCAGCCAAATTAGGGCATGATAGTATGAGAAATTTGGGAGGGAAAATCACTAAATCAAGTAAAGAAATTGATTATGAGATCGAAGAATCAATGATTGTACTAAGAAGTCTATCACTAAATCACAGCGGAAGACTTTTCCTTTGAAAATTAGTTTAAATAAGAAGTGCATAAATAAACTCCTTTTTGTTAAACCATTTATTACTTAAAACATGTCATACTGTAAAGTTTTAAAACATTTACAACAGCGAAAGACTTGTATTTACAATATCAAAAGAATTAAATATAATTTAAAAACCTTCTTAATAAAATAAAATACTATAACAAAGGTTCACTTTCCGTAAAAACATTATTACCAATCACTACATTTCTTCTTTAATCTTTTAGCCTAACCAACCTCCAAGCCCACAACGTACAAATGCCTCATTAACCACATCTATCCTCCAATCCATGCATACTTACATCACAGGACTTGACTATGAGCCTAACGCTCAGTAAGTGGTATAAAAGTAAAATGTGCTCTCGCAATACTATTCAAACACATACAGTTTTTCTATTTTGTTTATCTGTCTTTTACCATTGAGTTTTCCTTTAAATATGTCTTTTATTACCATCTTCATGTTTATTCACATTTGGGTGAGAGCAACCTCTTCAGTTTCTGAACTCACCCCCCATTGAATGATAACAACCTCTCCAATTTCCAAACTCACCACCCGTTGAATGAGAGCAACCTCTTCAGTTTCCAAACTCGCCCAACGAGCTTGTTTTTATAGTTTGGGGTGAGAGCAACCTCTTCAATTTCTGAACTCACCCAAACGAGTTTGTTTTCACATTTATTATAGTTTGGGGTGAGAGCAACCTCTTTGGTTTTTGAACTCACGCACCCGTTGAATGAGAGCAACTTCTTTGGTTTCTGAACTCATCCAATGAGCTTGTTTATTATGTTTAATTCGGTTACAATTACATTTTTATGTATTGTAGGAGCAATGGTGCAAGCATACAATTCTATCTATCATGTCAGTTATCGTAACCTCAAAATGTGCACAATTTACTAACTAAAGAACTGAACTTAAATCTTATAAACATATAATTCACACAAGCAAACAACATACGTCTCCCAAAATAACATAACCTATACATCTAGTAAATGCACGCATCAAACAATCCTAATTCCCGTGATGTAGGCCATTTCGGACAAAACACATGCAGTACCACTTACATGGAGTCCTTAGCTTTAAAAAGTTACCACCTAAATATTCTTCCTCGTCAAAACCTATTCATAATTAAGCATATGAGCATCAATAGTAATTCGCCAACCAACATGCATAACAATATTTCTTATTTCATACACTTATCACTTCACTCATTGCTAACAAGTTTATCCTAATTCTAACCGTAGTATTATTTCCCAATTTATTACCTTGAACCTTGACATTAAACCAAACTATCAACAACCTCATTCCTCCAATAACTTATTTTAACCACTCACTTCCCCAAACCACTACCTATTATAGCATCGTTTTAACTAGAACATTACCCTTCACTAGTTTATATCCACTTCAATCTCTAGGAACCAGCACTGATGCCCTACAAGGGAGGGGCAAATAATATGCTAACTTTGATTGATGATTTCTCTAAAAAAGTTTAGGTGATCATTATGATGAATAGGAGTGTGTATTATCTACCTTCAAGGAGAGGAAAACTTTGATTGAAAAGCAGATAGGCAAGCAAGTCAAATATCTTCGCCTAAGTTGGAGTTTTGTTCAGACGAGTTCAACTCTTTCTATAGGTCAGATGGAATTTTGAGGCATTTGACAGTCCCTAGTACTCCACACCAAAATGGTGTAACAGAGCAAATGATTAGAACTTTAATGGAGAAGGTTCAATTTATGCTCTCTGATTCCGGTTTACCTAAGTAATTTTGAACTGAAGTTGCTACTACTATTTGTTACCTCATGAATCATTCTCCATCAACTGCTCCTGATACGAAGACTACTGAAGAGGTATCATCCTAATACTCCTGCCGATTTTTCTATTTTGAGAGTATTTGGTTGAGATAATTGCAAATTAGAACCCAGATCGGTGAAGTTTATATTTCTTAGGCATAAGTATGGTATCAAGGGATATAAGTTATGGTTTTGAGAATCTAGGAAAGTCTTATTCCTTAGAAATTTGATATTTTATGAGACTGTTTTTCTTGTTAATTCACCTCCTAAAGTCTTGTTTGAAAACACTAAGCAGCTATTCAGTACCAAGGTTGAAGTTGAGATTGGATTAGGAAAAACATCAAAGTCTTTAGGTAAGATCAACTCATATATTCAGGGTGATAATGCTTCCGCGCAGTCACCAGTATCAGTTACGCCACAATATTCCATCAATAAGGATAGGTCGAGAATGGAAATTAAACCTCAACAGAAATATGGGAAAGTAGATTTAGTTGCTTATATTTTTAGTGCAGCTGAAGACATTGATTCCCATGAAGAACTGTCTACCTATTCAAAGGCAGTGAGTTGAGTAATTCAGCGAAATAGATGATTGCTATGTGGGAAGAGATGGAATCTCTTCACAAGAATGACACGTGGAACTTAGTTAAATTGCCTAAAGACAAGAAAGTAGTTCATTACAAATAGGTGTTCAAGAGAAAGGATGGTACCTTGGGTGTTGAAGAAGACATGAACAAAGCATGTCTCATTGTTATTGGTTGCAGTCAGATTCCAAGTGTAGACTTCACAAATATGTTTTCTCTAGCCGTTAAGCATAGTTTGATTCGAGATTTTCTGGATGTTGTGGATATGCACAACTTTGAATTTGAGCAGTTAGATGTGAAAACTGCATTTCTACATGGAAAACTTAAGAAGGACATCTATATACAATAGCTTGAAGATTTTGTAGTCTCTAGAAAGGAGGATTGATAAAGAACCAAAATGAAAGGTTGCAATGCAGTGGATGAAAACTGTCTTAGCAGATTCTGGAACGGATTTTGGTGTTGTAACAACTCAGTCCAATGGATGAATCTTCACTCAATTTTTGGATAGTACCAAGAGGCATATGTATAGAAGATGCCCTCCAAATTTGGTAGACAAATTCATTCTAGAAATTGAGTTACACTCCAAAGGTTGTAGGCTGCTTAGAATCGAATTTGGGGTTTTGGACAGTTCTTTGAAGGGGATTTTGGGACTAATAAAAATGGAGTAAACAGACAAATTTGGATACAATGTTTTGACAGCTAACTATGGAATGAATGAAAAAGAAGACCTAAAAAATTTAGGGTCATAATCAATATGGAAAAGAAGATATATCTGAATGGGGCAAGCTAGTCCGAAGAGATGTCAAACACAACCTTTGATTACAATGGCTGCCTTCAAGGGAAAGGAGCTCTCCAACCTGTTGGTTTGTGAGTTTCAACAACTTTACCAAGGTTTCTCCTTGTAGGAACAAAGGAGAAAAAGTTGCTGTAAAATATGACACTTGACTTAACTATCACAAAGAATCAAACATACATACATAACTCAAATCAGTTAGAAATAGGCCAATTGAGAAGTGGTTCTTACAAGAAGCAATATGGCCAAAAGGCTTGGAGGGAAATGTTCATTCAAAAACTCTCCTACAAACATCCCCTAAGAGGGATTAAATTACTCACAAAATTAGGGTTTGTGTCTTAAAGGAAGATTACCAAAAAATCCTCACAAAACACACATTCTCGATTAGGACATGCTCTAGCCGAGTGGCACAAAAACATAACCAATTAAACTATTACAACTACACTTAATTCGAATAGACACAAAACATAATTCTCAAATTTCCTAAGTCTTGAATATAGCATTAATCCATTTGATTAGCCTCACGATCATTCTTCAAGTAGATTGGGTTCAACTCCGAGTAATCAAGATTCAGGCTTCTTAACAAAATTGTTGCTCTTTGTCCAGTACCCATTTGGCTTAGTAAATTATCTTCAAATTTTACGCAAGACTAGATTCTAAAAAGTTTGAGATGTCCTCTACATTCTTTGTGAAGAAACTATTTTGATATAAGATTGTATAGGATGCCAAATATGTCCCATACTCTTGGGGGTCAAATTGTCAGCTATTTTTTGGAGTGTTTCATAATTCTCTTAATCTTGTGCTTGAATCTTCACTTATATCTTATCTTAAACATCTCTGTAATACACTTGGATGCTAAATGGATGGAAATGATATTTTGAATCCCTTACCTCCTTCAACACCTACAAAAGAAACACTAAAATTATCGTTAATAAATCTTCATGCATATTTGTGAGTAAAGGAATCTCATAGCACATCAAGGGCTATGTTTGTTCTTTGAAAAAGTCCATTTATGGTTTGAAGTAGTCACCAAGACAATAGTATAAGAGGTTCAACTCATTTATGTTTGATCAGGGTTGCAAAATAAGCAATTATGACAGGTGTGTCTACATCATGAGAAATGAAAATGAGTCAATTATTTATCTGCTTTTATATGTAGATGATATGTTGATAGCAGTTAAAGATAAAGAAGAAATCAAAAGGGTCAAAGCACAGCTGAGTAAAGAATTTGATAGGAAAGATTTGGGAGCCGTTAAAAAGATATTTAGTATAGAGATTCAAAGAGATTGAAAAGCTAGTAAACTATATCTATGTTAAAGATGCTACATTCAAAAAGTTCTTTATAGGTTTAACACAAACAAGGCTAAACCAATTAGTACTTGTTAACAGCTCCTTTCAAGCTTTCATCTGACTTATTTACGCTATTAGATGATGAAATTAATTATATGTCATGAGTTCCGTATTCTAGTGTAATGGGATCTCTCATGTATGTTATGGTTTGTACGAATTCAAATTTATCTTACACAGTCAGTGCAATTAATAAGTGCATGGAAAATCCTAGAAATGAGCACGAGAAAGTTGTTCGGTGGATTCTTAGATATCTATGTGGGACTAGTGATGTTTATCTTCAATTTGGAAGAACTACCGATCCAGTGATTGGGCAGAAGACCTTGATAATAAGAGATCTCTTACATGATATGTATTTACAGTTGAGGGTTATGCTATTGGTTGGAGAGCTACCTTAAAGGATATTGTTGCATTGTCTACTAATAAGGTGGGATGTATGAATATTACGGAGAAGCATGCAAGCAAGCTATATGATTGAAAGTGTTATTTGGAGAGCTCAATGAAGGCTTACAGATTGTCACACTGTTTTGTGACAGTCAGACTGCTATCTTTCTCACTAAATATCAGATATTTCATAAGAATATGAAACACATTGATATTTATTACCATTTTGTTCACGAAGTGGTCACTCATGGTGATTTTGTTGTGAGTAAAATCAATACTCATGATAATCCTGCTGAAATGATGACTAAGACGTTATCTACACCCAAGGTCAAACATTAGTTGAATTTGGTTAGTATTAGCTGATGATTTTGCTCTTAGAGACTTTTGTAAAAAATGAGGGTTGTTGGAGTTTTGAAAATATACTTTATACCGTGAAATTCACGCTAATGTAAAGATTGTTAGAATTCATTATGACTCGAATTTTATCTGGGTCAGACCGGTTCGGCCCATTATTAGGAATCTCAATTTATGTAGGATTCTGATTTAATACATAAATATATGTTTGAGTTGCAAAACACATTATACTGATTTTTTTATAGTAAAATATTCTCTTCTGCTCGTGGTTTTTTCATGTAAATATTTTCTCCGTAAATTTCGATGTCTATTATTCTCATATTTTTCCTTTTCAATTGTGTTTGATTTTTCAATTATTTAGGTTTATATAGCATGTTTGGTAATTATACATGATGAAGGATTGGAAGAATCTTAGCGCTAGGACAATAAGGAAAGATCAAAGATACAAAGAGAGCATGATGATGATTTGGATGTCATTGCTTATTAAATTTACAAAAGATGTTTAAACTATCGAAATAAAGTCTTAGATCTACCGCTTGATCCTTTAAGGGAGCCGTTGACTTAGATGCAACAATGAGTTTGGGCCTCTTCAGTTGTTAATCTGTCTGTAACTGGCCAAGCCTACCCCAAGACTTGATTTTTTATCTGGGCTTTGGCTGCTATGGCGTTTCATCTAAGATGCAAGTATTTCTTTTCCACTTGCTCGCCCAAACCACTGACTTCTACTAAGAATTACAGCATCTGGATTTTGAGATCACGTTGAAATGAATTTGGCTAGAGTTTTGGAGTTCGATGAACTTTGCTTTACTGTAGATAAGCTGTAGTTTAGAGAGAGAAAGACTGCATCTTAATCCGCAGAATGACAGAAAATAAAAAGCAGTAAACAAGTCACAATGTGGTCAGCTGGAGGTTCTAAAGTGTAGCTTAGAGAGAGAAACACTGCCTCTAAATCAGCACCATGACAGAGAAAAGAAATTCAGTACCCAAGTCAAAATGTGATCAGCTGGAGGTTCCATATCATTAATTGCCAAATCTTGTATAAACGCTAATAGCAACTATAAAAGAAGGAAAAGAGAAGAACATTAACTTAATTCGTCATGATACAGCATGCAACTACAGTATAATTCACAAATCTTCTGAATGGCGTTGAAATTTCAACATGATTCTATTATATTTTATTCAAATTCAGCCGTGGAAATCGTGTAATAACAGAAAATAATTAAAGAAGAGAGAAGAAAAGTGAAATGATAATTATAAGCAAAGCATAAATATAGCTATTATAGTGTAAGAAGGCAGAGAGGCAGAGATTTTGATGGGCATGCATGCATGGCGAGGGCAGAAGTGTTCTTCAGAATGGACATTTGGCTTCTGCATTAACTTGCTGAAAACATTTGTAGACGAGAAGATGAGAAAATTTAAGGCGTCCTACCTTAATTTTTCTATAAAAAATCTTCTTATATCCTCTCTAACCTCCATCAAACGAGCCCGTCTCCTTTAACAGGGATGGCTCCCACTTCCAAGGCTCTTTTTCTTGTCCTCTTTCTTGCTGCTTTTCTTTGCACCGTCGCTGCAAGGAAGCTGAGTGATCAGAAAGCAGGTCGTTTTGAGAATGAGAAAGCATTCTACCATTCGAGATTTGGTGTGGGCCCCGGCAGTGTTGAAGTTGGTCCTGGAGGCGGTGGAGGTGGCCCAAGAGGAGGGGAAGGCGTTCCAGGCGGTGGAGGTGTCCCAGGAGGTGGCGGTGGGATGGGTGGAGGTGGTGGGATGGGTGGTGGTTTTGGAGGTGGCCCAGGAGGCGGGGGGATGGGTGGAGGAGGTGGGATGGGTGGTGGCTTTGGAGGGGGTGGCCCTGGCGGTGGAGGTGGAATGGGAATGGGTGGCGGCGGCGGGTTTGGGGGTGGTTTTTCAGGAAGTCGTGGTAGCTTTGGAGGAAGTGCATCAATGGGTGGCGGGCTCGGCAGTGGGCTCGGAGGTGCGTTTGGAGTTGGTGGCGGAATGAGCGGGGGAGTGGGTTTGGGTGGCGGTGCTAGTGGTGGAAGTAGGCGGCCTTGAAGAAGCATGGAACTGCATTGGGAAAACTCTTGCACTTAAATAATGTAGTGTTCTTGTTTTGTGATTTCATGCTTCCCGCTCATAATGTGTATTCAGCCAGCCTTGGTGAATAAATTGACTAGTTTTTGGGTTGAAATGGCCTCTCCACCCAAACAAAGGGAACTATTTATATACGAGTTCAATAAACAACATAATAAAAACCGAAAAAGAAGATTAAGCAGAGATACTAAGATTTGCATGAAAAATCTTTTATGAAAAAAAATCACGGGCAGAGAAAAAAAATTACTATTTGAAAAATTAAGGTACAATAAGTTTTATAACTCAAACATTAATATATAGAGAAAATAAAAAAACTCTAATATTGGATACGGACTCAACCCAGCCCAACTAGAATTCGGGTTACACCAAACTCTAATAATCTTCATATTGATACGAATTTCACATGAGAGATCCAACAGGCTTCTCTGCCCACCCCAAAAAATCTAGAACACTGAACTTTGATAATTTCTATCTTCAAAAAAATTTCAATGCTGCAAACAAATCTGCAAAACTCTAACGAAAAATAACTTTCTCTTTCATAAAGGTCCCTACATGGCCAACTCAGCAATTGATATCAATCAAGTGTAAACTCTACTTAAACTTGAGAGACACACTCAGGAAGAAATCACATCTCTTCTATAATACTACTGAATTATCAGAGATGTTGCAACGAACTGCATGTGAATATATTGTAGACTCCCCACTGGAATCAATATCCTCGAACACACTCAATGCATAACCCACTGAAGTAGTTTCACCATATCGTCGTGGAGCTTTACCCTTCCTCTTTGTTTTGTCTTTGACGATAGCACTCTAACTTGAAATTAAAACTGGTGACGATGTGATGACTAGATCACCATGAACATCTGTTATAAGCTTATGTATTGACTCTGATGTAGATTCAGATCTCAACTTGAACTTCACCTGAGAACCAAACTTCTTCTCAGTCTTCTCTAAAAAACCTTTAGAAGGTGAATTCACAAACTTTGCAGCCTTATTACTCGTCACTGTAGAACCCTGTAACACATAAATTTGCAGACCATCTGTTTTTTATGTGATCCTGAAAACCCACAAAGATAAAGTTCCATTAGGAGGCAATGGAGGCCCAAAGACTAAGATAGAAAAAGTGAAGGAAAAACCACAACTTTTTGTGGGAGAGAACCAAGAAAGGGGGCCCAAAATTCATGATCCAAAAGACATTGGACTTGTTAAGCATTGGAGAGAAGATAAAAGAGGAGGTCCAATTCAAAGAAAGCAAATGGGCTACTTTTCCAAAAAGCCCGAAGGCCCACCTGCAGAGCGCACAGTGCGCATTCAAACGTCACGGCCCGCGCAACACACCCAGCAGCAACACAGCCCAACATCTCATTTCGACAGCGCGCGCGGCCCAACGTCTCGTTTCGACAACGCCGCACATTCTTCGCGGGTCAACCCTTCTGCGCACCCGTGCGCCCATGCTTGGCCAGCCTGCCCGCGAACCTGCCCCTCCTCCCTACAGCGTGTGCATTCAGCGCAGCCCAGCCCATTGTCAACACACCCACCTGCCCTTTCGACAGCGCGCGCATTCTACGTGGTCCAGCCCATCGTCAGGGCGCCCACCTGCCTTTCCTACAATGTTGCCCATCAGCCTCTTCCGACAGCGCACGCATCCCGCACGTCCCAGCCCATCGTCAGCTCACCCACCTACCTTTCCAACAGTGCAGCCCATCGGCCCCTTCCGACAGCGAGCGGATTTTGCCCAGCCGAACACATCGCGCCCACCTCCCTTTTCGATAGCGTGGCCCATAAGCCCTTTCCGACAGTACGCCTCCTGCAGCATATCACCTGCAACCCAGCAGTCTTTCCGACAATGCGCCTCTCATCTGTCTGTCCGCAGCCCTCTATGAACAGCCCAGCAACCTTGTCCAAAGCCTGCATGCGCTATCCACCTTTTTCACGCTATTTTAAATTTACTTTATCCTAGTTTTCACTTATTTTGTTATGATTAATTTTTAGTTTATAAAAGCACTTTAGGGAACAACGATCGGAACCTTTTGACAAATTGAAAATTGAGTTTTGGCTTTTTGGGAGAATTTCTTTTCTTAAGTTCTTTGCGAAGAACTTGATCTCTTCAAGTGTAATATTGAAAGATCGAACATTTTGATAGCTTTAGTTCAACCAAAAAGTTTGGTTAGGGTCAAACTCCTCATCGGAATACTTCGGTTCTAGTCAACAGGTTTGGCTTAGGTCGAGTTCCACCCTTTGATCTTGAATTCGTGAGACTATCCGTTACATTCTGCATACGTTGTTGGGTCTAGGGTTTGTATACCCTAGGTTCACTTCAGTTTCTCTTTAACATGACAAGAGCACCCTTATTGATCTTCATAACTCTATCTACGGCACTGAACTTGTAGCTATTTTAATCTAGAGTACTTAACAAAATCAGATTCTTCTTTAAATTGAGAACATGTCGCACATTACCAAGTGTTCTCATAACTCCATCAAACATTTTGATTCTGACGGTACCAATATCAGCTAAATTGCAATGTATATTATTACCCATTAACATAACTCTCTTCAAATGATCTCATATGTCGAAAATCAATCCCAACTGTAACACATATGAAATGAACAAAGCTGAATCTAGAATCCAATTCTTGTTTGACTTTGAGTTTCCCTCTAACACAATTAGAAGATTTCCATCACTATAGTCTTCTTCTTCTGCGATAACAACTTCACCGGAAGTCATCGGTTGTTTTCCCTTCTCAGTAGCTCTCTTTGTTTCATTCTGCAATTTACAACAATCAGATTTAATGTGTCCCTTCTTCTGACAGAAGTAACAGGTTCTATCACGATTCCTTGACTTTGATCTGCCCTTCGAATCCTGAGCATTTTCCCTGCCTTTGTTGTTTAACTATCTTATTCTACCTACAAATTTCTCATCTCGATACTCAGATCCAACAACAATTTGTTTCATCTTTTCCTTTGATAACAAGGTACCATAAACCTCTTCCACAGTTAGACTTTCTCTACTGTACAAAATCGTATCTCTGAAAACAAAATATGAAGTAGGCAACGAGCATGGTAAAATCAATCTTAAATCATCCGCATCTTACTTGCATCTCATAGTCTCAAAATCTGAAACTACCTCCTTGAATGCGATCAAGTGTTGTTCATTAGAATTTCCTTCTATCAACCGATGAGAATAAAGTCGTTACTTCAAATACAATTTGCTAGTCAGGGTTTTCCTTATACACAACTGCTTCAATTTTACCCATAATTCTGCGGCAGATTTCTTGTTCAAAACATCCTGCAAAATCTAATTTGACAAACGCAGACGTATCAAAGATAGGGTTTTTTGATCCTTTTAGATTTTCTCCTCTCCACTCCAAGACGTTGACATTTTATTGAGCTCTAACAACGCGTCGTCTAAATCCATCTATGCGAGAACATCTTGCATCTTCACTTGCCATAACTGAAACCTAGTATTCTGATCCAACAATGAAATATTAAATTTTAACGAACTCATCTCCCCCAAAAATTTTGAATTTCTTCAAAAATATCTGAACCCGAAATTTCAGCCCCAAAAATTTGATCCTCGAAAAATTTCTGAAATATTTCCTATCAATAAATTTAAATTTACACTGATAAGCAACCCAAAAACCAAATCCTCCAAAAATCAACAAATTTAACAAAAACGAATCTGATCAACACAACATATTCAGTGGAAAAATCAGACCTTTTGCCGAAAGGAAATCTCTTCCCAAAAAATCATTTTTTTTTATTTTTTGCAGTCCTCGAATTTATGATTTTGCAGTGAGGATGGCAATCTGCTTCTGCGAGCGGTGGCCTAGCTCTGGCTGGCGATTTTTTGGTCAAAGGGACTGGTGAGATGCAACGACTAGCACGACTGAAGCTTGGACAGATTGGGTTCGTGCGGTAGTTCGGTCGAAAGCACGACGGTTTGTCGGTGGGTTCTGACCAGAGGTCGTCGACAGCTGGACGATCTTCTCCTTGCTGGTAGCGGCAGCAGAAGACCTATTCTTCCTTATTTCGTGATTCTTCTTTCCTTCCTCTGTTGAAGGAGGAAGATAGCGACATGGGCGAAGAAGACTGGCGCAAAAAAAAAAAATTTTGATTTTTTTTTCTTTTTGTTTTTTATTTTTTCCAAATTGCAATTTTCACAAAATTGCAACTTTGTTCAATTCGATTCAAGAACAAAAACTTTTAACTTCGATCTGATACCAATTGTTTAGAATCGAACGCAAAATAAAAAAAAAATTGCAGAAGTAGAGACCCGAAGATTTATGTAAAAAACCCTTACGAAAAAAAATGATGGGCATAAGAGAAATTCACTATTTGAGAAATCAAGATACAATAAGTTTTGCGACAGAAAAAATAGAAAACTCTAATATTGGATGGATATCGACCCAACTCTACCCAACTAGAATTCGGGTCACACCGAACTCTAATAAATACAATATTTCAATCCTAAAAAAGGAAAAATATTGCTGAAAAAATAGGCAGTAAATAGTTTGTAAAACCACTAAATCTAGAAACACCCTATCGACGAATTCATCCCATACTTTCCACTCTCTCGTGTATGAAACTTGATTTTCTATATATTATTTCCCGATTATTTTAAAGAAAGTAGTACAAAATTTTGTCATTGATTTAAATATTTTTAACACAACTCAACTGTATCATTTTCAGACACTCAAAATTTCAAACATTGATAAAGAGATGCTAAATATAACAAACTAAACATGGAGTTCTTGAGAAAAGTTGTTGAAATGATTTTGAGAAACTTATCTGAAACTTTGATGAGGCTGTGATTGTTATTAAAGAGTGAAAAGGCTCAAGAATAAACCGAGTTTTCAGCCGAAACCAAACCTACCTATACATACATTGTTACATTATTCCTTCTGTGGGTGAAGGTCAATGGCTGATGTCGGTGGTTGGGTTAGGCTTTTTGGTAGAAGTTAATTTATTGAACAAGAACGCTGCGTTTTCAGACCAATTGGGCCCATTCTGAACCTCTTTTCAAACAAATGGTGAAAACTCACATGGCTCCTCTGCTCACGTCCAAATTGAGCGAGGATTCTTCTTTGAGATGATACATAAATGCATGTGGAACTTCTCAGATTTTCATAACGCCATGTTCAACTAGCTCATTTTGTTAAATGAGTCAAGCTGAAATAAACCAAATGTAAATATAAGTTACTCAACTCAACTATAAGATCCAAACTAAATGATTTGAACAAGGTTTCACGAGCCTAACCTTGCAATATGAGCATAATTTTTTCAACATTATGCATATATTTATACGACGATGACACATTACTTATGTGCAATGATATTTGCTTATTGAATGAAATTCAAAGATTTTATCGAATCAATTTGAGGTGAAAGTTTTTTTTGACACCACCTTTGTATTCAGAATTCAGATATATCAAATCATTTACGAGGTATACTTGAATTATCATAAAAAAAATTATATCGAAAAAATCCTCGAAACATATATGAATGTAACGTAGGAGATGGTCCTATGGCTAATGGAGACGTGACTAATGAAAACTGATTGATGTAAACTTCAAACAAGAGATCAATGAAACCCAAACCGATCAAGAAATCGAATTGACCAAGACATCCAAATAGATTCAAAAAAAAACTCCAACCCATGTTTTACTTGAAATCAAAAACCAAAAGTAAAAGACTTATATCCAATCTTTACAATTTGAAAACAACTAAAAGTGTAAGACACCATATTCTATACTTAATAAAAATGAGAGTGATAAATCATATCAAACACGGCAAGAAAAATTTAGAGAAGTCCATAAAGTCTTGAGAAGAACCAAAATGTTTCTCTCTCAAATTCTTCATAAAATAATTTGCCATTAAACTCATCTTTTCAAAAGTGCATGCATGCCTCTTATTTATAGGTTTATGAAAGACACATATATCATCTTAAACGAAGAAGAAAAGCAATTATAATGGCAATTTAATGTCTTACATATTTTTAAAAAAAATAAAGTTTCTAATTGGGAATTAATGTCTTACAAATAAAGAAATAAAATAAGACTAATTAACCCAAACAATATTTTGCAAAATATGTAAATGTTTATCTATTTATTAAAAAATAATTATCTTAGAATATAAGAAAGAATCTATCATTTATTGTATTGTAATTTGGTCTAATTGACTTCTAAAATTGTCAACTAATCAACCTTTACTGGAATGTATTTATTTTTGGTAAAAATATTCATGTAATCCACATCGACTTTGCTAATTTCGTGCACACCAATATTCTCTTGTCGGTCTCACATCTTCCAAATTAGCTTGTCTCGTGGATCCCACATCAAGCGCTAATTCACTCCAATAGTCTGGATACATTAAGTAGGCATTAATCTTCTTTTGATCTATTTTTTAATATGTAGGGTATTGAATAGCATTTCTTAGATTCTCATCAATAATGCTCCAAAAATGAATATGAAAGTACGGAGATGCAATGCATCATTTGTGGGAAGTTTTATGCATTTTAAGTATGTGCACGTCCTAATATTGTGTACATAGTTAGAATGGTAAGCAAATATGCGAACAATCTTAGATGTATTGAGGTATTATGATTATCATTTTATTGGTTGTCGAGATAGTTGAAATTTATCTCGGGATTTTTCTCATTTTTAAATTTTTAATTATTTAAGGGTCAAGTTGGAATTTAGTAGGACAAAGATCAAGTTGGATAGATTGTTGCTGGGAAAATATTAAAGTGGGACCACCAAAAGTAAGGAGAATTCTGGAGTTGTCCACGGAAAAGAGTTCATGCGTGGAAGTGTTTGTGAACAGTGTTGGGGGAGTGTGCATGTCTGTGATAAACAAGTATTGTGGAATATGTGATGTTGGACCATAGATTTATATTAAGGATATCCGCAAATAAAGAGAAGGAACGACATCACTTAAGGATAAAGGACATCCATTGCGGGAAAAGAACGTCTATTGTGAAGAAAGAATGATGTCATGTAAGGACAAATGTTGTCTGTATATAGTGGCGTCGCAGAAGTATAGGTATCCGCGAAATAGAATGTTTTCACATAAATGAATGTATCCACTTGAAGGAATACTACGCTGCAGAAAAGTAAATGGAATGAATGACATTGTATTCAAGGAAGAGACACTCACTATCACAGAAGCGAATATATCAGCAGAAAGGAAGTATCCGTGAATGGGATGATGTCATTTTGATGAAGGACTATTTAAAGAAAGAATGGATGGAACAACAACCATTGCATAAGGTTAAAGATCGCTTGACATCAAAGATGGAGAAAGATAAGGAAGGAGGAGAATTAAGAATGTCTTGCAAATCACGTGCTCATTTTAAGTAAGGATACCAAAGGGAGAATGACCATTGGATTGAATTAGCGAATGAGACGTGAATCGTTGTATTTGGAAACACGTGAAAAAATGAGTGACCATAGAAAGGAACGTTTCTACAAACCAAAGGAAACATCATCATTTTGTTTAAGGATCCGTGGAGAATAGTGAGTATCGCAAAAGCATGGACGTCTACGGAAGGGAACACGTCCACAAACCAAAGGAAAATTTTGTCATTTGGATCGAGGATCTGCAAGGAACAGTAAGTGTCATGGGAGCGGAGGTGTCTGCAGTAGGGAACGCATCTGCCAGATCGAAGAAATTCATCGTTCTGAGACCAAGGGTGTCCATCCATGCCCTAGCCGCTACTATAAAATGGGAGATTTATGAAAAACCCTATCCACTGTTTTATTGGAGTCGGCAAAGACAACATCCCCATAAGCACCATTAAGGAACCAAGATGCTAGAACACGAGACGAAGGAAAAGGGGTGACCAAGTTCACTGTTAAACTCGAGATAAGTAATGTTGTATGTGCATGGCCTTCGGATCTACAACACAAGGTGCTAGGTGAAGTAGTTGGAATAATTTTCGTATATATATATATATATGTTGTTTGATAACTGTTTACTATAAAAGATATGAAGTTATTATCAACTCTCTCTACTGTTAAATATAAGTTATGTTAATGAAAATGATGATGATAATATATGTTGTTTGAGGATCTGTTGATATGTTTTATGATGATGATAATGTAGATAGTGTACCTGTTGGTTGGGTTGAGATGTTTGCTAGAGGATATGTTTATGCTATTGGTGATACTATGTTGATGCTTCGAGGATCTGTTTTATGCTATTGTAATATTGTGATGATGAAATATGAAATTTATTATGAAATGAATACTGAGGATTTTGATGGATGTAACTGTATGTTCATGAGCATGTTCATGCACCACGGTTTTCAAGAAAGAATATGAAATTGTTCTCATATAATGTTTTTCATGTAAGAAAGATAAAGAACAATATGAATATATGTAAGAAGCATTGGTGATACCACCATCAATGTAGCTTTGACGACTTCAGTCGTTGATGAAGCTTTGGGTGAGTCATAACTCCCAATGATTTATATTGTTTGGCTTTGATGGTGTAGCCTAATGGTAAAGAAAGAAAGAATGAATGAATGAATGAAACAAACAAAGAAAAATGAAAGATGACAAGTAAATGTTTTTATAAACAAAATGTTCATGGAATCATGCATTACTTGTTAAGTCTTAAACTTATAGATTAACCTTATGTTGTAGGTGAGAAAGTTTATAATGACTTTAATGTTGAAGAACCTGGTTAATGGGCATGCACATGGTGAGCACTCGATGTTGTTGGGACTTTGGATATGATGTATGTGGTTCTTAAAAATGAAGAGAGTTTGAAAGAAATAAAATATGTATAAAGTGAAAGTAAACTCTCCAGATGTGTTTTATAATGGGAAATGTTTTTAAGAAATGTTTTATGTTGGCGTGAATATTTATTTAGTAAATAAATTGATGAGTTTTAACGGTTAAGTCTTTCGCTGTAATTATTTTTTAAATTCATGATTTAATAGTTGATGTTAAGGTACTGATTTTGAATTGGTGTTATTCCAAAAATAAAAAACTTGATTTATAAGAAAATTGAGATTTACCCAAAGGGGAATTACAAATTTGATATCCAACTATTTATTTGTTAGGTAAATGAGCTTTCTTGGAAAAGTGCTACATAGTCACTTACATCTTCTTCCACTATGCTAGCAAAATTTATAGCATATGACGCATTCCAGGAAGAATTATGACAAATAAATATTGTAACGGCTTCAGTTCTTGCAATACAATATTGTCCGCTTTTGGCAGAAACTCACACAGTTTTGTTCTTGGGGTTAGCTCAAATTGCCTTATATTATATAAAAAAGAGAATTCTACTTATAAACCATGTGTTTTCCACTTTTCCAAGTAATGTGGAATTGTGCACATCCACTAGTATGGGTTTAACCCTCGCCTAGAACATCATTGCCTTCACATTGCAACATGTCCAAATCTTCCCCTCCCTTGCACCACCCCCCTTCCCCGCCCCCACCCCCGCCGGACACCCGACATACTCGTCGGCCACACTTCCGAATAGGCTTTGGCTTTGATACCATTAATAACATTCTCAGCCCTTCCAATACAATATTGTCCGTTTTGGGCTGAAACTCGCATGGTTTTGTTCTTAGGGTTAGCCCAAAAACCATTGTACTAGGTAAAAATAAGAACTCAACACATAAACTATGCATTTTCTATTCTCCCAAACGATGTGAAATAGTGCAACCCACTAGTATAGATCAGACCCTCACCTAGGTCATCCTTGCCTTCACATGGTAAGCTACCACAAATATTGTCACGAGACTTTGGATCGTTAAAGGAATTGAAATGCCACTAAGGTTATTGAGTGATAGCTAGTGAGTTGTAATATTTTCTAATAGTGCTAAGAGCGCATCGAATTCTAAATACATCGACAAAGTCCATGGTATCAAATTCAGTAATCAAGAGAATACTGTTAGCCTAAGTGTCATTGGGCTTATTTATTTTGATGATGAATATGTTAATAGTAATTATATGTTGTTTATTATTTGAATATGCTTAATTGTTTTATCTTTATAATTATACTAATCTTCATTCGAAATACCCTTTTGTTGGCCTAAATGCCTTAGGCTCAATTTATTTTGATGATGAATATTTTGATTGATATAATAAATTGTTTATTGTGTTTTTAGTGATAATGTTATTAATTGTATAATCATTATATTTATACGTATATTTATTGGAAATACCCTCAAAATGGATATTAAGTCGTGTTAACGTGTTTTTCTAAGTCCATGTAGTGAATAAGTATTATATTGAAACTTAGAGAAATCAAGAATGGCAAAATGGGCGAAAAGGTCGACAAAACAAGGCAAAAGGTTGATCAAATTTGGACTGCATGAAGGAAATGGTCGACCTGGCGGTCGACTGCGAAATGGTCAGATTGCACAAATAGACCTATTGTGAAGGGACTGGTCGACCGGGCGGT
The DNA here is from genome assembly GCA_022433065.1 of Begonia loranthoides. Lineage (NCBI taxonomy): Eukaryota > Viridiplantae > Streptophyta > Magnoliopsida > Cucurbitales > Begoniaceae > Begonia > Begonia loranthoides. Next base: position 21,698,285 of record CM039470.1, on the reverse strand, counting down.
CAACTTCGAAATGTATAGTTTGTGAAATTTGACAGAAGCTCTCGGAATAAATTTTTCAAAGGGAGCGGTCAACCGCTGTACGAACCGGCCGACCACTCGATGTTTGGTGCCCATACCAAAGGTTGTTTAAAGAACAGCGGTCAACCACAGCCTCAATAACGGTCGACCGCTACAGTGTAATTTTGCCAAATTTCATACTCGATTCCTCATAAATCATAGAATGCCAAACCTAGCTCTCTCATCATAAAACTTGAGAGTTTACATTTGGAGAGTTTAGATTATCTGTTATATTTTCTTTTTATTCTCATTGTACTCAAATTAAGGGTGGCGCCCTGTGAATAGTCAAGTGGAAAGAGGGTAACGCCCTAAGAAAGAGTCATTGTAAAGATTTGGTTGACACCTTGAAGTCAATCATCACTAACCGGGGAGGTTAGGTGATTAAAGATCTCCAAGTCAGAAACTTGGGGTATTGATATAGGCCAGAGTTGCCAAACTGCGTAAACAAACTTGGTTTACATTTTCCCTTTCCTTTATCTCTTATATATTTATGATTGTTTATTTATTTATTTGCATTAAATCACTTAGGGTTTAGAGATTAAAATATAGCACGAAAAAGTTTAGATCGCCTAATTCTCCCTCCTCCCTCTCTTTATAGGCACATATCGATCCTACAATTGGTATCAAAGTAGGTTGAATAAATTTTTTGTGTGATATTGGGCTTATTGGTATAAATATTTTTTAATTTGTATCTATTGAATTATTTTTCTTATTGAAAATTATTTGGTTAACATTGATTGAATTTTTAGATTGTATATTTTATTATGGCCTTCAATATGAATGTTGAAGGACAATCATTAGTTAGACCTCCATATTTTGATGGTAATGATTATGTATATTGGAAGTTTAGGATGAAAATATATATACAATACGTAGATTATGATCTTTGGAACATTGTTGAAAATGGGTCTTTCATTACACTTAAATTTGAAAATGGTATAGGTGTTCCAAATTGTATGGTGAATATAATGATAGTGATAAACAAAAATTGAGCATGAATGCTAAGGCAATTAACGTGTTATATTGTGCATTAAATCGTGAAGAATTAAATAGAGTTCAATCATGTGATAGTGATAGACTACTAGGTCCATTCACAAAAACAAAGGACCAAGGTCTTATCAACTCATGCCTTTCTATCCACGTGAAAGATAACTCGTCAAATGCCCAAATAAAGGAGCAATTAACTCAAGGAAGTCAAAGAGGGCCCACGCCCCTAAAGCCATGGAAAGAGGCCCAAGAAGACTCACTTGAAGGGCAAGAAAGCCCAATGGAAAAGGAGTTACGGAAACCTCCCTTAATCAACCAAGCTAATGGACAAGTTCAACAAATTTGGCAAACATCCAAGTGGTGAATTTTAAAGGAAAGTAGCTGCCATCCTAGTCACCATTTTGTGGTCTTTAAGCCAACAAGGAGTTGCCAAAATAATAGCTTTAGAAAATTACTAAAACTATAGTTTACTAATCAGCCAATTAGGACCAAATATTTAGTGTGTTCCTATTTTGTTATTTCCTATTTTATGCTTTGTAATTGGCTATATAAAGCCACCAAATGCTTATGTTTTAACAACCAGAGTTTGAATACAAAAATAGCTTTTTCTAATTTTGAAATTGGAGGGATTCCTTTTTCAAACACTTTGGTGAGTTACATCCAAAGTTCTCCTTGTGTGAGCTATATTACAGGGCGGGATCTCCCTTAGGCTTAAGTGAGTTATCTCAATGGCATCCGCAGCCCTACTCTTTAGGGAAAGGTTATGTGAAGTGGTGTCCAACTATCCATCAAACATCCATCCGCAAAGTCATCAAAAGGGAGTGCAAACTGTCCTACTTTCCAAATCTGACCACCTGGAGCATTTTTGACATATTTCCTAATTCTTGAGAAATATTCTCAACATTCTTGAAGGTTTCTTTTCCTTATTCATTCAAGGAAACGTGGTTCAAATTTCACCTCAAAAGAATCTAAGACAAAGAAGTTACGTGCTTTCGAAGTTCACTTTCCAAAATTGAATTTCTACCAATTCAAGGAAAGTGGAGATTCGGTCGAGTAACTCGACCACCACTTCTCGACCGCAATTTCGACCGCCCTTCAGAAATTGTTGCTGCCTTATTTTTTTGTCACCTATTTGACATAGTCTTACGACTACAACTCGACCGCAGAAAAAGGGACGAATTTGTTAAATTATGCTATTTTGCAGACGCAACACTCGACCTCGCCCGCGACCAAAACATCGATCGAATTCTTCTAGAACGCTACTGTCTGCCTTTTCGGACGCAATCCTCGACTGAAATCCTTGATCGCCCTGCAATTGCTAGTTCAAAAAGAAGCATTCGAAGGTTGAGCCAAAACATAGCAAAAATTCAACACTTCAACATCATATTTTTCAGGTTATTCTAATCCCCTTCCACTAGAGCATTATTTGGTATCAGAGCTAAAACATATCCTAATACAATTTTTTTCTCCATGATGACACGAGGAGCATCCAAAGTGGCTCACAAAGATGAGGCGAATATCATTCCAAACACTGAGCCATCATCATCATCACAAACCGAGCTAAACATGATGGAGCAAATTAGAACACTTCAAGCACAAGTGGCACGACTCATAATGGCCCAAAATCAACAACGAGAGCGTCACCACCTCGTCGATAATGAAGGCAACTTTGCAAGAGAGGGCACCGATTATGAAGATTTCCATCACCAAGGGAAACCAACATAAAGAGACGACATAAATTTTGTCAAGGTATCTATCCCACCGTTCAACGGATCATGCAGTGAAAACAACTATATGGAGTGGAAGAGCCAAGTGGAAAGGATATTCCAGTGCTACAAACTCACAGATCTCAAAAGGATGCAACCAGTTACAATCGGATTCACCGGTTATGCAAGCATATGGTGGAGTAGCATAAGCGCAAAGAGAAGACAAGGAGGGGAAGAAATTCAGACTTAGACACTATTAAAAAGGCTTATGGATGAGAAGTTCATTCCCAGCATCTATCATTAAGAGCTCTATTATCAATAGCAAAGCCTCAAGCAAGGGTCCTCCACCATCAACAAATATATTGCCAAATTTGAAACTTTACAAACAAGGTGAAATGTGCAAGAGCCGGTAGACCAAACAATTGCAAGGTTCATCCAAAGATTTCACTACGACATTGGTGACATTATCGAACTACAACCTTACACCACTTTGGAGGAAGTGATCAAGCTAGCTCAAAAGGTTGAGAGACAAAGAAAACGAGAAGGCTAACCGACTCCCTCAAAGGAATACAAGCTTCTCCAACCCACCACCTAAGCTTGACGACAAAGGTATAAACATGAAAAAGTGCTACCCTAAAGACAAGTGATGACAATAAGCTACCTATGGAAGCACCCTAGCCAAAAACAAGAGAGAATAAATGTTTCAAATGACTTGGAATTGGGCACTATGCCCGCCAATGTCCAAATATGAAAGTGATGGTACTGAAAGAAGGCACTAATGAGGTTGAGAGTGAAGATGAAGGTGAGATACAAGAAACACACAAGAAGGAATAACAAGTTGAAACAATATATGCTCACGAGGGTCCCCTCCTTATGATCATTCGAAAGGTACTCACTACTAAGGCAAGCATCGACAATGGTCAAAGGGTAAATATTTTCCATAGCCATTGCAAGGTCAAAGACAATGTTTGCTCTCTAATAATTAATTAAGAAAGTTGTGCTAATGTGGTTTCTACGAATCTAGTCAAAAAATTGGGAATAGCAACAACCATGCATCCAACTCCTTACAAGATAAGTTCGTTGACCAACAAAGAAGGCATCAAGGTTAGTAAGCAAGCTCCAATTGAGTTCTCTATTGGGAGTTTCTCGAACAAGGTACTATACAATGTGGTTCCTATGAGCGTTAGTCATCTACTTTTGGGAAGACCATGGCAATATGATCGAAAAACTATGCATGATGGCTTCACCAATTGTTACTCATTCAAGCTCCATAGAAAGATAGTCAAGCTAACCCCCTCCCACCGGAACAAGTAGCCAAGGATTGTGAAGAAATAAAGGAAAATAAGTTAAAGACTACCTTATTCATATCAAAGAAAGAAGATTTGAGGTCAAATCCTTAAAAACCCAGAGAGGATGATGGACCACTAGGTCCATTCACAAAGACAAAAGACCAAGGCATTATCAACTCATGCCTTTGTGACGACCTGACCTTTTATGACCTTTTAAAAATTCGTTAAATTTAAAACTTTGATAAAACGACTAAGATTTTTATTAAAATCTCTTTTTAAAATAATATTATTGTGCCTTTCAAAAGTCAAATCGTCAAAAAAACTTTCGTTTCACTCGTTATGAAAATCGTAATAATGTATTGGAAAACATCGCGGAAACAGTTATAAAATCTTTTATCAAAATATAACAAAAACAAAATCATTCATTTAAGGAAATCTAAACAATTAACTAAATGTTAGTTACAAAAGGACTGTCTTTACTTTCTTTAGCCTGACCAGCCACGAGTCTCGCACGTGTAAATCTTTCATCCTTACTTTGTGATCTGTTCATCGTTTACTCGTACATGTACCTACACCACAAGTAAGACATGAGTCAAAAGGTTCAGTAAGGGATTGGGTTTATACAATATACTTATGCCTCTCTTTAGTTCTTTTTGAAATGGGTACTGCCCTAAACTAATCTTTTCATTACGCTCGTTTGTTCTTTACTCGTACATCGCGCGGGAGACTAGAGAACCCATATGGAATGGTATAGTTTGATCGGCTTCTAATCTCCTGGGTGTAGCTAGTCCTGTTCCCGACAAGGTAGGGGTGCATCCTAGCTGCCAGACTAGATCCGAACTACCCATCCACCCCCAACTCCCCATTATTCATTCTTTCATTTTTCTTAACATTTTCCTCACGTAATGCATATGAGTACCAACCCAAAGTAGCACTTCCTATTTGTTTCTATTAGTATGATATATGATGATACATTATAAAAGAAAGATAGCAATAGTTGGATAACGCATATAAAAGAAAGTAACGATAATTGAACTGCGCATATAAATGAATAACATGAATAACAGCGCATAAATGAAGGTAACAATAATGAACAACGCATATAAGTGAATACAGTAATTAAAGACGCATAAAGAGGACAATCATAGCAGCGAACTAAAACGATGAATGGCATGCTTGAATTTACGAAACACCACACTAAAAGAAACAACGATCTAAATATGCTATTAAACTGAGATCAAAAGTCAAATAGCTATTCAAACAAATAAAGCATGCTCCTCAAGAGTATAACGGCATTAATTAGGCATGGATAACAATATGACTTGAGTATAAGAAATTAGAACTAAAGGCAACGTGCATCTGAAAGTAAAGCATAATTTAACGATGTTGTTCTAACTAGAGTTAACCACTTAGTTCCAATTATTATTCAAGTTAATGAAAGTAAAACATTAGATTTAACAACTTAGTTCCAATTGTTACTCAAGTTAATTAATCATGCTCAAGTGAGTAATTACAATTAGTAGTCCAATTAATTAAGCATGCTTAGAATTCTAATTAATTAAATATGCTCGGATTTAGTTAAACGTGCTTAGTTAAACATGCTCATAGTGAGGGTAATATTACAATTATTAAACTAGTCAAGTAACATGCTCGAATTGAGGATCAATAAGTTATCCTAGTTGATTAAACATGTTCAGATGGTTTAATGTCATAACATCTACTGAATTTATAACTTAGTTTATTGTTAAGATTAATAACCTAGTTAATTAAACGAACTCGGATTAATTAAACATGCTCAGATTAGTGTTTATTGTTGTTACAAATGTTATTTAGTGATAGAGATTATTCTAGTTAATTAGACATACTATTATTCTAGTTGATTAGACATACTCAAATTAGTGATTATTGACATACTCAAGTTAGTGGTTATTAACTTCTAATTATCACAGAGAGTTCTACACTATCAACAACAGAAAACTAACAATACTAATGGCATTAATAGCAATTAAGACAACAGAATGTATTCACAGAATCTTCATCATAAGACTCGTTCATTCATTCTATACTGTCATCATGCGTTCTTCTCTTCAGTTCATCATTCTATACTAAGGAAATTAACAAGAAAGAATCCCAGGAAATTTAACCTATTAGCAAAGGAATTCACAGCAAGGTAATTACAATAAGGAAATCACAGGACAATTAACAATAAAATAGCACTATACACGCACACTACTTGTGTGTAGGGCTTCTACTGGCTAAGAAACACCAAATCCTTACCCTTGTTAAGAAATCTACTCACAGACAGCAACCTCCAGCTCACTTCAACTTCAGATCCCAACAATCATCCACGCAACACACTTAACTCACAATAGCTCACAACACAGAAAGGTTTCTCTCTTGCTCACAGGAGACTCTCACTCGCAGGGGAAGAATACTCTCGCAGGAAGAACTCTCGCATGGGAGAAAAATGGCTGGAAAATGGCAGAGAAGAGAAAATCGACAGCCATACATGGAGGGAGACAACCGTACTCTGAATGGGAGAGTGAAGGCATGGCTTCGACGTGGGGGAAGGTGAGGTCTGGCATGCGGGAGTCATCTCCACAGTCTCCTGGGTGCATTTTAATGGCTAAACGACAAGAATCCTATTTTTAAATCTCTAATTTTTTCGCAAGTCTGGGACATTTCGAACGCGAGGAGTCATCCTGGCCTCATCCGTGTGCGTCCACAAATCACTATTCTTTCTGAAGATTTGCATTTGTGGATGAAGCATGGCATCCTTGCCTTCTTCTGTATTCATCCAAATCCGTCATTCGGACAAAGGAAGCCGTTTGCATTTTGCGTCCGCATGTGTCCAAAACTGTCCAAGAATTGGACAAATTCAAAATCACCACATCCGCCTTCATCTGCATCCACCCTGCAACATCCCAAAGTGTTGGGATGGCGTTGCATGTGTTTACCTATGACATTCATTGTCCCCGTGTTGTCCGCATGCATTCGAATTCGTCCATAACAGCCTTTCCTTCATGTTTTCCTACTTAATCTTCATCCCATAATATTTTTCCCATAAATACACGTCATAATTTAACACATATCGATACGCAATGTAATATATTAATTATCCCAAAATTTTATTACATTGCATATACGGAGAAAACGTTATCGAGATATTACAGTCTTTTTATCCATGTGAAAGATAAATCCTCAAAAGCCCAAATAAAGAAGCAATTAACTCAAGGAAAACAAAGAGGGCCCACACCCCTAAAACCATGGAAAGAGGCCCAAGAAGACTCACTTGAAGGGCAAGAAAGACCAATGGAAAAGGAGTTATAGACACCTCCCTTAATCAACCAAGGAAGTGGACAATGTTCAACAAATTTAGCAACCATCCAAGTGGCGAATTTTGAAGGAAAGTAGCTGTCATCCTAGTCACCATTTTGTGGCCCTTAAGCCAGCAAAGAGTTGCCAAAATAATAGCTTTAGAAAGTTACTAAAACTATAGTTTACTAATTGGTCAATCAAGCATCCATCTACAAAGTCCTCAAAAGTGAGTGCAAGTTGTCCTACTTTCCAAATCCGACCACCTGGAGTGTTTTCATCATATTTCCTAATTCTGGACAAATATTCTCAAAGTTCTTGAAGGGTTCGTTTCCTTATTCATTCAAGGAGATGTGGTCCAAATTTCACCTCAAAAGGATTTAAGACAAAGAAGTTACGCGCTTTCAAAATTCAATTTCCAAAACCGAATTTCTACCAATTTAAGGAAAGTGGAGATTCGATCGAGTAACTTGACAGCCGCTTCAACCGCGACTTTGATCCCCCTTTAGAAATCGCGGCTGCCTTATTTTTTGGTCACCTAATTTTACCTATTCTTACGACCGCAACTCGACCACAGAAAAAGGGACGAATCTATTAAATTCTGCTATTTTGCAGACACAACACTCAACCTCACCCGAGACTAGAATATCAGCCGAATTCTTCCAGAACGCTATTGTATGCCTTTTCAGATGCAATCCTCGACCGCTCGGTGACCACTAGTTCAAAAAGAAGCATCCAAAGGTTGAGCCAAAGCATGGCAAAACTTCAACACTTCAACATCATATTTTCAGGTTATATTCTATTTCCCTTCCGCTGGTGCATCAGATAGTGCATTTGATATTTGGAAATTGATTGAAGTTACACATGAGGGCACTTACCAAGTTAAAGAAAATAAATTGAGTATGTTTATCCATGAATATGAATTATTTTGTATGCATAAGGATGAAACCATTAGTTGTATGTTTACTCATTTTACTAACCTTACTAATCGTTTGAAAGTGTTTGGTAGAGTTTATCACAATGAAGAGTTGGTGAAAAATATTCTTAGGTGTCTATCGAGAGTGTGGAAACCTAAAGTGGACGCTATCCAAGAGGCACGTGATTTCAAGGTTTTAAAGATGGAGGAACTCATCAGTTCCCTAATGACACACGAGATCACGTTGATGAGCAACGAGAAGAAGAGGAAAAAGATAAAGAAACCTTCAAACCAAGGAACATAGCCTTCAAAGCCTCCTCAAGCACTAAAGTGGATTCCGAGGAAGAAGATAAAGATGATGACGATATCAAATTCATAACCTGGAAGTTCAACAAATACCTTCAACGTAAGAAAAAAAATGGGAGAAGGTAATAGTTTGCTTTGGATGTTAAAAATCCGGACACACCAACGACTGATTGTCCTAAAGCAAAGAAGAAATCAAAGGCTCTCAAGAAGAAAGCATTCAAGGCCACTTGGGATAATAGCGATGAAAGTTCTTCTTGTGAGATAGAAGAAGTCTCCAATTTTTGCTTCATGGCCAAAGAGGACAAGGTACACAACTCTTCTAGCGATTTGGATAATATTGATGATGATAATGAATTGCTAGATGTTTTTAATGAGTTGTTTGATTAGTACAATGTGCTTAAAAGTTAAATTAAATTGTTGAAAAAGGAAAATGATGAAATTTTGAAAAAACATGATTATATTGTTCAAACTTTTGAAAAAGAAATTAGTGATTTGAAAAATAAGGATGATGAATGGAATGTTTTTATCAAATCACTTAAGAGTGAAATTAGCACATTGAATGTTAAAATGATTATTTAAATTGTGTTGTGTTTAATTTCACAAATGGAAGCAAAAATTTAAATATGCTTCTAGGAAAGCAAAGGGTTACATTTGACAAAGCCGGAATTTGCTATCAACCATTTGCTAAGAAAAAGAATTATAATAATTTCTTTGTTTGTCCTACTATTTGTAATTCTCGTAATTGTATAGGACATAAATCTTTTAGTTGCCCTTTAAAATTGAGTGATAAAAGGGCAAATTCTAAAATGGTTTGGTTTCCAAAAAGAACCATTCCTAAGGATAAAGGACCCAAAAATGTTTAAATCTTATACTTTTGATTAATATTGATTCTCTTGGTGGCATATTCTTTTTAGTGTCATTTTTCTTTAATCTTTCAAACGTTCTTAATTCTTCATTTGGTTTTTTTTTTTGTATAAATTTTGTTAATCCAACAATATATATTATAGATTGGTTATATTGAATTGTTGTTGGTTGATAGACTTTAATATCTTTTGAACTCCCCTTTGACTTGAATTTGCTTATTGAAATAGGGGGAGAAAATAGTTTTAACCCGAATATTCTTTTTATCAAAGTTTAATTGTTTTCATTATTACCATTGGTAAATTGAATTATTTTTTAGTATACACTTAGTTTTTCTCTCATCAATTGTTTTTCTAAGGGGGAGAAATATAATTGTATGGTTTTGATGAATGAAGCCCCAACTATGTTTTTGAAATTTTCTAAGGGGGAGAAATATAATTGATGTGTTTTCATACTTAACTCCCTACAATTGGTTCACTAAGAGGGAGACTTAATTTGATTGAATGATTCGTTTTTAATTTTCCCCAATGACTTGATTTTGGATATTGATAAAGGGGGAGAGATTTTATTGAATAATTTTGTTTTTGAAATATGTTGAATTAATTTTTTGATTTCTTGATATCTTTGGTGTTTTCCCCCCATATATTCTTGTTGATAATCCAAGAGGGGGAGAAGAAAATTGATTATGTAAATTGAGTGTTGATTTCCCTCTAATGATTTATATGTTTTATATAATAACAAAGGGGGAGAAATTCATTATAACTTTGGTTATCCTCCCCATATGTTTCTTTTTTATTTTAACAAAGGGGGAGAGATTTATATAAGTTGTTAGAATAGCATGTTTGCATAAAACTAAAAGTTAGATGTATTGCATAGATTAAATAGGAGAAATCAAATTATGCAATACCATATGCACATGCTTAGACTTAGGAATAAACAACTTATAATATGTTGTCTTCTTCAAAAATAGGAAGATTGTTAGCCCAAGTGTCATTAGGCGTATTTGTTTTAATTATGAATATGTTAATAGTAATTATAAGTGGTTTATTATTTGAATATGTTTAATTGTTTTATCTTTATAATTATATTAATTTTCATTGAAAATACTCCTTAACAAGGGTATTTATATGTACCAACATGTTGGTTTAAATCCATGTAGCTATTGGTTAAGTTATGGGACTTAAACAATTCAAAATGTGGAAAACACGGAGTAAAGGTCGACTAACAGTGAAGATTTGGTAGACCACTTGGCTAAAGAAATGGTCAAAACAGAAAGGCCGTCAACCAGTTTACTGTGGATGATCGACTAAAAATATTAAAGAGAGCTCAAGAATTCAAAACAACGATAAAGCGGTTGACCGATTTACTGTAGGTGATCAACCACAAAATGGACAGAGCGCTCAGGTTTCCATCTGTCGAAGAAGCGGAGAGCAACTGAAGATTCGATCGACTGTAAAAAGGACAGAGTCGATCAATGTTAGTAGGTTAAAGACGGTCGACCGACCAAACTTTATAATGCAACAACTAGTTTCCAACGGTTAGGAGGAGATCGACCAAAATGAGAGTGGTCAACCGGTCAAGTAGATTCAATATATAGAAGACACTCTGAAGCTCATTTCAACGAAGCGGGAATCGAAGCGAAGCTCTGCCAAATTTTATATTCGATTCCTCATCAATTATAGAATGTCAAACCTAGCTCTCTCATCCTAAACTTGAGAGTTCACATTTGGAGAGCTTAGGTTCTTTATTGCATTTTTTATTTATTCTCATTATACTCAAATTAAGGGTGACGCTCTATGAATAGTCAAGTGGAAAGGGTGACGCCCTGAGAATGAGTCATAGTAAAAGTTTGGTTGACACCCATGAAATCAATCATCACTAACCAGGGAGGTTAGGTGATTAAGGATCTCCAAGTCGAAAACTTGGAGCGCAGACTTAGGCCAGGGTTGTTGAACTGCATGAACAAACTTGGTTTGTGTTTTCTCTTTCCCTTATCTCTCTTATATTTGTGATTGTTTGTTTATTTATTTGTATTAAATTACTTAGGGTTTAGAGATTAAAATATCTCACGACTTCTATTATTGTGATTAAAAGGATAAGTAACAAAACAACCATTGAATTACGGAGTTAGTGTCCAAGAAAATACTAAATAATTTTTACTGACAAATAAAATATTCAACTATAGAAAATAAATGAAGCTAACAGCGTTGTCACATTGTCTGTTATAAATTTTCATTTTTTTCCATAACTGACAGGTGCTATTTCCAAAACAAACTCATACATGAAGTAGTTCTAGTCAAGAATTAACTGTCCGCAACGGAAGGCAAGTATTTGCTTGCGGTAAATACCATTTCCGCAGCAAAAATGTTTGTTCCGCTGCAGAAAATATTTGTTTCACAGCAGAAATGAGTCTTCCACTGTGGAAAGTAAGTCTTATACTCTTATTTCATTTCGTTAACAAAGTTTCAATAACATTTCATTTCATCATGACTATGTTGTAATAAACATATTTCATTTCATTACCAAAGTATCTACTGAGAAAAACAAATATCTGCTATGGAAAGTAATGAAAGATCATAATTAACATAAGAAGGAAGAGAGGGGCGATGAATTGGGTTTTTTAACTTTTTTGTGCGATTATTGATTTCTCTAACCTTAAATGATTTAATACAATTAAATGCTTATCTAATCACAATATTAATAAGCTATAAGAGAGAGGATAGAGAATACGAAACCGAGTTGTTAACGCAGTTTGGCAAAGCACGCCTACGTCTGGCTTTAAGCTTCTCCCTTGAAGATGTATTTATTTCAACCGCTACGTGTTACACTTGATTTGACTTCACGGGTGTCAATCGTACCGTTACAACAACTGAACCCTTTTTGCTCGAGTACAATTTTCTCTCAGAAAATTAAGCTCTCAATGCCTTACACCAACCACTCAATTACAAGTGCTCTATATAGACTTAGGAGGGTTGTGTTTCGAACTCAAAATGTAAGCAAGAATTCGTGTCGGAATTTTGGTAGAGCTTCACTATAAAATCGCGTTGGTACCTCCATACTTGGAGTGCCTTCTATTTATAATTTCTCAGCTTTTCGGTCGACCCAATACTTTTTGGTTCGACCTCATCCGACCGTTGAAAACTAGTCGTTACACTTTTCTATGCATTTTTGGTCGTCGGGCTCAACTTGACGATCGACCGTGTTGCGTCCGAAAATCCTTCGAAACTCACCGCTTTGCTTTTTTGGTCGCACTCCTTGTCCGAAACCTTCAACCGCAGCTCGACTGCAAAATCGCCAAATATTACAGATTTGAAACTAGCACATTTTCGATCGCAGACTTCAACCTTACTATGCTTTGGTCTTTTGACCCTACATCACAAGAATTAGGACCTTGTTTCCTGAATGTTTACCGCTTTAATAGAATATTTAGGTTGTTTACTGTTTTACCACAAATTGAGCATGTTCCGTAATTGTATGTACTTACACGCATCATGGTTTTGAAATAATACGAAAATGGGTTTTCATGAATGAATTTGAAAAGAGAATGGAAATGAATAAATAAATGATAATGGTAAAAGTTAAAGTAAAGAAAGAGTGAGCCCGAGGTTCTTCCCGGAGCACTCGAGGAAGAAAAGGATGAGTCCGAGGTTCTTTCCGGGGCATCCAGGAATAGAATGAGCCCGAGATTCTTTTCGGGGCATTCTAGTACTAATGTCTAGGGTGTATCCGAGGTTCTTTCCGGGGCATTCTGAGACTAAGCTTGTAATACCCCAAATTTTTATATTGGACTTTAATAAGGGTAATTGGAGTAATCGTCAATTGATATTTGGAATAAATCAAAAATTGGAATTGAGTTGAGATTAATTTAATTAAATGAATGATTTAATTAAATTATTAAATAGAAATTTATTTGTGAGGAGTAATTTATTGGATAGTTAAATTAAGAAGATATAAAATTTAAGGAGGAAGGGATGGGTTGAGGGAAATTAATTGATGGAAAAAGGGAAACTGAACCAGTTCAGTTCATGGCCCGGTTCACTGGTTCATGCTAAAGGATGGGTTGGTTTTATTTTAATGAAATCAATGGGATATGATTTGAAATTAGGTATTTTAAGAAAGAGTAAAGTTGGTGAAGGAGAGGGAGTGAAATCGAGAGAGTGCAGGGGAGAGAGAGGGGACGGCTCGGGTGAGCTTCCTCGCCGGCGAGCTCGGGCGCGGGTTCAGGGGACATGTCCAGTGTGGTGACGACTTCCACGGGCAGCGACGAGTGAACGGCAGAAGAACGGTGAGCAAACGGCAAGCGAACGTCGGGATTGGGCTCGGATTCGGCGGCCTCCCGCAGGCGTGTTTTTCCGGTGACGTTTTTGGGGTAAGCTTGGTCGATTTCCCTTCTCCTTTACGTGCTATTGATCGGAATTGGACAGGGAATTTCGGTGTTTGGGGCTGAAACAGTGTGGTTCTGTCCTGTTGGTTCTGAATTGAACCGAGTCAATTTTTCTGCCGACAGCCCATCAAACATTTTGGCGTATTCCCTCCAATGATTTCTGTCAATTACTCCACGCATCATGACTTGTCGGCAAGGCAGCTGGAGATTTAATTCCTTGTCTGTGGTACTGTCTTCGGCTATGTGATAAATTGGCAGAGAGCTTTCAGCTCTCAGGTGAGTTGAGGAGTCTCGGGTGAGCTGAGGAGACTGAAGGTTGGAGCTGGATTGCTTCTGGATTTCGCTGTTTTCTGGTGATGGCCGAGAGGTGGGTGTTGGTGAGAACAATTTCCTTCATTTCCTTGTGATGAATGGACAGTAGAATATGATAGAAAAATGGGTGTAGTACACTGTTGTGTTATTTGGTTATGCCGAGTGTTTTAAGAAATTATGTTTTACATCTTGATTATTGTTGCTAGAGATGGAGCTGTTGAACTGCTCTGTTAGATTGGGTGACTACTCTGTGATGGGTTGAACAAACATGTTGGTTAATCTGTTGATGTTGGATGTGCTAAGTGTGGAGTTATAGTTTTGATATATTTTATGTCGGAGTTCTGAATGAATTTATTAGTGTGAAGAGTTATTTGATATCTCTTTTGGTTTCCTATTGGGTGATGGGATAATCTGTTGGGTTCTGCTTTTCGATTATGTGAATGGTTTGTTACTCTTGCGTTAATATCTGTGATGGTTGAAGTAAGGAATTGTACACTTTATTGGTCAATTTTGCATGCATAAATCTGTTAAAATGGATTTCAATGATGAAGTTGAGTTAAGTTGCTAGGTGAATATGTGGGAATGGAAAAACTCTGTTGGTTGTGGTGTTTAAAACCCTTGTTATTGTGCAACTTCTAGAAATTGTGAAATTATGCTTGGATGCATTGTTATGTGCAGTTAAGAGTTGGGTTCTGTGTTAATTGGAAAAAGTTATATTCTGTTTCATTTCTAATCTAAGTGAGGAAGAAGTTGGTTATCATCTTGGATGTATATTTGAAACCAATTTGGTTGCTAGAATTATTATGCATGTATGATAGTTTAAATTCATGCACGATGAGATTTAAGAATATTGGCACCTTAAATGTATGCTATGCATGATTAGACAAGTTTAACTGCTGTCATGTTGGTTTTGGTTTCGGTTCACTAATTGGAATAAAGATATCATGGGAATTGGGTAATAGTTTATGACTCAATTAAGATATCGTTATGGGCTTTGGTTTACGGGCCAATAATTTATGGATAGAATGTTGTTGATTTTCAATATACGTTAAGCTTAGTTTCTAGACGTTATTGATTAAGGTTAATTAATTAAGCCCATTATAATTAACGAAACGGTTTTGTTTAGAAAACTCTAGTAAGCGACGTATATGAATTAAAGATAGAAAAAGACGACGAATGATTAATTGATTTGATTAATAATTAAAAGTTATTAAATTGTGAAGGTACAAAGAAGAAGAGAAGAAAAATAACGGCTAAACGCTAACACACGTTAAAGCTTTGAGGTAAGGAAATAGGGATGTCTTAGCCAGAAAAGGCCCTACACCACAAGTAGAGTGCGTGAGTTTGGAGGTGTTTAGTTATTTAAATGTCTTGTTAAATGCTCTACTTTATGTGCTGTTAAACTCTTTCGTTACTTTACTTGTTTGTTCTTACGTGAATAAATATGATTGTTGGAAAATGTTATTGCTTAGATAGATAAGTTAAGCCTGAAAGTATGAAGGAGTAGAAAGATTATCGAGAATGACCTGTTCTTTATGATTTACTGACTGTTTAGCTCACATGTTGTGTACTTCCTTAAGTTTATATTTCCTTGTTGATAATTGTTCTGTCTTTATTTGACTTACAAGTATAATTTGATTAAGCATGTTTGATCCGACGCTTGATTTACTAAGAATGTTTACTTGAGCATGTAAATTAACTAGAATCACAACTAAAATAGTTATCTCACCTTCTTGAGCATGCAAATTAATTTAGACAACTTATTAAAAATGTTAGTTCTACTTGAGCATGTAATAAACTAGGCTAATATTAATAGGTTATTCCTTCTCGTTAATATTTTGTGTATTTCTCTTTACCGTACTTTACTTTAATATAATTATATTGTCTTTGTTACAATTTCTTTTATTGCTTTATTTTACTAAAGAATGATGGAAAGATAAAAGAAAGAGGAACGGAAAGATAAAAGAAAGAGGAACTAAGTATGAAGGAAGTTAAGAGTTTCATTGGCTAAGTGAGTTTTATTGCTTACGATCTTGATTTCGATTACATGTCCTTAGTATGTTATTTTCTGCTAAACCAAAGTATAATTAGTTAAGTAGGATAAAAGCATGTAATTAACATAGAAGCATGTTAAATTAATTAGATAACTGATTAGAATAATTGCTTAGAAAGATAAATGTAGGAAGCATGTAAATGGACTAGGAAAAGTTGCTCTTAATTTCTATTGAATTCGCAGCATGTTAACACATTTTAATTGTTGTATTTACTGTTGAATTTGCTACTGTTTTGTAAATGATTACGTGAATCTTCAAATATGTTAGAAGCATGTTAAAATAGTCAATTCTTGTACTGCCATTCAAGTTGTATTCTTTGTTTGAATCTCTTGCCTTAATAGTTATTTATTCTCATTCAATTTCGGTAATTCCATGTAAATTGCTATTCTTTATGGTAGTTCTTTCTATTGTTATGAACTGTTGTGATTCTTTCCCTATGATATTGTTACATTTATAACAATAGAAACAAATAGGGAGTACTTCCTAGAGACAAATAGGGAGTATCACCTACTGGGTGAGTACTCACAAACACAACGTGAGGAAAAACGAATAAACGAAATGAAAGAACGATGATGAAACCATGATGAAATGAGAATTAAAGAACGAAAGGGCAGTGCGGGTTTAATCAGGTAGCTGGCCAGGTCTCCTCCCTATTCGGATACGGGACCAACTACCCTAGGTGGTTAATATCTAGTAGGCTACTCCCTATCCATAGGGTTTCTTTAATTCAACTCGATGTACGAGTAACGAACGAAAGAACGAACGAACGCAACAGAACATAAAGAAAGATTTGGTTTGGACCGGCATCCATTCCAAGAAAACTAAAGAGTGGTGTATGTCTGTATATATATATATATATGATTGTTTTATCTCATTTCCTTACTAAGCCTTTAGGCTTATAGTTACTTGTGGTGTAGGTATAGGTACAAGTACGAGGAAAGAAACACACAGCCTTTGGAGTAAATGGAAAAGATGACAAACAATTAATAAAGCAAGGATGAAGGATTTGCATGCGCAAGACTTGTGGCTGGCCAAGCTTAAATGAAAAGAGAAAAGAATTGTAATTAAAATTATAATAAATTGTTTCGTTCCTTTTAAGTTCTTTCATTAAATTATTTACGCTTCCTCAATTTTTTAAAATAAATGATTTTTATAACGCTTCGGCACTTTCCCAATTGGTTTTCACAACGAGCTTTAAGAAGGGTCAGTAGCGATCCGGCTTTAGCGTCGCGCTCTGATTTCGTTTTATAAAATTTTTAAATTTCTCGCATTTTCAAGGAATTACGAAAATCTGGGTCGTTACAAAGGTTCAAGGTAAGCCCAAGGTTCTTTCCGGGATATTCTAGGACCAATGGTATAAAGTCCAAGGTAAGTCCGAGGGTCTTTCCGAGGTATTCTGGATAGAAAAAAGAAAGTGAAATGAAAACGGAAAACAGAAAAAGGAAAGAAAATGAAAAGAAATGGAAATGGAAAATGAAAAAAGGATTTTTAAAATGCATAGCATATTTATTTTATATCACTTACTAAGCAATAGGCTCATTAGTTAAGTCTTGTTGGTGTAGGTGATACAAGTGTTGATGTACCAGCAGAGGAGGAGATATTTCAGAAGGATCCCTTGAGTTATCAGCCGAGTTCGACCTGATTGGTTATGGCTCACAGTATAATGAGTATTTTAAATAAGTGCTTTGTAATCATGTGTCTTTATTGTAAAACTTAAACTATGTTTTGAATTATCAATATCTACTTCCGTTTGAATAACTCTCATATATTGTCAAATGAAAATTAATTAACACATTTTGAATAAAGTAAGCAAAAAAATTTTATACCACGCTTTTTAAAGAGAAAAACAATTAATCTCATATGGTTTAAGTTGTCTCGAGGCATAAGCTATCACCTTTCCATTTTGCATTAGAACGCCACCGAGTCCATTTTTGGATGCATTGCAATAGATACAGAAATTACCATCTTCTACAGGTGGGGTTAATACTGGTGCTGACGTCAACCGATGCTTTAATTCTTGAAAGCTTTCATCACATTCAGTGGACCACCAAAATCTCACGTTTTTCTTAGTCAACTTAGTGAGAGGTAGTGCAATCTTGGAAAATTCATTGATAAAATGCCGATAATATCCTGCCAAACCGAGGAAACTTCTAATATCACCTACATTCTTTGGCTGTAACCATTCAATAATAGCTTGAATCTTGGCCGAGTCCACAGCGATGTCATCTTTAGAGATAACATGGCCGAGGAAGGTAACTTCTTTGAGCCAAAACTCACATTTTGATAATTTCGCATATAACCGGTTCTGCTCCATAATAGATAAGGTGATTTTTAAATGCTCACAATGTTCTGTCTCCGATTGGGAATATACAAGAATATCATCGATGAACACAATAATGAATTTGTCAAGATGATCCTTAAATATACGATTCATTAAGTCCATGAAAGCCGCAGGGGCGTTGGTCAGCCCAAAAGACATAACCAGAAATTTATAGTGTCCATATCTAGTTCAGAACGCTATTTTGGGTATATCTTCGGGTTTAACCCTCAACTGATAATATCCCGAGCGGAGATCAATCTTTAAAAATACGCATGCTCCATGCAGCTGATCGAATAGATCATCAATTCGTGGTAAAGGATATTAATTTTTAATCATTACCTTATTTAATTCACGATAGTCTATGCACATTCGTAATCATCCATCTTTCTTTTTCACAAATAGCACTGGAGCTCCCCAAGGTGAGAAACTCGGACTAATGAATCTTTTATTGATCAATTCCTCTAGTTGGGTCTTTAATTCCCATAATTCAGCCGGCGCCATTCGGTACGGATTCTTTGAGATTGGCACCATGCCAGGCTGCAAGTCTATCACGAATTCGATCTCTCTATTAGGTGGCAATCTAGGAAGATCGTTTAGGAAAACTGCCATAACTTCTTCGACCTTTGTCTCTGATTTGACTCTGGTATTTATAAGGTTCACAAGAAATCTTTCACACCTGTGTTTCATCAGTTGGTTTGCCTTGAGTGCAGAAATAACTGCTAACTTAACTTTTTCTTTAATTCCTCAGAAGATGTGACGTTCACCTCCAAGTGGATGAAAATGGACCTCACGTCTTGCACAGTTAACGATCGCCTGGTTCTGGGTCAACTAGTCCATGCCAAGGATAATGTCGAACCCTTTTATATCCATAATTATTAAATTAGCATGAAATTCCAGATCGTTTATTCGAACTGCATATGCTTCCAAAATACTGCTAGCAGCCATATAGTCTCCAGATAGTACAAGTACCCTATTCCATTTTTTGAAATATAGGGGAACAATTTGCCTTTGTGCAGAATCAGTTAATATGAATGAATGGGTAGCCCCCGTATCAAATAAAGTATATGCAGCTACATTATTAACATACGTAGTACCTAGATGACCAAGAAGAATTATTTATTTACTTGAGTGTAATTTCTAAGGTTATAGGGATCATCTTAATTTCATGTAAAAGTATAATCAAACTAGATTTTCATATATGTAGTACCTGATATGACTGCCGGTAACTCCTCTTCTTCCTCGTTTCCGAATAACGAAAACACGTGCGGAGCTGCACTGCCAGATCCACCAACTATGGATGGGCAAAATCGTGCCACATGTTCTGTTTTTCTGCACTTGAAGCATCCTCCTGTCATAACTCTGCATTGTCCTTGATGAGGCTTTTTACATATCAGGCATAGTTTGGGTGGAGCAGCAGGTAGCTTCAATCATGGGACGCTTGTCACGCCCTGGCTATATCTCGTTCCCCGATGCCCTCTTTACTCCACAATTTACTAGTGGAGCACTACGTTGTTGTATGCCTTGATTGTTCCATCCGATCCTTTGATTAAACTTCCGCTGTCTCGCTGCAATGGTTTCAACATCCTCCGCATCAAGTGCCCGAGCTACGATCTAAGCAGAAGGGACATTCCGAATACCTGTCAATCTAACTCCTCTCAGGATTTCCACCTTCAGGCCTTGGAATAAATGTTGGACCTTATGCCCATTTTCTGCTACCAAATGTGGAGCAAACCTCGACAGCAACTCAAACCTCCGTATATATTCTGATACAATCCCCGTC
The DNA here is from genome assembly GCA_022433065.1 of Begonia loranthoides. Taxonomy (NCBI): domain Eukaryota; kingdom Viridiplantae; phylum Streptophyta; class Magnoliopsida; order Cucurbitales; family Begoniaceae; genus Begonia; species Begonia loranthoides. Next base: position 21,677,998 of record CM039470.1, on the reverse strand, counting down.
TGACGTATGCTCATAAACTCCATGAATTTTTTATTTTGGACTGTGAAGCTAAAGTATTTTTCGTTATATAATTCCTTAAAGTCCTTCCATGTGAGGGTCTAGATATTCAGCATCGTTTTTACCAAGTCCCACCAGAATTGTGCATCGTGGGTCAGCAGGTAGGTAGCACACCTTACTTTCTCGTTCTCCTGTATACCCGCATATTTGAACATCTTCTCCAAGGAGGGTATCCATTCTTCTGCTCCAGTAACATCATAAATGTTACCCTCAAAGGCAGGGGGTTTCAGCCGCTGGAATCTTTCCCAACCAATTGCTACAGGTACAACGAGAGCATGGGGGTTTCCATTGCTGTTGCCGTTTCCCCGTTCCATAAGATTTCCTATGAGCTGGACTTGTTGTTCCATAAACTGATATTGACGTTCGATAGCTTCGCCGATGCGATCTAAAGCATCATCTTTCTCATTAGGAATTGGGATATCGTTACTTACTCTTCTTGCCATTTCTGGATTTTAATAAGGGAATAGTAAATTAAGGGATATAATTAAATATTAAAACAATATTAACTGCATTTTAATTAGGGAATAGCAATTTAAGAGATATAATTAAATATTATAACAAAATTAACTTACAATCAGAGGAGTATTCCACGATGACCCTTGTGTTGTCAGCAGTCTACAGAACTGAGTTTGACCTAGTTATGCTCTGATACCAACTGTAACGCCCCATTTATTTTAAAATTATTTTTCTCTTTAAAAATCGTGCTATAAAAATTTTTTGCTTACTTTATTCAAAATGTGTTAATTAATTTTCATTTGACAATATATCAAATTTATTCAAACAGAAGTAGATATTGATAATTTAAAACATAATTTAAGTTTTACAATAAAGACCCATGATTACAAATCACTTATTTAAAATACTCATTATACTGTGAGCCATAACCAATCAGGTTGAACTCGGCTGATAACTCAAGGGATCCTCCTGAAATATCTTCTCCTCTGCTGGTACATCAACACTTGTATCACCTACACCAACAAGACTTAACTAATGAGCCTATTGGTCAATAAGTGATATAAAATAAACATCCTATGCATTTTAAAAATCTTTTTTCATTTTCCATTTCCATTTCTTTTCCTTTTCTTTTCTTTTTCCGTTTTCCGTTTTCATTTCACTCTTCTTTTCTATCCAGAATACCCCGGAAAGACCCTCAGGCTTACCTTGGACTTTATACTCTTGTTCCTATAATACCCCGGAAAGGACCTCGGGCTTACCTTGGACCTTAGTCTCAGAATGCCCCAGAAAGAACCTCAGGTTCACCCTAGACATTAGTACTAGAATGCCCCGGAAAGAACCTCGGGCTCATTCTGTACCTGGATGCCCCGAAAAGAACCTCGGACTAATCCTTTTCTTCCTCGAGTGCCCCGGAAAGAACCTCGGGTTCAGACTTTCTTTACTTTAACTTTACCATTATAATTTATTTATTCATTTCCGTTCTCTTTTCAAATTCATTCATGAAAACTCATTTTCATATCGTTTCAAAACCATGATGCGTGTAAATACATACAATATCAATCTCCTCTATAAGGCCACATGCTTAATCTTATCATCATATCTCAATACTAATAAACATATCATTAAAAGAACCTACTTCTAATAAACATACAGCAATCAATAGCACAAAATACGGAACATGCTCAATTTGTGGTAAAACAGTAAACAACCTAAATATTCTATTAAAGCGGTGACAGTCAGCAAACAAGGTCCTAATTCTTATGGTGTAGGGTCCGAAAACCAAAGCACAGTAAGTATCAACTTACCTAGATTCCTTAGCGTGTTTGTATCGTTACCCTTTTCCTCGTTAATACCTTCACAACAACATTCACTAATTAAAATCAATTATTTATTATTTCATTTCTTTTTATTAATCGTGGATAGTACATATCAGAATATTCCCAGGAAAGACTGGCGGTTCTTGATAGATCACGTAAAACCAGTCTCCTTAGATAAAATATTCATTCCAAATAAATTCTCAAGTAAGGTTAGTGGGTCACAACAGATCCACTTAAATACCAGTCTCCTTAGACAGAACTTATTTACACAGTACAATTACACCACTACAATTAATTGTGATAATAATAATAGTATATTTTTATTTCTAAGTAACATGGCGATCATAACGCTATTATATTTTAAATTACCATTTCTAATTTACTTTGATGATAATAACGATAGCATGTTAGATATAATCTTTTTTTTATAATTTTGGAGATAATAACGGTATTATATTGAATTTAACATTTCAATATAATTTTGGCGATAATAACGATAATATATTGAATTTAATATTTCTAAAATAATATAATGATAATAACAATAATATTAATTAAAACTATCAACTAAATAACTATAAGAGAGACAGAGATTTGTTACCAAAATTTCTAGGCCGACCTCGTAATTTTCCTCCACTGGAAACTCCTCCGAAAACCAAAATAACAAATCTACCCCTGAACTTTAGAATCCTGAACCCTCACCAATTTCACTAAAAAACTCACACCTCTCACACTCTAAATTTTACTCCTTCATTTGGTGTGAGTTTCACAAAGGAAATGAGCCTATTTATAGACAATTTGAGGAAGAAAATAAATGGCTATGATTAAATCTTTAGTCTATTAGTTAGGCCAAAGTTTTGCTATTTGTTTACAGAAGTTTGGCCAAATTTGCAAGACTTCACACCACTTTTTTTTTTTTATATTTTACTTATATATACATTATGTATTGATTCTTATAATAATAATATATTAAATATTATAATATATCATTTATTATATATATTATTTACATTTTCATTTAATATAATTCTATTTCAATAATTATTTCATTGTATATTAACTTATTTATTTTATATTATTTTATTTATATATTTATATACGTACATAATTTAAGCTATCTAATTCTTATTCGCAATTTAATCCGAATACCCATTTAATTTATTCAATTCTATTTTCAATACATCGTCGTTTCCCTTCTAATTTTCTTATTTTTTTCAATTAAATTTCAAAATTTCCAATATTGAGTTTAAATTTCCCAACATTTATACACTCAAAAATACAATATAAAAGAATTAGTTGAGCCCAATAAGTTTCGGGGTTTTACACATACGACCCAAAGTTTGAATAGAATATATGTCCATGCTCTGTGTAGAAAACGATGGCTCGAAAGAGGGAATGGGAATATCCATCGATCGAAAGAGATTGGAGAGTAAGATATTGAAGGGCAATGACTTTGTGCTGCTATGTGCAACCTCAACGATTGATATAGAATAAGGTATCCAAGGTTGAAAAAAGTCTCACTATATATACGCTGCAAAACGTTCACATCCATAGAACTGATATGGTCTCGATGACCATAACGAGGAAGAACATTGTAGGTGAGAGTGTGATGAATAACACGGGCTCTAATGTTGAGATCATTGGCCTTGGGTCTCAACTTGAAATTTCCAACCGGGTCTCTTACGATTTGCACAAGAAAACGATTATCGACCTTGGTGTTATGGAAGTCGGGGACAACATTCCCATTAAAGTAAGGTTCACGCAAGAGACCAACCCCATAATTTAAGAAGACATTGAGATCATGTAAAGAGAGTTTTATCTCTTTTCCATAGAGAAAACTCTTGAATTTTAACGGATTTGTCGAATAGATTGCATTTGCGTAAAACATACGAATGGATTTTTCATTGTACAGACTATCTAAAGAAAACAATTTAGACAAGCCCAAACGAATAAAAATATGTTCTAAATTTAACTAGATAATCGAGAAAATGAAATTTTTCGAGACAAAATCAAAGAACGTTCCTTGAATTCCTCCTCATATCTAGTCCTACAAAGATCATTGGTAAATAAACAGGACCTATTGACAAAAGGAATAATAGGATTATTTGGATTGGTTGTAGAATTACGTTTCCTAGAGGGACGGTTTGCCATTGATAGAGATTGAGAGACAGATTGAAGGAAATCACTAGGAAAACCTAAAAGAGTGGAAGTATACCGTAGAAATTGAAGAGAACAGCTGGAAATCACGAGGAGAGGCTGCAAACAATTTTTGAAATCGCTGGAGGTTGCTAGAGAGGAAGAGAGGTCTTCTCACCATTAGGGCACGGTTCAGCCTAAAAACATATTTAAATCACGATTCGGTCGACCGAAAAATTTTTTGGTCGACCAAAAAAGACAATTCAGGATAGTTTTGAAAAATTAGTGTCCAAATTTATACAACAAATTTCCAAACCCTAAATGGCTCTAAAAGGATTAGAATTGAATTACAATTCAATGAATTTCTAATTTGATTGATCAAGAAACATTAAGTCCAACCGAATTTGTAGGCCACAAAAAATATTTTGATCTAGAGACTTAGTGAAACTATCCGCTAATTGATTTTCGGTGTTTACGAATTCAAGAGTAATGTCTCCTTTTGACACATGATCATGAAGATTTAGAGATATTAATGGCACTAGTGTTGTCGCACTTAATTGGAATATTTTTGAAGATTTATCCATTAACTTCCAAAGTTTGCTTCATCCAAAGCAATTGAGCGCAACAACTTCTGGCTACAATATATGCACTTTCAGCAGTAGAAAGTGCAACCGAATTTTGTTTCTTAGATAACCAAGAAATAAGAGATTCTCCAAGAAATTGACAAGTACCATTAGTGCTCTTCCTATCAACTAGACTACCTGCATAGTTGGAATCGGTATACCCAATCAAATCGAAAGATGTACCCTTGGGATATCACAAACCAAGATTACTTGTCCCACTTAAATATTTGAGAATCCTTTTAATGGCATTTAAGTGTGACTCTTTGGGTGAGGATTGGAACCTAGTACACAAGCATACACTAAAGAGGATATCAGGCCTACTTGTGGTTAAATAGAGATGAGATCCAATCATACCACGATATTTCTTTATATCCACATCTTTGTCCAATTTTGTGGATGTGCTTATAAGAGTTCTAGAGAATTTTGAGGAGTCCATACCGAATCTTTTAATGAGCTCCTTGACATATTTTTCTTCATTTAAAAAGATCTCATCTTGAGATTGACTTATTTGCAAACCAAGGAAAAATTTCAATTCGCCCATCATACTCATTTTAAATTCACTTTGTATCAAATTCGCAAATTCTTTGCAAAGTGTCTCATTGGTAGAACCGAATATGATATCATCGACATAGATTTGCACAATCATAATATCATAACCATTGTACTTGATGAATAAAGTAGAATCTACTTTTCCTAAGGTGAAGTCTCTCTCTCTCAAGAACTTGCTTAACCTATCGTACCAAGTTCTTGGTGCTTGCTTGAGGCCATAGAGGACTTTATGAAGTTTATAAACGTGGTCTAATTTATCATAAACTTCAAACCCTAAAGGTTGCTCAACATAGACTTCTTCCATAATAAATCCATTAAGAAAAGCACTTTTTACATCCATTTGATAAAGAGTGAAATTCTTATAGCAAGCAAAAACCAAAAGCATTCTAATAGAATCTAAACAAGCAACCGGTGCAAAAGTTTCTTCAAAGTCAATTCCTTCTTCTTGATTGTACCCTTTTGCAACGAGTCTCGCCTTATTCAAAATCACAATCCCATTTTCATTTAATTTATTCTTAAAAACCCATTTAGTTCCTATAATAGAGTGATCTTTAAGCCTAGGAACAAGTTCTCATACATTGTTCCTCTCAAATTGGTTTAATTCCTCTTGCATAGCTAATAACCAATTCTCATCGATCTCGGCCTCATTGAAATTCCTAGGCTCTATTTAGGAAATGAATGTCATATTGGCACACTTGTTTTTAAGGGAGGATCTAGTTTTGACACCTAGCTTAGGATCACCTAGAATATCAACCATTGGATGGCTTTTAGCATACCTCCAATCCTTTGTAAGTCATCATGGTTGTCTACATTTGAGGTTCCATCTTGGAATTGATTTTGATATTCTTGATGAGAACTTTCAAGAATCTCCTTCCTTTTTCACTTATACTAAGATTTTCTAACTCTATGATAGGTTTTTCAACACTAGAGGTAAGAATAGATTCGTCAAAAGTGACATGCATGGATTCTTCTACACTAACATCCTTTTGTCAAAGACCATATAGGCTTTACTAGAGAAGGAGTATCCAAGAAAGATTCTCACATCCGTCTTGAAATTGAATTTGCCTAGATTGTCCTTAGTGTTAAGAATAAAGCATTTGCATCCAAATGCTTTGAAGTAGCTAACGATGGGAGTCCTACAATTCCAAAGTTCATAGGGGGTCTTTTCATGAGTAAGATGAATTGAGACATGATTAAGAACGTAGCACGTCGTGGCAATGGCTTCTGCCCAAAAGTACTTGGGTAGATCATTCTCATTAACCATAGTTCGTGCTAGTTCTTGAAGGGAACGATTTTTCCTCTCAAAAACTCCATTTTGTTGAGGGGTTCTAGAAGAAGAGAAAATGTGTTCAATGTCGTATTTTTGACAAAGGGCATTGAATTGATCGTTTTCAAATTCGTCACCATAATCACTCCTAAAAGTAACAATGGTAAGCTCCTTCTCATTTTGGACTTTCTTCCTAAAACTAGAGAATACTTCAAAGGTTTCGTCCTTTGTTCTTAAGAAGAAAACCCATGTATAACGTGAAAAATCATCCACAATTACGTATGCATAATATTTTGCTTCTATGCTTGAAACCTTAGAAGGACCGAAAAAATCCATGTGCAGTAATTGGAGAGGCTTAGATGTAGAGATATATTGTTTGAAAGAGAAAGAGTTTTTCATTTGCTTTCCTTTTTGACAAGCATCACAAACTCTACCTTTTTCAAACAATATTTTTGGAAGACTCCTAACTAGATTGTTTTTCGAAATCCTAGGTATCCATTCCTACGTGTCCTAGTCTTCTATGCCAAATACAAGAATTTTTAGAATCATTAGCACTAAAACACTTCTCAATATTGCATGAAACACTAGATAAATCAATTGCATATGTATTTTCATGCCTATATCCCATAAACAAGACTTTACCATTTGAACCATCCAATATCATGCATGATTTAGCCTCAAAAATAACTTTATATCCTTTATCACACAATTGGCTAATATTTAACAAATTATGCTTTAAACCATAAACAAAACATCTTCAATAATTGGATTAGAAATGTCACTTATGTTGTCAATTTCAATAATTTTACCTTTTTTATTACCTCCAAAAGTTACACTTCCTTTCTTGTCCTTGATGGAGGTAAACTTTGAGAAGTCTCCCGTCATATGTCTCGAACATCTGTTGTCCAAGTACTATTGATCCTTAGCGAGAGAGGCTTCAACCTACAAAAACAAGCCATGTTGACTTTTTAGGTACCCAAATCTTTTTGGGTCCTTTGGGGTTAAACTCGGTTCCATTTGGAACCCAAACAAACTTATCAACATTTTTATTTTTAATAGCTTTTGAAGGACAACAAAATGAATTATGACCAATAGCATTACAAATATAACAAGTAGTCAGTTTTACAAAGAAGTTTCTATAACTCTTTTTCTTTTGTATGGGTTGATATCCCAAACCGGCCTTATCAAAAGTCATTTTTTGCTTACCTTGGAGCATATTCAAATTCTTACTCTCATTTGTGAATTTAAGCACCATATTATTCAAATCAACATTTTTAGCTTTTAACATGCTATTCTCATTTTCAAGTGATTTGACATGCTCATCCAATTCAACATTTTTAGTTTTTAAAACACTAATTTCATTTTCAAACAATTGAATAATATCAACATGCTTCTTCACAATACAATCATTTTCCTTTTTCAACTTTTTATATTTGAGTTTAAGCAAGTTGAATTCTTCTAGCAATTCATCACCTAACTCTTCAACATCACAATCATTATCACTATCATTATCAATATCATAAAAGGAAGAATCAAGTACCTCATCCTCCTTGACCATGAAGCACATGTTGGCCACTTCCTCAACTTTGGATGATGACTCTTCTTCACTATCATCCCAAGTAGCTTTAAGTGCCTTCTTCTTGAAGCCTTTTATTGTCTTCTTCTTTTCTTGAAAACAATCGGCTTTAACATGCCCCAGTTTTCCACAACCGTAGTACGTAAAGCTCCTTGTCGTTGTGTGGCTTCTCTCCTTTGAGTTTCCTCTTCCCTTTCCATTTTCTCTATTGAAGGAGCTTCCATCGTCCTCATCCTCGGATTCCTCTTGTTTGCTTTAGGAGGCTTTGAGGGCGATGGTTTTCTTCTTCAGTTCTCCTTTTCTTTGAGTTTTTCCTTCTAATTTGCTTTCATTGTGATCTCATTTGTCATGAGAGATCCAATGAGTTCTTCCATCTTTAGCACTTTGAGATCCCGGGCCTCAAGGATAGCTGTCACCTTCGGTTGCCAATTTCTCAGAAGACATCGGAGCGCCTTCCTAACAAGTTCTTCATTTGGATAAACCCTTCCAAGCACTTTCAAACTCTTAGTAATGTTAGTGAATCTAGTAAACATTTGAGTAATAGATTCATCTTTATCCATAGTAAACAATTCATAGTCATGCACAATCATACTCAATTTATTTTCTTTTATTTGATTTATTCCTTCATTAGTAGTTTCTAGTAATCTCCAAATATCATGTGCATTCTCACATGCTTGTATTTATTAAACTCATCTACATTCAATGCACAATACAATAAATTGATAGTGTTTAAACTTAATTTTCTCATATCTATCTCATCAAACTCATCATCTAATTTAGGCATATTTTTACCGTTTTCAGATTTCATAGGCACATAAGGTCCTTTAGCAATCATATTCCACAAAGCTTAGTCTATAGATTGAACATAAATTCTCATCCTAGCTTTCCAATGCACACAATTGTTTCCATCAAAAAATGGTGGCCTAGATGTAGATTGTCCTTCCATATTCATGTTGTTTGTGTTTGATGCCATATAATTTTCTTGAATACAAATTCAACAAATAATCACAACAAAATTTTTAACCTGCTTTGATACCAATTGAAATATCGTAATTAACCTAAGAGGAGATGAATTAGATTTTTAAACTTTTTCGTGCGATTATTGATTTCTCTAACCTCAAATGATTTAATACAATTAAATTTTTATCTAATCACAATATTAATAAGTTATAAGAGAGTGGATAGAGAATATGAAACCGAGTTGTTAACGTGGTTTGGCAAAGCATGCCTACGTCCGCGCTTCAAGGTTCTCCCTTGAAGATGTATTCACTTCAACCGCTTGGGGTTACACTTGATTGAACTTCACGAGTGTCAATCGTACCGTTACAACAATTGAACCCTTTTCGCTCGAGTACAATTTTCTCTTAGAAAATTAAGCTCTCAATGTCTTACACCAACCACTCAATTACAAGTGCTCTCAATAGACTTAGGGTGTTGTGTTTAGAACTCAAAATGTAAGCAAGAATTCGTGTCAGAATTTTGGCAGAGCTTCGCTATAAAATCGCATTGGTACCTCCATCCTCGGAGTGCCTTCTATTTATAATTTCTCAGCTTTTCGGTCAACCAAATACTTTTCGGTTCGACCTCATCTGACCGTTGAAAACTAGCCGTTACACTTTTCTGTGCATTTTTCAGTCGCTGGGCTCGACCTGAGGCTCGACCTCGTCGCGTCCAAAAATCCTTCGAAACTCATTGCTTTTCCTTTTCGAATGCACTCCTCATCTGAAACCTTTGACTGCAAAGTCGCTAAATATTACAGATTTGAAACTGGCGAATTTTTTGCCGCAGACTTCTACCTGGCCTCGACTGTAAAATCCCCAAATCTTACAGATTCAAAATGTCGTGCATTTTCAGTCCCCAGTCTCGACCGAGTTCTCAACCGCGTCTCGTTCTCATAATGTCCAAATATTACAGATTCAAAACTTTGGACTTTTCGGTCAAGTTCTTCTTCTGAAGCATCAACCGCGTCACGACCGAAACACCACGGACTTTGGATGCATCATCGCGTCCTCACTTCGACCAAAATCTGAACGTCAATTCACTGAAGTATTTCAGTCGAATTCTTCGACCGTGCCTCGTCCAAAAACATCTAGACATGAATACTTCATTTACGACCTGCACGTCTCGAATTCTCTAAGTCCCACGATAATATCTACTCACTACATAGACTTAGACAAACTCGTTAAACAATCATAATATCCTCATTAAGGGTATTTCCAATATAATCGATAATGCTTGCGGAATTTAAATTTAACAAATAAACAATTTATAAACTCAATTAATATTAAATATCATCAAAATATAATTACGTCTAACGCACTTAGGCTGCTAACAAGTAAGTCCTTTGAATAGGAGTATAAAACTTATTTTCTGCAACAGAAGACACATTTGCACTGCAAAAAAAGGTATTTTTTGCAACTTAAAAGGTTTTTTTCTGCAACGAAAATGGTATTTTCGCACAGCAGAACCCTTTCTGTAGCGGAAAACACGTTTTCGCTATAAAAGGGTCTTTGCCGCAGTGGAATTTTTTCTGCAATAGATACTTGTCTTTTGCTGCGAAAAAAAAAATTAAATTTTTAATGAAAAATGTGACAGTGATGTTTGTCTCATTTATTTTTCATAATTTAATATTTTATTTGTTAACAAAAATTATTTTGTATTTGATTCGTGAATGATTTCATAATTAAAATTACCTTTGTTAAAACAATAATATGGTAACAGAATTTGTGTAACAGAATATTCCACTAGCAATTTAATCAATTTGTAATTTTTCAAAATTTGTGCAACAGAATTCATACTTCTTTAGAAATAAGATCTATGATAACTGTAAATTAAAAAATGATTCGTTTTTTAAAAAATAAAAATAACTTTATAATTTAAAATCTACTAAATTACCTGTCAATTTTAATAATTCAAGATAATGTTAGCTTTTAAGAAACACTTAGAAAAACCATAATATTTAATTATTTTTTAAAGTTTCTATTTTTCCAAAGATATCAAGATTAAGATTGTATAAACATGGGTTTAATTTGGTTTATAAACCAGAATCGGTTGACAAATAATTAAATGATTTTTAATAATTGAAGTATTTTTTAAATAGATCCATCATATTGGAAAATTAACAAAACAATCATTGTACTATGAAATTAACGACAAGTCAATCACTAAATAATTTTTACTAATAACTTAAACACTTAACTATGAAAAAATAGACGACGCAAATATCACTGCTACCCGTTAAAAGAAACATTACTGACAAAGACGATGTCAAAAGATACTCTCTGCAATTCTAATTCTACTTCAATTTTATGCTAAAATGACAATAATTGAAGCAATTTTAGCGCAAAAACGATGTCGAAAAGCTCCAACATGGTCTTCTCGTCATCGAAAGCAATTCCCACGTTATTAGTATTCCAAAAAACGTTGTTGAATGTGGGCATGACTCACAAATCCTTTCGATTTTACTCGTCCAGTCCTCATTGCCATTTTCTCTTCTCTTCCTGATCCATTGTCGTCATCCAATGCTCATCACCAATATCTTACTTTTCGCTGAGGAAAATATTTCTGCTACGGAAAATCATTGTTCCACAGCGAAAAAGTTGTCGTTATGCAGTGGAAAGTAATCTTTCTGCTAGCAGAACGTTGTCTTTCCTCTGCGAAAGTTATCTTTTAAATCTGTTTAGTAGAAATATAATGTTTCGCTACAAAAAGACAACGTTCCATAGTGAAACAAAGTTTTTTTAACAAAAAATGTAATCAGGATATTTGCTCCGTTTATTTTTCATAATTTAGTGTTTAAGTTATTAACGAAAATTATCCAGTAATTGATTTGTCATTAATCTCATAGTACAGCTGTTGTTTTTGTCAACTTTTCCACCATATTTAATAAAAATAAAATTTTTCATTACCGATGTAATTTTAGCATTTAATTTATTATAATATGTAAAATCTTATTGTTTTAATCTTTCCAATAAAATTTAGAATTGATTACAAAAATACTCAGTAAAAATATTAAATTTTCGGGACACAAGCATATTTTTAATTTTTTTTATTTACAAAACTATAAATCACTTGTTAAAAAAACTTGATTTCTTAATATTAATTATGCAGTGGTTTAGTTATCTTCTAGCATATTTTAGTTTGGTAAATGACAAATCAACCATCGTGGTTTGAGATCAATGACAAGTCAACCACTATAGTATTTTTTTTAACAAGTTAACCACTGACGTATGGAAAAATAACAAAGTCGACATCGCGTTTACTTTCTCCGTTAATAAGTTGACGCGAGACACCGCATAAAAAAGATAGTGTCTCAGCAGACACCACATTTTTTATGCAGTGTCTTCTGAGACACTGCCTTTTTTATGCGGTGTCTCAAAAGACACTGCCTTTTTGATGCGGTGTCTCGCGTCAACTTATTAACAGAGAAAGTAAACGCGATGTCAGCTTTGTTATTTTCTCACACGCCAATGGTTAACTTGATAAAAAAAATACCATAGTAATTGACTTGTCATTGACCTCAAACCACGATGGTTAATTTGTCATTTATCCTTTTAGTTTTCAAGATTTAAATTGACAACATCAACAATACTTAAATTTATTTAATACCGGATGCAGTAATATGAGACATTACAAGCACGATAAAAAAGATATTATTAAAATTCACTATAGTGAACGGAGCACATCTAGGCCAGCTACTATTAAGTAGTTACCATCAAAACTGCGCCAAAAAGCTCATCTAAAAGAATAGGTAAAAAAACATCATTTCAATAGATTTGATGGCCTTTTTATACGTATGGCGTTTGGGGTGATGCTAGAAATCGAGTAAGTGTAGAAATAATAGGTCAAGAAGGATAAATATTTGACTCCATATCAACTCATCCATAGGAAAGACCCATCCTAGAATACAATGCAACATAGTCCACACCAACAGCTTAAAGTAGATCCTATTAACCAAAATTACAGTCAATGCATTGCAATGGCTTCCGCAGAATTTTAATTAGATTCTGACCTCTATGCCCTCCTCTAACAGGTGCTGTTTGACAGATTGCAAAGAAACCTGCCCCACGCGTATAATCCAGAAGAACATCATTTAACACAAACTAGAAAGCTAATACAAGATGTATCTAATTGAAAACAAACAAAGCAAGAAGCTGAATGCATAATAAAAAATATTCAGCTTCTGTTTATGTATATGAAAATTTGTTTTTCTAAAAAATCCTAACTAATTTCATAACCATTCGATTTCATTTGAATCATCCAGACTTTCTACTTCAGTTGCAGGTGTTTGTACAGAATCTAACCAGTGGTTCATAGTTTCCAAACTAGTCGCTCAGTCCTTACTAAGGTTTTTCGGTCTATTGCATGGGAATAAAATTAGACTAAGAAAGTTACTGAGTATATGTGGAAACATGCCTAGGTTGTTTATCAATTAACAACCATTCTTCATGTATGAATAAAAATAATAAAAAAATGTAAAAGCCAAAAATATTCGAAAGTTCTTTTCCACCAGTTTTTGGAAATTTCATGAATTTTTTAGCCAAGTATTAGATGCAATCCCGAAGGATGACTTGTATCTCAATGTTATTCTTAGTTGGTAAGTTTAAGACTAGTGTCAGCAAAGATGACTGCATTAAGTTTATTGAAATGAGTCAAGATTGGTACCTCCTTCCGATGAAAAATGCCAGCAGCAAGTGCAGCTGAGGCATTTGTTTTCCTAAACACATCAGAAAAGTGAGAAGCTGCTCCAGCTCCACTGCTTGCAATCACAGGTATACTCACAGCATCAGAGATCAGCTTTATTAATTCTATGTCAAATCCTTTACCTTGACCTGCCACGTTAACAAGTACGAATTTTCATACAAGTTATCACCAAGTCAAAAAATAATTTAGATCGTCCAGTGGGAAAAACATGGATCAGACTTTTAGGAGGCTAATATAGTGGGTAAATGGTAAGGAAAGAGAAGGCCATTTTGATTATGTTTTTCTTCGAAGCCATGGTTACGGATTTTTATGATAAGGTTAAGAGTGTCATTTTCACCATCACAATCAATGCAGTTGAGTAATATTTCCCCAGCACCCAGTTCTTCAACTGCTTTGGCAAGCTCATAAGCTCCGATCGATCGACCTTCTCGCCCACCATTAACCTTTAAAACAAACAGCAGAAAGTGGGTTGAAAAATTATCAAGAGTATTACAAATGAAAAATGTGAACGTTGATAAATGCCAATATGGTTATATTTTGGGAATTACGCACTAATTCACAGTAACTCAATAATGGGGCAGAAAAACATTCAGAGAGTGATGAGTTATTAGTGTTAGGGTCTTTACTGAAGTTTACCCTGGGAAAGTGGTCATAGCTCTCCATTGACATTAAACCTCTACAATTTTTGTGTGATTTCTTTTGGATTTGATATTTTTCTTGTTTCATTACTGTCCCCATTAGTAAAATAGTTAGGGAATTCCTAAAAATGTTCTTCATGCCAATCGAGAACCAAAAACTTGTCAACGATCATAAGATAAATGATGCCCATTGAAAATATAACACCTGGATTTTCCATACGATAATTTATAATTTAATAGGTTCATTGGAGAATTTTAATGAAGAAAAATTAAAATGGTTGAATCACTAAAATTATAGAAATTATGAAAGATTTAAATAAAAGAATTTTATTTTATAGGTAATAAAATAAAATAAAATAGAAATTATTAAAAAATTTATGATGATTAAGTAAATAATTATCAAGGAATTAGGAAAACTAAATATACTATAATTATTAAAGAAATACTGGTAATCCACGGTTAATAATTTATGCGGAAGAAAGTTTAAATGTTGGGTTAGTTTAATACGCTGGGGAATTAAGGAAACAAGGGTTGGGATGATCGGACGCAACAAGAGCCGTTGGATCAAGTCTTGGACGACTATGATCTAACCGATTTGGGCTGAGGGTTTTCGTGGAAGTGTTGGGAGCCGTGGGAACATGGTAAGGAAATGAGTACCGCTAGATTAGACTCGATGATGGATCGTGAAGCGTTCGATCCATGCCAAAGATTCCTTCTGGGAGTATTTTCAACAGTTGGATTTACAGGGGAAAATCGAGTGGAACGTCAGCCGTTGGATGATTTACACGAAGAGAGGATTTAAGTTGAACGACGTCGTTTTGGTGTGAGACGCATTTCCGCAGAAGCGTTTGTGTCCCCGATGAATAGTAAAAATGTGTGAAACACTGTCGTTTGATTTAAGGAGCGCGAGATTTGAAGCTCGGAACGTCATCGTTTGGGAGGAATAGTACGCGAAGAATTGAAGGCCGACTTGTTGGTTTGCGTATTGCCATAAGGTTTGCGGCAAGCATAGGTTTCTAGGAAATCAATGAAATGTGTTGACATAACTTGCTGCCATTGGCCGAAATTGGTTTTGTGGATACCCGTTGTGGCAGCCTGCGTGGCCACTGCTAACGAAACAGATTTAAACGAAGATATTTTCCAGAATCTTTTTCCAGCTGGGTTCTTGTCTCTCTGAGCCTCTAATCACGTTTTTCACGGGATTTTTATCCCACGTAACCCATGATCAGCCATCTATATAAACTGCATGTTAGGGTTTGGAACCCATTCCTTCCACAGCTGCTTGGATTTCAAAAGAAAAGGAACTCTGTAACTCTCAGCCTTCTTTTCTTCAAGTTGTTGAAGGGTACCATGGGTTTATTAAAAGAAATGAATTTCAAGTTCTGCTACGTAAGCAAGTGATGTTTGATTGTGTTTAGCCTTTGGCCTACATCACAAAGACATGAAGGTTTGTATGTTTGATGACCGAGTCTAAGGATATGTTGATAGATGTTAGGTTTATTTCCAATTTAAAATGATGTCGAGAATATGTTATTTAGTGGGTTGATATACTGTTATGATTACTCCGATAGAGGATGAATTTTGTATTGTTGAGGATATGTTTATGATGATAAAAATGTATTCGAGGATCTGTTTCTGTTAGTTGTTTAGATGATGCTCACTGTTTGATGACTCGAGGATTTGTTGCTTGGCTTGTGGTGTTTATTTTCACGCTTACTGAACTGAGGATTTGATGTTTTGTCTCCATGTTTTCTTTAGGGACTATTAGTGTACTATTGATGCACTGTTTATGTTTACCGAATGATGAAGTTTGAGGATTATGTTGTAGTTGTTAGATGAGTCTATTTTATGATAATAAGCATGTTGATGATTTGTTATAGTTTCTAGATGGTTTTGTTGATGATAAATGCACACTAGGATCTATATTTGTTGTTTGTTGATATTATATGATATTCTACTGTTCTTGAGGATACGTGGTTTGTTGTTGTGTTTTATGCTTATTGGTTAGAGGTTGGACTAGTTATTATGTTGTGAATATGATGGTTGATGATATAATGGTCGAGGACTTGTTATTGATATGTTCACTTTTGTTAGACTATCATCATGTTACGAATATGTTCATGCATAGTAAACTGTCATTATGTTATAGGTATGTACATGTATTTATGAAAAATATTTTCATTAAGAAAGATAAAAAAGAAATAAAAAATTGACTTAATAAACGTAAGGGATCGTAATGGCGGGGTTCGAGTTGGCTGTCCCGCATGAGGTGGACCCACTCTCCCTCAGACTCATGTCCCACAACGGTCGAACTGTAAAGTGAAAGAAAAGAAAAGAAAAGACATGGTTTAAAGTGTTGCATCTCATAGTCATGTTACATGTTGCATTTCACAGCACATTATATATTACATATTTTATGTTATGCATCTCTTGCTGAACATTAGATTCATATATGAACTTTGTGATGTAGGTAATGATTGAGATTAAAGAGCATGATGAAAGGATTTGTTGATAAAGCAATTGAAGAGAAATTCTCATGGACGAAACTAAAGCATTGCCAAAGCGAATTTGACCGTGAGTGAAAATTTAAGAAAATATAAATTAATGATGTAAACTCTTTGTTAAGATTTATTTATGTTAGATTTAAAAGAAAACATTTATAAATGCTTTTAGTTATTTTAAAAGGTGAATTTTATTACATTTAACTTTAATTGAGTTTTCATAATGACTTTTGCTGCATGGTTTTAAAAGAGTACGAAAATTATTTAATAAAAGTTGAGTTTTACTATAATCTGATTTCAAATTAAGTTTTCTTAAAGACTTGTGGAGTACGTTTCTCTAAAGAACCCAGTTTTCTACAAACATAATGTTTTTTTCAAAAAAAAATTAACACTACGCAGTGTTATAGAAAATCACTTAGATCTAATGTTTTTCTTATTTTGTGAATCAGTAGACTGAGTATACAGATAAGTAAGCTCACTTTTGGATAACTATAACACACATTAGCATAAATAAAACATGGTAGGAACTCAAAAGAGCCAAAAGTTCAAACTCATACAACCGCTCTAACATCTTTATTTTAAGGAGAAATTAATTTATCTTGTTGACTGATAACAAAAGAACCAAGAACTATTATACCTCTTATTTTCAATATGATGGAAAGTAAGGTTCTTCACATATGTTTACACTTTTTTAGTATTCAACAACTTTTACACAGCAAACTTCACTACCAGAACAAGAACAACACTCTTAACAACAAGAACACACAAATTAAAAGACTACAACCACTGGTATAACACCAGAAACAACACAAAAAACACTATCACAATACCAAAAACCCAGAAACCACAAATTCAAACTCTCCCAAACTCGTGAAGATATTTATCTTTTACAACATGAACAACTCTCCTATTCGATCAGTCTTTTCCCCCTAATAACCACCTTCTTCAACAGTTAATCTATTTTTTTTCTCCCCCTAAACTTGCCAACTCATCTTTAAATGACTATTCCACCCTTAAATTTCTACTTTTATATACAATGCCGAACCTCTTTCTTCCACCAATTCCATCATTACTCCCCCCTTCAAGATTGACCTTGTCCTCAAGGGCTAAATCAAGATAACGAAGCAGTAAGTATGAGGTGATTCCTAAGTGGCTTTCTCTTTAACAGAATCAACCCATTTAATTAAAACTTCTTCTCCAGTTGGGACAGTACTGATGCGAAAACGGGTAAAATATAGGAGATCCTCTCATTTGCGCGGTTGACCAAAGTCTGAAGAGCAGTCGACTGAAAAATTCACAGTTTCAAAACTTGTTGCCTCTAGAAGATTTGCGTTCGACCGAAAGAGGGATGTTGATCGACCGGTCCGCTTGAGAAAAAGTTGTTAAAATTACTATTTTTCTATTTCACCAAAGAACTTCTCATTGATTAATCAAAAAGGAAATTCTCACCAACAAGAAAAAAGAGTTTGGTTACAATCTTTGATCACGTTCACCAATCGAAATTCACTAAAAAATTGCAAGAAATAATAAGCTCAAGTAATTCTCACAACACTTGAACTCTAGATTTTCAATCAAAAGAATTATCAATAATCCAAGAGAAAGAGATTAGCCACAGCTAAAAAGAAAAAAAAAGTACTTTTTTATCAAAAAACTAAAACTTCAATTGAGTCTTGGTGGGGTATAAATAGTTCACCATGAAAGCAATTTTACTACGAATAGAATTGACTTAAAGTTATCCCTAACTAATCTCTATCTACTTTATTCAAAATTTAAAATGACTTGAATTTAAAATATCTAGGAAAACTTTAAAATAACTTAAAGATAAACTAACTAAATATTTAAATTAAATTGATCTTCACACAAATTTGAATGAAATCAAATTTGTGGCCCTTTCTCCTCTATGATGGATTTCTCATCAATTTGTCACGTAAGCACATGTTTTGGCATCTCTTGATTCAATTCATTAGATATGTTTTCATCTTGAATCTTTGAATCAAAAAAATAACAAACTAAATAATTACTTGAAAGCTTCTTTGATTGAGATCTTGTAAGAATTTCTTGTGCCACATCATAGGTTCGTCTTCAAATTGATTTGCGTTTCTAATCCAGGTAAGGGAAGTTAAACCTCTTAAACAGAAACGTAACTCTCTATTCGGGGACTTTTGGCATAGCAAACGAGTTCAATTTCAACGAAACACGTCATTCTGAAAAGCCTGAGATGTCAACTACAATTGTTATGAAGACCGCTTTTTGATATAAAACTTTTAAGACATGTAAATAATCCAAATACTGCTCGGGGGTCAAATAGTTGGCAGTTTTGAATTGTCCAACTCTTCCTCGAAACTTGTGCTTGATTTTCTATTTATATTTGATCTTGAATAACTTCAAAATATATTTGGATACTGGATGAATATATAATTCCCTTTTTTCCCCTTTGAACATCTTCAAAATAAACATTAAAAATATCATTAGAAAATCTCTGTGCTCTGTTATGAATAGAGGGAATCTGTGGCACATCAAGTACAGTACTCCAACACCTTATCTGGAAATTGGAGGCTTTCGGTTGGGTTGACACCTTTTCAGTGCACCGAAACTGTGGAAGGAGCATGATCACCAATCACTTTTTTTAATTTGGACACATGAAACACTGAATGCGTGAGAGATCCTGCCTGTAATTTGAGACGATACGCCACTGCTTCTACTTTAGCTAAAATGGAAAATGGCTCAACATACTTAGAAGCTGACTTGTGACTATTACAGTTTTGAATAGATACTTGTTGATATGGCTGAATTTTTAACTAGACTAAATCACCCACTTGGAATTCTCTATCCACCCTTGACGAGTTAGCATATGTTTGCATTCTGTCTTGAACCTTCAGTAAATTGGAGCGGATTATTTTGAGTTGAGTATCTCGTTCTTTAAGTTGTTGATCCACAGACCCCACCATAGTTTTGCCACCACAATATCATAATCAGGTAGGCAGGTCACGACCATAAAGTGCACGAAAATGTGTGGTTTTAGCAACTCCTTGGAAATTGGTATTATACCAATATTCTGCCAAACATAACCACTTGCTCCAATGACGAGGCTGATCAAAAGTCTAGCATCGAAGATATGCCTCCAAACAACGGTTAAGAACCTTTGTCTGCCCATCTGTTTGAGGGTGGTAAGCTGAACATATCTTAAATTTTGATTGACGCAAGCGAAATAGCTCCTACCAGAATATACTTGTGAATACTTTTTCTCTATCGCTCACAATGCTTCTAGGCACTCCACAAAGACAAATAATCTCTTTGCAAAACTCTTCAGCCACTTTTTTAGCTGAAAACAGATGCTTAAGAGCGATGAAATGTGCAAATTTAGTCAAACTGTACACCACAACCAAAATAACAATGTAACTGATGGACAAGGAGGAATAAATCGTTTTAGTGTAGTTTATAATAGGAGGAGGTGAATGGTAGTTTTATAAATTAGAGAATGGGAGTTGGAAGAAAAGCAGTTGGAGTTATTATATTCAGGGGGAAGTTACAGAAGGGGGAGATCATTTTTTATAGAAAGAATTCTGAAGATGATTTTCCTGAGAATGGATGTTGTTTCCAAACCTATGGTATCCGGGTTTGTGGTGTTGTGTGTAATGTTTGTATAGTTTGTTTATGTTTCTATATTTTGTAATTGTCAAGTGTTGTCTAGTGTCATTGAAGAACAATTGTAATTTGTGTTTATAAAAAGTTGGAGATTTGATTAAGTGCTAATGTGTACTGGAAGGGTTTAGCAAAAGATGTCAATTGAGTGGTGTCCAATTGCGCGATTTTTCAAAGAAACAAAACAGAGTCCACATAACCAGCAGGTCTATTGCAACCTTTATCTATTCCAAAACAAGTATGGGAAGATATTTCTATGGATTTCATTAAAGGGCTTCCTAAATCATGGGGATATTCCATCATCTGCGTAGTGGTTGATCGCTTCACAAAGTATACACACTTCTTAACTCTCAAACATCCATTTTCCACTAAAGGTGTGGCCGAATTGTTTTGTAAGGAAATTGTTAGGCTCCATGGTATTCCTCGAAGAACTGTTAGTGATCGCGACAAAATATTAACAAGTATTTTTTGGCGAGAATTATTCAGGTTGTAACAAACCAAACTTAAAATGAGTTCCGCCTATCACCCTCAGATAGATAGGCAAACAGAAGTTCTTAATCGTTGTTTAGAAGCTTATCTTCGTTGTTTCATCTCATATATACCTCGACATTAGAGCAAATGGTTGAGTTGGGCACAGTATTGGTATAATACCAATTTTCACATAGTAGTTAAAACAACTCCATTCCAAGCTCTTTATGGTCATGATCCACCAACATTACAACATTATTGTGGAGGAAATACTACTGTTGTAATATCCCGATTTTTCATAACGGAATTAAGTAAAGATAATTGAAAATTAATTGGGTATAATTGGATTATTGAAGATTTATTTTATGGAAAAATTAATTTGGGAAACCGAATGGAAGAAATTAAATTGGACCGATAATTATTATCAAACAATATTCGGATTGAATCGAGAATTGGAAATTAGTCGAAAATAATTTAATTAAATGAAGAATTTAATTAAATTAAAAGTGAATTATTAATTGAAGGATTTTATGAATAAAAGGGATGAATTGAGAATTAAAATAAAGAAAATAAAGTGGTGAACCGGTTCGAGCTGACCGGTTTAGGGGTTAAGTAATTGGGTTTGTTTTTTTTTTTAAAACAGCAGCTGTATACAGGGGAGGGAGAGAGAGAGAGAGAGAGAGAGAGAGAGAGAGAGAGAGTGAGAGCTGAGAGAGATTGACTGGAGGTGCGAGCGTTCGGACGACTGTGAGCTCGGGCTTGGGTGCGTGTCGTCCTGCGAGTGGCGAGCGACGGCGAGATCAGGTGGCGGCTTTGCAAGTCGCAGCTACGGCTCGGGATCGGGGGTTCTACCGTGGCAATTTCCGGTGATGGATTGCGTTACGTTTGGTCAATTTCTTCCTTCCCTTTCGCATTTCTAAAAAAAAAAAAAAAAAGCAAAAACCACCACTGCCGATCGTAAATTGGCAGTGGTGGTTTTTGCGTTGGGCAGGTGTTCTCCAACCCAGATGTGACCGAGTCCGATCTGGACGGTTCGGGTTGAACCATTGTCGGCAGTGCACACAACCCCATGCTCATTTCCAGCCTGTAATCGCACTGAAAATACAGAGTGGGAGACTATGTCGGTGGCTGGAGAATTATGGCAATAAAGGAAGATGTCGGGTGTTTAGTTTAGAAAAAGGGAACTTTTTCCCTTGTCTTCGAGAGTGGGAAATTCAGAGAAGAGAGAGAGGGAGACGGAGCCAGTGTGTGATGGCAATTTTTCCCTCTGTGGCTAGTGAAGTGAGTGTGAGAGGGGGAGAGCTGGGTTGCAGCTCTCGGGTATACAAAGAGCTTATACTCTCTGCCCTCCAATTTGGCAGAGAGTATTTCCTTCGGTGCTGCAAAACAGAGAGAAGGGAGGCAGTGAAGTTTGGTGTGAGTGACGTCCGAGTATGAAGAATATCCTCTCGTTTGGTGAACTTCTTCGGTTGAAAAATTGGTAAGGGATTAGAGTTAAGTCTTGGCCAAGGGAGGCCCTACACCACAAGTAGAGTCATTGTGTTTTTCCTTGTTGAATTCTATGTGTTTTTCCCTTGCTTGAATTCTATTGTTCTGACTCTTGATAATGTTTGGTTGGATTAATTCCTAGTGCATAGATTTGTGAAGGATTTCATGATAGACTATGCCTAATAAAGATGAAGAAATGTAAGTAGTTGATTGATTCAACGGTTTGCCATCCTATTAGCTTTTGACTACTCTTAGTTTATTTTAGAGGATTCTAATTCTAGAAGCAATATTTGAATCCCATTTGGTTCTTGGACTCTATTGAGTGTTCATAATTTATATTGAATTGTCAATTTATTGTAGTTTAGTTATTAATTGCTTAGTTGTTTAGTTTCTATAGTTATTGTGTTGTTCAATTTCCTATATGCAGCAAATCCTCGGGTAAGCATGATTAACATAGTATAAAATAGTTGTTAGCTTGGTATTCAATTTCAAGCACGTTTAATATTCGTTTCATTGTCGTTTCCTTATTCAATTTTAAGTATAATATAGCTGATGTTCCGTATTTAAATTCCGTCAATTTCGAAGCATGTTCGTATGTTTATTCGTTGTTAAATTCACTGTTATGTTGCTGTTAATTCTTATCAATTTCCAAGCATGTTAGCACGTTTAAATTGTTGAATTTGCTGTAGAATTCGTTGTTGTTCCATAATTGAATTCCGTAAATTTCAGAGTATATTAGCATGTTTTAATTGTCTCGAATTCATTGCTGTTTCACTGCTGTTCCGTAGCTATTTTCTGTCATTTTCGAAGCATGATTAACATGTTTTGGTTTTCGTTTTCTGTCAATTCGGAGTTATATTTGTACATTTTAGTCGTTGGAAACTAGTTGCCTGCCAAGTGGCTGATTATATGCTGTCATTTCTTGTTATATTTTCAAATCATGATAACACGTTTTATTTCGTTATAGCTTCGTTGTTATACGCTGTTATGTTCTATTGATAAATTGAGCATGTTAAACGTGTTCCGTCAATTAATTCAGCATGTTAGCATGTATTAATTATAGGAAACTCGCTGCTGTTACGTTAATGTTCTATAGTTATTTTCCGTTAATTCCGAAGCATATTGGCATGACTTATTCATTGTTAAACCCGTTATTGCATTGCTATGAATTCTTAGCAAATTCCGAAGCATGTTAGATGTTATATTCATTCTTAGAATTGTTATTCTTTTACTATTAGTTTCAGTGGATATCGATGCTTGTTAGCATAATTGTTGATTGTTTTAATTATTGTGTTCGTGATTATTTCCTGCTAGTGTAGAGGGTGTTAATTCGCTGTTGGTTGTGAATGAAATTCCATGAATTACTATGGTAGTTTCCATCGTTGTTGTAGAATTCTTGATAGCGTATCTTGTTAATTCAATTGGATGGATTATGTGTTATTTCTATTATTCATAGTGTATGCTCATGCCGTCACGATAATAGAAACCCTAAGGAATACCGCAAATGGCGGGTATTTATACGGTGAGAATGAAATGAATGAAAGAAAAGATATTAAGGAATTGAAAATTGGGGATCATGGTTCGAATCTAACCGATAGAGTTAAATTTATGACCCTCCCCTATCGGGTCGCAAGACAGGATCTACCGATAAGGTGTTAGATGCCAACTAGCGGTCATCTCTCTGACAGGAACCTATTTCTTCCAACTCGATCCACGATTATATGATATATGTAACCCTGATCCCTTTCCGACGAAATGAGTGAGAGGCATTCATATTGCATATCTCTTTTCCTTACTAAGCCTTTAGGCTTACAGTTTATTTGTTGGTGTAGGTGAACGTGATATCGTGATTGTTCTAAAGAGAAGCGGTTGATGAGAGATTCGCACAGGCGAGCGTTGTGGTTGGCAAGGCTAACGGTGAAGGCTAAAAGGAAAAGGCTAGAGGTTAAAGACTAAAGACATAAAGAGCAAAACAGTTTTGTAAACATAAATGTAATTAGTTACTTTTATTCCTTAAATTCATTTATTTGTGTTTCCACTACATTTTCAATAAAATGATTTATGATTATAGTTTTCTATAGTTTAAATGACAAGTTGAAGGAAAATGATTTTAACGGTTCGGTTTTAAGGAAGAGAACTCTGATTTCAATTAATGACGATTTAAGTTGTTTGTTTTATAAAAGTTTTAAATTTATCGTATTTTTAAAGGGAAAGAAAAACTGGGTTGTTACAACTGTGGGTTTCATCGATCAACAACTTCGCGACAAAGATGCTCAACTCAAAATACTCCGTTACAATTTGAAACAATCTCAAGATCGAATGCGTACATATGCCAATGTCTCTAGGGTGGAGAGGACATTCCAAGTGGGGGATTTAGTTTGGTTGAAGCTTCAACCGTATCGCCAAACTTCTATTCAGAATTGAACTGTGCACAAATTAGCTCCTAAGTATTCTGGCCCTTTTGTTATTTTGGCGAGCCGAAAGGCATTACTAAGAACTCGTAATGGCCTTCATGAGTCTGAAAAGCCATCTTATGGACATCCTCTTGACGTACTCTAATCTGGTGATAGCCGGACTTTAAATGCAGCTTAGCAAAGATGCAAGCACCATTCAACTCATCCACCAATTCATCAATCACTAGAATTGGAAAACGATTTTTAATTGTTTCATGATTCACCGCTCTATAATCCACACAAAATTGCCAACTATTGTCTTTTTTTTTACCTAAATAATTGGACTAGAGCTAGGTTGAATTATACCGGAGTCCAACATTTCTTGAATGAGCTTCTCAATCTCATCCTTTTGTACAACAAGGTATATATACGGCCTTATATTTATTTGGGATACTCCTTTTAGTCTTATAGCATGGTCACCATCTCTTATTGGTGGCAATCCTTTGGGCAGATTAAATACATGTTCAAAGGATTTTAATAACTTTTCCAACCCTTTAGTCTGCTGCCTGGAACTACAGCTGATTCTTCTTTGAAAATGCAAAGCTCCAACAACAGCCCATGCCCTTCTTTCTTAACTGTTTTAACCATGGCTTTCAGCGAAATTTTAGTCTTGCATAGACTAGAATCACCTTTAATGTTTACTACATGATCTCCCCATTTACACTTCATGGTCAACATTTTCTAATTCACATTCATATCTCCCAAGGATTCCAACCACTACATTCCTAGGATTACCTATGAATTACCCAGGTTTATTACCAGAAACTCCTCCAAAATTTCCAATTCAGGCAGTTGCAATAACACATTTCTACAAATTCCATTACTTTGAATTGACTCCCCATTGCCCAACTGTATATTATATATCACAGTAGATATAACTGGCAATTGCAACTCTTCGACCAATTGATTGGCAATGAAATTATGGGTTGTTCCACAATCAACGAGGACAATAACTTTCATATTCTTCACACTACCCCACAGCCGTAAGGTCCTTGGATTTGTTAACCCATTTACAGAATTCAATGAAAGCTCCACTTGGTCAAGGGCAACCCTTCTATCACCCGAAACATACTTTTGATCATCTAATTCACCCAAACTATCCTCATCCTCCTCCTGTAGCATCAATGCTTGAAATGTTTTTTTTTACCTTGATGGCCTATTGTGTATCTTTCGTCGCATTTGAAACACAAGCCCTTCTCTCTTCTTGATTCAATTTCAGCCTTTGTCAACCTTCGCCTTTCCCCTTCTAAATTTTTTGCCACTGGTGGGGCTATATAATTGTCTCTAGATACGTTCTTGCCACCATTAAAGGAATTCCAACTAGTTCTTTCTGAGTTTAGTCTTTCCACCACAACATTTCTTCTCTGCCCTCCAGGCTTTAGCAACTCATTCCAGTCTTTTATAACCTGAGATGAGTGCATCAAATCATGTTGATGGACAGGGAGGAAATAATAGAAGAAAGTGAAGGGTATTATTGTATTTAAATCATGGTGGTTAACAAAAACAGTTTTAGTTATTATATTAGGGGGAAGTTGCAAGGTTGGGTGTGTGTTGTGTTTTTACAGAAAGAATTCGGAAGAAAATTTCCAGAGAAGGAGGATGGTGTCCGAACCTGTGGTGTTCTGGGTTTGTGGTGTAGTTGTTTAGTGTTCTGGTTATGTTTAGTGTTTGTTTAGTTGTTTGTTGTTAAAGTTCTGTAATTGTGAAATATGGTCTAGTGTATATTGAAGAATATTGGAATCTGTATTTGTAAAAGTTGGTGATAATCTGTGTTTCTAAAGTTGGAGATTATATATCCAACAATTTGGTATCAGAGCCTATGGCAAAGCCTACGACTAGAGGGGATCGAATAGAAGAAATGGAGAAGGAAATGCTCGGATTACGTTCAGATTTGAAAAAAAGGAATACCTTGCAGCAGCAAATGTTGAGAATAGAAACTCTGTTACCTAAGATGGAGGAAGCGTTTCATCTTCTGCCGGAAATAAGAGCAGACATTCAACAATTGAGGTCAGAGTCTCGAAGCCCTCCGGTTGTTGCACCGAATGTCAGGCCGACAGTCGACAAAGGAAAAGGGGTACTGGATATGGGTCATTCTGACTCCTGTAACATTAACCGGCCGACAGAGGACTTCGATCATGGGTGCTCGCCGGCGATGGGTCGACGCGACGGACAACGTCACCGCGAACCAGGGGGTCCGTCGATTGTGGGTCGACGCGAAGAGCAGCGCTACCACGAACCAGACTGTCCGCCGTTGGTGGGTCGTTGTGAAGAACTGCACTATCGTAAGCCGAGGTGTCCGCCGTTGGTGGAAGAACAATTCTATTGTGAGCCAGAGTGGTCTTCGGTTATGCGTAAGCGAGAGGAGAAGCAAAATCGTGGTTTACCACGGTTTGATGGGTACCGAAATGAGGAAGACAGAAATGGTGTTTATTATAGAAGAGAGAGAAATCATTTTTTAAGGGAGGAGGGTGACACTCACAAGGATTTTAATAGAAGAGGAGATGTTTTCCACGGTTTTAATAGAAGGGGAGATTGGGGGAGCACTCCAAAAATCGATTTAAGTGTTTTTGACGGGGAAAATTGGTCTGCTTGGTTTAAAAAAGTTGAAAGGTGTTTTCGAGTCAACAGAGTACACCCTGAAAATAAGGTATATATGGTATCTGATTATATGATTGGAAAAGCATGGGATTATTATGAATGGATAACTGAAGAAGAACCACGCTTAAGTTGGGAGGACCTCAAATTTGCGTTCGAACAACGTTTCGGGCCTAAAGAATTTCGTTCTAATCAAGAGCAATTAATGGGGTTACGACAAACTGGAAGTGTGGAAGATTATGGTGAACAATTCCAAGAGTTGGCTGCAAAAATTCGAGGCATGGATAGAGAAGCAGTATTGGGAGCTTTTTTAAATGGATTATCTTGGGAGCTTCAGAATGATGTTCGTATCATGCAGCCCAAAAATGTATATGAAGCTTTGATGTTAGCCCTAAGATATGAGTTCAAATTACAAACTTTACATCAGAAAAGCGAAACTAGGTCCGGGTTGAATTGTTATGGACCTAATAAGAATTTAATTCAAGGAATGAGGACTCAACTTAATAAGCTTCAATTGGGAAATGTTAGTGATCAGGATAGCACGAACTCACTTCATTATAGTCAAAGGGATCCTGGTCCTTCTCATGGAGTACGAATTACTGACCCTGGATCAAGTAGGGTAGCCATCACACAGACAGAACGGCAAAGACGACGTAAAGCTAATCTATGTTTTCGTTGCGGTGATAAATGGGAAGCAGGTCATCAATGCAAAACGAGTTTACACCTGTTAGAAGAGGATACTAAAGTTGACATCGAAGAGAACCATAATCCAACTCCGATGAAAATATTACAGCATCGCTATGGGTCCAATGGCCCAGAAGTGTTAGTGCAATGGGAGAACTCTCCAGAATTGGGGGCTACATGGGAACTAGTTGCTGATATTCAAATTCGTTTTCCCTACTTCGACCTTGAGGACAAGGTCTCTTTGAAAAGGGGGAGTATTGATGGACAGGGAGGAAATAATAGGAGGAAGTGAAGGGTATTATTGTATTTAAATCATGGTGGTTAACAAAAACAGTTTTAGTTATTATATTAGGGGGAAGTTGCAGGGTTGGGTGTGTGTTGTGTTTTTACAGAAAGAATTCGGAAGAAGATTTCCAGAGAAGGAGGATGGTGTCCGAACCTGTGGTGTTCCGGGTTTGTGGTGTAGTTGTTTAGTGTTCTGGTTATGTTTAGTGTTTGTTTAGTTGTTTGTTATTAAAGTTCTGTAATTGTGAAATATGGTCCAGTGTATGTTGAAGAATATTGGAATTTGTGTTTGTAAAAGTTGGTGATAATCTGTGTTTCTAAAGTTAGAGATTATATATCCAACACATGCAACCACATTAGCCTCATTAACCGCACATCACCTTTGATTTCATTTTTCAAACCATTGTAGAAAGCACTAAACAGGACTTCATCTGAAATTCCAAAAATATTCGAAGCAACAGTTTTAATTTCTGTGCGATACTCCTCCACTGTTCCTTCCGATAATAGTTTTTCACATCCATATCCCATTCTAGAATGGGAAAAATCTCTCCATAAGTTTGTTGCCTTAAAACCAACCAACTCGAAAATGCCCGTTTACTGCTTTGCCATTAATACCATGAGAGAGTTGATCCTTCGAAGCATACCAGCGTAAAATCAATTTTTTCCTCCTCCGTAAATCGGTTGATGCTGAAGTAACATTCTGCTCTGAATAACCACCCTTTTGGGTCCATTCTACTGAAAATTGGTAGCTCCAATCTTTGCAGAAAGAATTCTTGGCTTTGAAACTGCGTACGATCGCTCTCTCTGCCATTGCATGCTGCCATTGCGTGCCTTGGAGCTTCTACCGATTCAGCCGAGATATGTTGTTCGTCCAATCAGGCAAGAATCTTTGCCATTTGGTCTTGCAACCGCACCATATCCCGACCCATCACTTCTTTCCAACCCGCGTCTTCCTCTTGCCGCTCCGCTGCGTTCTCCTTTTGAGCTTCCGAGCTAGTTATCATCGTTTCTCTCAGACGGAACTGTTCTCCAGGAAGAAACCGCTTTGATACCAAATTGATGGAAACTTCTTTTATTTCTCCTAAAAGAATCAATTACAACTATAGCAGACCACTTGTCTACCACACCTCCACACACTTCACTAATTTTTCTACTTCCCTTTTCCCTTTTGCCTTGTATTTATTACTCGTTTACAAAGCAGTTACATTGACAGTTTACATTGACATTTAACCATTCACTAGCTACTCTTTGGCTTTCTTCTAGCATATGTTAACCTCATCAGAGGTTTATCATCGGTCTAACTGTTCCGATCTCAGTATTTCAACCCTATTTAAAGGTGGAGTCTCTACTCGGTTTATTGAGCGAGACAGGTTTCACGTTTCGGTCGAGTCACGAAAGGCATTAGGTCCTGATTTGTAAGAAAATGGTTTATTTCCTAAAATTAAATTTCTATTGGGTCCCAATTAACTCCACCAAAATCGATTTTCTTTCATTTGTTGTTGGTTCTTCATTTTATATTCATAACATAAAGCTCGCATTAAGGCTTCATACACATTTTGTTGTTACATAATTTTGACATCATCTTGAAGCTTCCAAGATAAGCCATTTAAAAATACCCCCTAAACAGTATTTCGATCCATGCCTCGAATTTTAGCTGCCAACTCTTGAAATTGTTCACCATACTCTTCTATACTTCCAATCTGCTGTAACCCCATCAATTGCTCCTGAATAGAACAAAATTCTTTCGCTCCAAAGCATTGTCTGAATTCAAATTTAAAATCATCCCAATTTAATCTTGGCTCTTCCTCCGTTATCCACTCGTAATAATCTCAAGTCTTACCAATTAAATACTCAGAAATAGCATGCACCTTATTTTGTGGATGTACACAAGTTACTTGACAATACCTTTAGGCTTTTTTTAACCACACAATCCAACCATTTCCATTTCCATTTCCATCAATTTCGACAGGCAATGGAAATGGATCGGTCACATTTCCCTTGGCACCCATAAGAACTAGGTCTACCTCCTCCTGCTTGTCGATACCAAGGAGGAGGAGAAGTAGGTCTATCCTCTCTTCTCGAGGGTGAACCGCACTCCCAACGCCAACCAACAAAAAGTCAGTCCACCAATTCTTCTCCCTGATTCCTCTCTGTTTGAGGAACACCTCACTCTCTTAGCGCTTCCACTTGCTCCGAAGGATGCGAAACTCTTTGACTTGTATCAACTAATGGGCGAGAATCAATTCTGTGGTCAGAGTCGACTTCACCAACGATTCCTTTACCTTTATCCATCACCAGCCAATCAGGCGGCATGTTCTCTAGTGTCTGTCACATCACCTCATGCAACGAGTGAATATTTGCCAGAACATCTAGTATTAGACGTAGAGTTTCTTCTATTTTTAGTAGAATCGATATTTGATTTTGCAATGTTTCCCACCGTTCTGAATTTTGCTCCAAATCCAAACGAATGTCGAGCACTTCCCTCTTCAATTCTTCTATTCTGTCACCTCTAGTTGTCGATTTCACCCTGATACTAAATTGATGGACAGTAAACAAGTTCTACACATATGTTTACACTTTTTTAGTATTTAACAACTTTTACACACCAAACTTCACTACAAGAACAAGAACAACACTCCAACAACAAGAACACACAAATTAAAA
This sequence comes from Begonia loranthoides, assembly GCA_022433065.1. NCBI lineage: Eukaryota > Viridiplantae > Streptophyta > Magnoliopsida > Cucurbitales > Begoniaceae > Begonia > Begonia loranthoides. Next base: position 21,646,897 of record CM039470.1, on the reverse strand, counting down.
GACTACAACTACTATATGATACCAGGAACAACACAAAAAACACTATCACAATACCACAAACCCGGAAAGCATTAGACGTAGAGTTTCTTCCATTTTTAGTAGAATCGATATTTGATTTTGCAGTGTTTCCCGCCGTTCTGAATTTTGCTCCAAATCTAGACGAATGTCGAGCACTTCCCTTTTCAATTCTTCCATTCTGTCACCTCTAGTTGTCGGTTTCGCCCTAATACTAAATTGATGGACAGTAAACAAGTTCTACATATATGTTTACGCTTTTTTAGTATTTAACAACTTTTACACACCAAACTTCACTACAAGAACAACAACAAGAACACACGAATTAAAAGACTACAACTACTATATAATACCAAGAACAACACAAAAAAACACTATCACAATACCACAAACCCGAAAACCATTAGATGTAGAGTTTCTTCCATTTTTAGTAGAATTGTTATTTGATTTTGCAGTGTTTCTCACCGTTCTGAATTTTGCTCCAAATCCAGACAAATGTCGAGCACTTCCCTCTTCAATTCTTCCATTTTGTCACCTCTAGTTGTCGATTTTGCCCTGATACTAAATTGATGGACAGTAAACAAGTTCTACACATATGTTTACACTTTTTTAGTATTTAACAACTTTTACACACCAAACTTCACTACAAGAACAAGAACAACACTCTAACAACAAGAACACACGAATTAAAAGACTACAACTACTATACAATACCAAGATCAACACAAAAAACACTATCACAATACCACAAACCCGAAAACCACAAGTTCGGACTCTCCCAAACTCTAGAAGATATTTTTCTTTTACAACATGAACAACTCCCCTATTCAATCAGTCTTTTCCCCTTAATAACTACCTTCTCCAACAACTATCTATTTTTTTCTCCCCCTAAAAAGCCACCTCATCTTCAAATGACTATTCTACCCTTGGATCTCTCCTCTTATACACAATGTCAAACCTCTTTTTTCCACCAATTCCATCACAATATTTTAAGAACATACAAATCATCTAGAATTTATGCAATACAGTATCAAAAGGGCTTGGTATATGATTTGAAATAATCCATAATGAAGAAAGCATACCGTACACTGATACCATGCATATTGCTCTCCATTTGGACCTGAAACCCACAGTTATAGTTAAGTTCTCTTTCTCAAACATTCATCTTAAATCATTATGCTCTTATTCCCACTGTCAATGGGGAAATTTGAATAAAAATTAGCAAATGTTGTGATGAGAGTCCTTTGTTTTCTTTAATTTCACTACTAACTCTACTAGGTTCACTGACAATAATATAAGAAACCCTAACATAACTTGCAAAATAATAAAATCACAGACTAGGGAATCTTAAGTAATAAATAACAGGATAACCTACAACAGAAGATAGAAAAAATATAGAGAAAGATAGGACAAAATAATAAAATAAATACCCATAGCACCTGGGTTAGTTACTCTTACAGCCTTGAACTCCACGTCATCCAGATTTTTGAGGTATACTCTACGAGGATCAATACTAACAACAACCGCCTGTGAAGGAAAATTAAACAAAATAACCAATGACATTTCTCCAATTGAGGCCTTCAGTTATCATTAGTGTACTCTCTGAGCACAAATATACAAACATAAAAAGGCCTCTTCTATTGAAATCAATACTTTGTGTACAAATAATAGCATATTGAGGTGGATTTGAACCTCGGGGCTGTGAGAGGATTGATGTGTACGAAACTAAAGGATAAGAAACGAAATGGCAACGATAACATTCGAAAGTTGATTAGTAGAATAGTCTATACACATTCGTTTTCTCTGTTAGCAAAGGGTAGAATAAAAATTTTTATACAAAAACAATGCAACAACATCTAGAAACACAAAATCCAAATAACCAAGAAGAATCCTGAGCCTAGGTAAACTTGATAGATATTGGTGGAAAATTTAAGTGATTAACATAGGATGGCTCCAAGTAGTTACTTGACCACAATTCAATTTGAATTACCTGATTTCCATAAACCTTAGATATTTGTTCTAAGCTTGTCTTTCCAGTCTTTACCTGGTAGAATACAGCCCAATCATTGGAATTGGAACATACAACTTGTACAAGCATGTACAAAGAAGTTGATAATTAAGACAACACATACTCTAGTCTTTAAATATTCTTCAGCAGCATAAACTGCATCACTTCCAATGGAAATTTTATCAGCCCCTGATCTAAAATATTCAGAAGCCACTTCCAGGCTAGAATAGTGCCTGAAAAGATAAAAATAAAATGACTGATTGTTCAATTACAAAAGTTAATGGTGAATACTTGCAGAGTTCAGAGCAAAGCATTTACAAAGCAACTAAGAGATTAAGGAAGAGCAAAACACTTAAATCATGATAAGAAAAAAAATAGAGGAATACCTGCCATTTGCATCTATAAAATCTCTGATCCCCCCACCAACTGTCAATGGTACAAAAACATTTTCTGACGTGCACCTAAGTACCTAGAAGCACGTATGTATAAATAAAAGGATCGTGTTAAATAAAAAGTTTTAATCATTGTTTCATCAGTAAAGTATATTGTATTAATGCATGAAATGTATTTACTAAACAAATATTTTTAGTGGACAAACAAATGAAATCACTATAAAAAAATGAAACATACCTGCAGCATTGGCAAATCACCTAGAGGGAAGTCTCGAAAACCTGTAATATTCAGAAAACTGACCTGCAAGTCAACAAGGTTTCATGGAAATATTACCTCTCTAAGTAATTAGATACAAATATGTATAAGCTTTTTAGGCTGAAAGGTAATCGAAGCATACCTCGTCAGCCCCGTCCTTGTAATATTGTCCAGCAAGCTCTACTGGCTTCCCGAGATTTCTTACCTTCAATTATAAAAAAATGGTGAAATCATATTCGACTTTAAAGACTTCGGAATCATATCTCCAAACAAATCTAGTGCTCTAACTTCCAAGACGCTGTGTGCTTCGTAGGAAGTAGGAGGTGACCGTTAATCACCTCTTTAGCCATTGTGAAGTGGTTTATGTCATGTGGTTGTGGCTTATGGGTTCGTTCATGGTGGAGTGAATTATGCCTTCTTTCTATTTGTTGTTTTTTGGAAGTGTGGGGGAGTCTATACTGCTGCAAAATTATCTTTAGGTAGGAGTTTCTGAACTTTTAGTTGTTCAAATTAAAATTTTGTAACAAACCCAAATGATTGTGTAGGGACACAATATAGGGCATTTTGGCATTCCAGGTTTTTTGTTTGTAGCTCAACCACAATCTTTTGTGCTGTTCGCAGGTGAGAGGTGTAATTATTTACCAATAAAAGAGGGTCTTAACTAACAGGCATAAGCAGATGAGACGATGAATAAATAATTTATTCCTTATAATTCTTTATTTTAAGCATTAGGGCAGCAAAATGAGGACCAAAATACTTATGTTGTCCAGCAAGGAAAACGCAAGTTGTTTAGCTCAGACAAAGAATTGGAGGGAAACGTATTAGATTTCAGAGAAAAAAAGATAGCTTTCAATTTTGACTACTATTTTAATCTATAAAAATTTACACCCTAAATTAAGATATTACATAAACTGAAACAATTATCTGCAAATGCGGAAAATTATTTTACCTCATTTCCTATTGTTTTCTCTCTTACATCATAATGGTCTCCTTTGGTAACAACAAGATCTCCTTGGTCATTGGTCCTCACATCTAAACAAGCAATAACCTATCCACGACAAAAATAATCAATAAAACCCAAGTGAATCTAGAACCACAATGGACATATATATACATATATATATATATATATATGTGTGTGTGTGTGTGTGTGTTGATAACTCTATGAAAATTAGAATTATGAAGCAAAATTTGATGTTTATTCTCAAGTTTTTTGTAATTTTAACCTATTTTAAGTTATGATGTAGATAAATAATCAAATAGGTGAAATAAAAATGGAAGATAGCAAAATTTGGAAGTTTAAGTCACGAAAAAAAATGAAAAAATTAGTGTCAAGCAGCAGCTGTTAGGTTGCGGCTCAGGATTGCTAAGCTGTGGGCCAGCCACACAAGCAGAAGCAGAGATGAGAATTTAATAAATTAGGGTTTTCGATTTATAAATAATTGTTCAATTATGAAATATTAAATCTGATAAATAATATGACAAATATTCGTAAAATCAATTATTTAAATCTTTTCTAAATTAAAGGTTTTATATTAGTTATTTTTTTATTTAGTTATTTATTTTACTTTAATTTTTTTTAAAAATCCAATTTTTAATTATCCCTATAAAGCAATATTTAGTAAACTTAATAAATTACATATTCCTCGTGGATTTGACAACTATATTCATCATTATACTATAAAACTTGACACTGTACACTTGCAGTCTTTTATCAGGAAAATCTTCGTACATATGTCAAAAAGCAGCATAGGAGATATTAAACATCCAAAAGAAAAATGTAATAAAAATGGAAAACTAAAAGTTCAACAAGTTTTACCCTTTTAGCCAGCTTTGAAGCTTTCCCTTCAATAGGCTTCTGTCTTGGAAATTTTAGATTCTTAGATGATAGGAAAGAAAAGATAGGACTGTTTAAAAAGTTTTCTCACCAAGGGTAGAAAATGCTACCTTCGTGATGTTTGACTTTGAATACAAAAATCTTCTTAGCACAGACAGACCAACATCTGAAAGTTATATTTCCATGTTATTCATCATCTTTGAAACTATATCATTGGCTTGAAATAATTCCAAGTGAAAATTTGCAACAAAAGCTGTCTTAAAGGGAAAAAGTACTAACTAAAATCACCAATCCAAGATTCATAGCATTGTATTGTGAAAGAATGGGTGAAATGCAATGTAGAACGTGTAAAATTTAAGGTTCTAAAGCAAATGAAAAATTCTACTCGCTTCAATTTTTGGTAGTAAATGAAACACCATATATATGAGTAAGGTACAGGCTGTTATCTTTTTGCAAGAAAAAATGGATAGACAAGAGATTCTTTGATCTATGATGTTGAGCTGTGCAAAAACTATTGCAAAACAAGTTAGAATTAATCATCACTTACCTCCACTCTTTTCTGGGTGGAACTGAACTGCATGGACATTACCCCTCCTAACAGAAGCTATAAATTTGTCGCCATAATTGCAAGTAGAAGAAACCCAATCTTTGTTTTCTTCTGACTGGGAATGAACCAAAACATTTGTAAACAAAGAAAGCCATGAGAAAATAATAAAAAAATAATCCAGCAAAATAACATTATGACAATAACTTACTGCCGAAGCCAAAAATAGGGAAAATAACAAATCAACCATCGTGGTTTTAGGACAATGACAAGTCAACCACTTTGGTTTAAGTCTTAACAAGTTAACCACTAACGTATGGAAAAATGACGAATCTACCATCGCAGTCACGTTTTCCGTTAAAACATAGTCGGGACGCCGCGGCGGCATCCTGCATTTTTTAGGGTTAAAAATATTTGATCGCAAATTTGAGGGCTTAAACGATTGATTTAGGGCTCGAAAACAGGGGTCATGGAATGAATTACATGACAGGTCGTGGATCTCTGAGAAAGCTTCGATTTGATACCTTCTGCGTCCAATTCCGACACTCGTAGCGAAAGTTATGGTCGTTTGAAATTGAATAGGTCGAAAATCTAATAAAAACTGTAAATTTGTCAGGACGCCGCCCTAAAATTCGTCATGACGCCACTGGGGCGTCCTAAAATTTGGCAGGACGCCGCCGCGGTGTCCCAAGACGCCACAGCGGCGTCCTACATAGTTTTAGGGCTAAAACTGTTAAAATTCAGCAATTTAACAGTTTTAACCCTAAACTATGTAAGCCGCCGCCGAGGCGTCCTGGCGAATTTTAGGACGCCGAAGACACCGCGGCGGCGTCCTGACTGATTTTAACGCCGACGGTAACTGCAATGGTTGATTTGTCATTTACACGTACGTTAGTGGTTAACTTGTTAAAATTTATACCACAATGATTGACTTGTCATTAACTTAAAACCACAATGGTTGATTTGTCATTTTCCCCCAAAAATAAATAAATAAATAACTTACTGGCATGGCACGATATGAATGCACAAAATAGACATGCCGATTAGAAATATCATCCAGTATTTCAGAGTCTTTGGTGATTTGCAAAGCATTCCACCCTATATGAGGTACTCTAAAACCATTGGAAGAGTCAAAACGCCCAACCACACCAGGTATCAAGCCAAGACCATTGACTGAGACAAAAGATCAAGTAAAAGTTGAATTTAGAAAAAGGAATTTATCTTTCAATGGTTTGCGTCAATACGTTGAATGCATCTAATATTCAATGGAAGTTTCTATCAATTTAGTCACTTATACAGTTTAAAAACTATCTACTCTCTATTTGCCATCCTAAAGGTTTTCTTTTATCTTTTCCACTGCAACTTCCTTTCTGTAAAACAAACATTACAACTACAGCAGAACAAGATATATCAAATCATCATTATTCTTTTTTATCATAATTCTGCATTGAGTTAACAAAAATATTGTCCATGAATAGAGGGTCACGATGATGTTTGAAAAACATAACCCATACAAAATACAACTTTCTACAACTTGAACTGTAAAAAAACAATTACGCACAAACAAGAAAAGAAAAATATCAACCTGGCCCATTCTCCTCACTGGACTCAAAAAGTAGCTGAAGCCCCAGACAAATGCCTAAAAATGGGCGATCATTCTCAATATAAGTATGGAGCGCTTCAGCCATCCTGCAAAACACCAAGTATGCCCCAAAGCTTTGGATATGCAGTTTAATTGAGCTTAGAAGATAAAATGGGAAGGTTATTATTTTCCATGAGCATAGCAGAACAGCAGTAATACCCACACCACCTGTCAGGACACATATGATCAGAAACATACCCTTTCTTGTTGAGAACATCCATGGCAGGAGCAAATGATCCAACTCCAGGAAATATCAACCTCTCTGCATTTAGAATATCTTTTGGGGCTTGCACCTATATATCATTTCACTTAAAGGTTAGTCATCAACTAGTGTTCTTAAAGGACGGATGTGTGAGTGAGTCACAATGAGACCAATAGAAAATCAACGATTCAAAAATGAAAATAAGAATAACAAGAGACATAAACAGTAAAAACAGCACTGCGGTGCCACTATGAAAAATAAAATAAAAAGTTCAGGAGCAGCATTGATTCATAAGTGCACCCTTTTTGTTTAAAATGTGAATACATGTTAGTATATTCTGTAAATACCTTATGTAGTTTGTTATTTTCTGACAGTTTGGTTATTCTCTAACTGCTTTATTATCTAGAATCTTCCATCATCTCTATAAAGGGAATAGAGTAGTACTGCATTTGTAATTTTCATTCTATTATCAATATACAGATCATTGTTCTAAATCTACTTTCTGTCTATACCGATTCAAATATTTCATAAAAATCCAAAATTTAGTAATCTGCATTTAGCCCTAATCAGCCAATCATATAGAGCATGAATGAGACAGACAAGTTATGTTGAACAAATTGATAAGAACTGAACTTGAATATCAATTAGAAAGAGAGAAATTACACAGACTAACAAAGAAATCACACGATAGCGCAGACGTTCGAGAGGTCTGCTAGCTCTCCCACCAGACAATTCTTAAATTTCCTGATGCCCTAGTCCTTTACGACTCCCCCTTTAAATAATCATAACACTCGAATACTAAGAGACTATTTTAAAAACCCTAAAAGGCCTACGAGACTGTTTAAAAACCTTAAAAGGCCTTATAGATTAATTGGCCCATTTTGTCTTTCTAGCATAAGTAAATTTGAGCGGTGGATACGTATCAATACCCCCTTCCCAAAGATGCACCTTGTCCTCAAGGTGGAAGTTAGGAAATTGACAATTGATAAGATCAAAAGGCTCCCATGTGGCATCCTCCGAAAGGAGACCAGCCCATTTCGATAAGAACTTCCATTTGATTCGTAGGGCCGTGCAAAGATTGACGAACTCCCCGTAAGGCCCGTGGCTCCATCAGGACTTCATTGTCAGCTGTGATAGGAGGAAGAAGTGAGGACACGGTCTGTGAACCAATAGCCTTGCGAAATTGCGACACGTGGAAAACTGGGTGAATGGACGATCCAGGTGGGAGGCCGAGATTATAAGCCACTGGTCCCACCTTAGCTATTATCGGAAACGGTCCATAAAATCGAGGACTAAGTTTCTCGTTTCGGCGTTTGGCCAATGATTTCTGACGGTAAGGCTGTAATTTGAGAAAAACAAGATCGTTTTCCTCAAATGTGACATCACGCCGATGGCTATCTGCTGTGTTTTTTATCTTTGACTGGGCCCGGCCGAGGTGATGCTTTAATTCGTCTAAGATCGCATCACGATCTCGAATGAGAGAATCGACAGATGAAACCGGAGAAGGGCTGACGCCATAGCGGATTAATGGAGGAGGATCTCGCCCATAAACCACTGGAAATGGAGTAGTATTGGCTGAAGTGTGGAATGAAGTATTATACCAATATTCCGCCCAAGGTAACCAAGAAGCCCATTGCTGAGGCATGTTCCCCAAAAAACAACGTAGATAAGTCTCTAGGCAACGGTTAACGACTTCGGTTTGGCCGTCCGTCTGCGGATGGTAAGTCGTGCTATGCTGTAACTTAGTACCCTGTAGTTTGAATAAATCTTTCCAAAATAGGCTAAGAAAGACGTTATCTCTGTCGGAAATAATCGTGCGCGGAAAGCCATACAACTTCACAATATTAGAAATAAAAGACGTAGCCACAGATGCTACTGTAAAAGAATGTTTGAGACCAATGAAATGAGCGTATTTACTAAATCTATCTACCACCACGAGAATAAAATCCATGTCGGCCGAGCGAGGAAGACACTCAATAAAATCCATAGAAATGTCTTCCCATACTTGATTCGGAATAGGAAGTGGTTGGAGTAATCCTGCTAGTGATAAAGCTTGATATTTATTTTTCTGACAGACCTCGCATGCCGTTACATATTGACTGACATCTTTTTTCATACCCTGCCAAAAGAACTCTCTTGAAATGCGATGAAGAGTTTTAGTAATCCCCGAATGGCCTCCAATTGCGCTATCATGAAACTCTTTGAGTAGGAGAGGAATGATGACTGAGTCTTTAGTCAAAATTAACCGCTTTTGAAAGTATAGGTGCCCATTATGAATCTGGTAATCTGGATGGTCTTGTACTCCCTTCTGTACGTCTGTATAAATTGCTCCCAATATAGGGTCTGATCGCACCTCTGAATCTAATTGTTCCCATGGAATGAGTGTAATAAGGGACACAGCCATAAGTTCTGAATATTGTGGTAGTCTTGATAAAGCGTCGGCCTCCTTGTTCTCCACTCCCGGCCGATACTGAATCTCGAAATCATAACCCAGTAGTTTGGTTAACAATTTCTGATGGTTGGTAGTTACCACTCGCTGCTGCAGAAGAAACTTAAGACTGCATTGATCAGTTCGAACAATAAATTTTCGTCCCAATAAATATGGTCGCCACTTTTGTATGGCAAAAACTATGGCTTTCAGTTCACGTTCATATACCGAACCCTGACAGGCCGACTGCGGGAGTGCTTGACTAAAATAGGCAATGGGTCTGCCCTCTTGCATGAGGACTGCCCCAAGTCCACAGCCCGAAGCGTCAGCTTCAATAATAAAAGGTTTAGTGAAATCTGGGAGAGCAAGTACTGGTACCGTAGTCAGAGCTTCCTTAAGATGATTAAAAGCGAGTGTGGCTTCAGAATCCCAATGAAAGCTATCTTTCCGTAGTTGATTGGTTAGTGGCATTGCAATTTTGCCGTATCCCGTGACAAATTTTCGATAATAGCCAGTGAGGCCTAGGAAGCCTCTGAGATCCTTCAAGGTGCGAGGTGTCGGCCACTTGAGCATGTCTTGGATTTTGGATTGATCGGCAGCTACTCTTTCTGCAGAAATAATATGTCCCAAATACTCCAGTTCACACTGAGCAAAAAGACATTTAACTTTATTGACATAAAAAGAGTGCTCTTGTAAAATCAAGAAAACCTGTTCCAAATGCTGCAAATGAGATTCCATGCAGGGGCTAAATACCAAAATATCGTCAAAGAAAACCAAGACAAATTTGCGAAGGAATGGACGAAAAATTTGATTCATCACCGCCTGAAATGTTGAAGTTGCATTAGTAAGGCCAAAAGACATTACCAAGAATTCATAGTGACCCTCATGTGTACGGAAAGTCGTTTTAGGAATATCTTCAGAATGGACCCAAATCTGATGATATCCAGATTTTAAATCCAATTTGGAAAAAATCTGGGCTCCGTGCAACTCATCCAATAATTCATCTATGACAGGAATTAGAAATTTGTTAGGCACTATTACCTTGTTGAGGGCACGATAATCGACGCAAAATCGCCAACTTCCATCTTTCTTTTTCACTAACAATACGGGACTCGAGAATGGGCTGCAACTATGACGAATAATTCTTGCTGCTAACATTTCTTCCACCAACCTTTCAATCTCATTTTTCTGAATATGGGGATAACGATAAGGTCGCACGCATACAGGCGACTGCCCGTCTTTGAGAATAATAGCATGGTCATGAGCACGAGCTGGGAGAAGCTCGATAGGAGTTTCAAACAGTCCTTGAAATTTACTGATTAATTGTTGAATACCTGTTGGGAGACTTTCAAAGTGAGAATGCTCGGGCTCAGTCAGCTGCAAATTGTTGCACTCTAATAATACTCCTTCGCCGCCTTTCTTTATGGCTTTCATCAAAGCTTTTATAGAAACCGAATTCTTACTAAGACTCGAATCTCCTTGTAATCGAACAATTTGCGTCCCCACCTTAAACTTCATAGATAGCTCAGTCCAGTTCATATGCATATCGCCTAAAGTTTGTAACCACTGCATCCCAAGGATGATGTCGGAGCTTCCCAATTCCAGAGGCAAAAATCCGCCCGAACTTCCAGATTTTGCAGCTTTAGTTAAATCGCGCGACAAATCCCTTGACTCTTGACTGAGAATCCCATGCCCATCAAAATTCCATAGCTGCTAGTTGTGTCAATTGCTAAGTTTAAATGCTGAACGAGTTCTGTTGAAATAAAATTGTGGGTGGCGCCACTGTCAATTAGAACAATAACCGATATACCATCAATGTCACCCAACAACTTCATCGTTTTTGGTGGTGTTAATCCCACAACCGAATTTACTGATAATTCCACGGTGCTTGGAAATGGGTCGGTCACTTCTTCCTCAATTTCCTCTATAAAATCGTCTCTTGCATTTGTCTCATCAAAATCATGACAAATTAGTACTTGCAATTTCCGAGATTTACAACGATGGCCAATACTATATTTCTCGTCGCACCGGTGACACAATCCTTTTTCCCGCTTTGCTTGTAATTTAGAATCAGTTAACCTACGAAACTATGCTTTTGGGGTTGGAGCACTCCTCTTAACGACCAATTGATTTCTTCCTTCAACTGGTTTGACTGCGAAAAAATTGTCATGCCTTATATTTGAACTGTGTATTGTCGTTTTTCCTGCAAATGTGCGAGCTGGGCTGGTGGAATAAGATGATCTGAATTCCCTGACCCCATTAAGATTCTTGTTGTACTTGAGAATAGCGATTTTGTCTTCAATTCACTGGGTCATTTGCATAATCTGAGTCAAACCACTAGGTCGCAACACCAATAATTGTGCCCGTATTTCTGTTTGTAATCCATTAATAAATTGAGCCTCCAACATGTGATCCGGAATGTCTCAAAATGGGGAAGCCAGCTTTTCAAATTGCAACCTATACTCTCGGACTGAGCCCTCCTGTCGAACTGCCAATAGTCGTTCTGACAACGTTCCCTCATGTGAAAAACGGAAACGACCCAATAATCGTTCCCTTAGATCCACCCAACTTCGAAACAGTTGTCTTCCATCCTCCCATTGATACCAAGCTAAAACCTCTCCCTCAAGGTGCACCGATACTGCATCTATTTTTTCGATCTTCATTAAACGTTAAAGGGCAAAAAAACGTTCGACTATGAATACCCAATCATCGGGGTCTCCATTTTCGAACAATGGAATTTCCAAATTTTTAAGCCGACTACCCCTGGCTAAAACTCCAAGTACCTCCTCCAACTTATGGCGAAAAAACGAATCATTGTCCACTACACGGTTCCTGTCATTTTGCTCGCGACAACTCGGGCCTTGCCAGGTTAGTAGCCCACTTTGAATAGCCCTATTATGGGTTGTTTTTTTTTCCATAAAACTCTCTTGGCCCATTAAACACTATGGCCCATAGGTCTTTTTCCATTGTCAAACCCAACCTCCTGGCCCAGCCTTCTGCCATCGTGAAGATGCATTTCTTCAGCAACCTTAGAAGTCTCTTCAGCCACTCGAGAAGTCGCACCCACCCGCGACGCTTCAGCCTCGACCCGACTGGACCGAGCGACTCCCGGCCAAGGTTCGCTACGTTGCAGACCAGAGCGAATCTCCACGCGTGACTCCCCAACACCTGTTTCGACGTGGGGTTCGCAGAGCCCTTCCCGATCAATTTGTATCGACAGAGACCTCATAATTAAAGCAATATCCGCCTTCAAGGATTTTAGCGAGTCTGAGTCCGCCTTCAGCGCACGCATTCCTTGAGAAAGTTCGTCCCACAGACTTCCCAATTCGTTTCTGAATTCCTCACGGCCAACTAAATTTCCCAACTCCAATTTGAGTTCTTCCCGGCTTACTCTTTTTTCTCTAGCGCCTTCTTTCGTTTCACCTCTCTTCCCTGCCATGAGTCTGAACTTTTGACGACAGCTTTCGGCAACAATTCTCTTTTCTCAAAAAAAAAACTGCTATGAAACCAATGATAAGAATTGAACTTGAATATCAATTAGAAAGAGAGAAATTACACAGACTAACAAAGAAATCACACGATAGCGCAGACGTTCGAGAGGTCTGCTAGCTCTCCCACCAGACAATTCTTAAATTTCCTGATGCCCTAGTCCTTTACGACTCCCCCTTTAGATAATCATAACACTCGAATACTAAGAGACTATTTTAAAAATCCTAAAACACCTACGAAACTGTTTAAAAATCTTAAAAGGCCTTATAGATTAATTGGCCCGTTTTGTCTTTCTAGCATAAGTAAATTTGAGCGGTGGATACGTATCATAAATCTAAGAATGAAAAAGAAAAAACAAATTAAACAATGACGTTCAGTATTGAATTGTCAACAAAATATAAGAAGCTTACATCTTTGATGTCGAAACCGAGAAAGCGAATAGCATTCCTCACACTACGAACATTGCCGGCACCATAATCCAACAGAGTAACCACTAAACCAATTACAACAAAACAGAACACGCATGAACAAATGAATCGGTGAGGCAAAGACAAGGAACGAGAGAGAGAGAGAGAGAGAGAAGCCTACAGGAGTCTCCAGAAGAAGAGGCGTGGATGGACAAATTCTTGGAAGACTTGAACCTAAGAGCACGATTTATGCGACTGTTACAGCGAAGGAAAAGGAGAGAAGTAGGTCGAGATGCGGACAATGATCGAAGATCTGTAGGCTGTAACGAAGAAATATAAATAGAAGTAACTGGCGGTGCCTCCATTGCAGCTTCTGCAACCTCTGAAAGGGGTTTTTCCCTCAAGAATCAGAAATGAACTAGGAACTGCCTGCACAAGTCAGCACAAGTCAGCGGTGTTAACCGAGTGGGCATTTGATTTCCCCCAAGACAGTTTGAAGAAGGGGTGTTCATGGTTCGGTTCGGTTTTGATACGAAAACAAATCGAACCAATTAGTTTTGGTTTTTGCACGCAAGAACCGAAACCGATTTTTCTATTATTCATAACCAAACCGAAATTTCAGTTCCGGTTCCAATTTTATATATATATATACTTTATAAAAATAATAAATAACCTCAATAATAAATTACTCAACTCTTTTTTTAAACTATGCACAATGAAGAATATGTTGTTTTATTGTTTAATATTAAAGAATATATATCAAATGAAACCCTTTAAAACACTACAAAATAAAATTATGTTCTAATTAATTCTGAAATAAACCTTATACGATAATAAACACTATACTAAAAAAAATGAAGAAAGCTTCGCAGTTCACAATTATAATCAAATTACTGCTGTATTTTTTTAAACATATGCACGATGTAGAATGCCAGAATCTGTTAAGACATGCTAAACCAACAATCACAATTGAGACATATTAAACCAAAAATCACAGTATAATAAATCAGAACAAAGTTTGGACTACAATAATTACAAAAACAAAGCACGGAAGCACTAAAACAACTCACAACAATTACTACGAAAAATCATAGCAATCTCCAAAATCACAATTGAGACATACTAAACCAAAAATCACAGCAATCTCCAAAATCACAGCTATAATGAATCACAACAAAGTTTGGACTACAATAATTACAGAAACAAAGCACAGAAGCAGAACTATGGAGACTACTTTCTAATCACAATCAAAATAATTTTGATCACAATCACATGCTCCAGCGAGGATCACAAGCAGAACTCTGGAGCCTACTTTCTGATCAATTACAACAATTACAAAAACAAAAGCACAGGAGCTAATCACAGTTCATTGTCACATAAAACAAGCGAAGAAAAATGGAGCAGAGGGAAGACTACCTTCTGAATTTTTACCGAGGAAAATTAAGCAGAACAAAAATACTGCAATGCCAATACAAGAATCTGGACATGTAGACTCTGGAGATCGGACACTCTGGAGCCTGGCAGGACACGGAACTGGAAGTCTGGACCGGAAGACTCTGGAGACGAAGACTGGAAGACTCTGGAAACGGGACGCCGTGACAAAGACTAGAAGACTCTGGCGACGAAGAATCTGGATAGTGGAGACGGAGACTCGAACACGAAGTAGGCTGCGATTTGCGAACGCGAAGAAGAAGATGGGAAAATGACAAATTAACCCTAGTGGGAGGCCGCTGCTGTTTCCAAGTAATGATTTTTTGAAGTGATCAAAAATTTAATAAAAAAAATCAGATTAGTAAAATATACGAGTAGGAAATTTGAAATAGCCATAAAACTTTTTGTTTTCCATACCTTGCTACTTCAAAGTCCATAGCAATTGACGCTTCAAAGTCCATAGCAATTGACGCTTTTTAGTGTTTCATGGCCACGGTTTTGAATCTAATGTTCTTATTAGATTTTTTACCTCTTTAACTTCAAAAGACAATAACTTTAACTACAGATGTCAGAATCAGCTGCATAAGATATCAAATTGAAACTATCTCAGAGAGTTAATTTGTCATTTTCCCATCTTCTTCTTCTTGTTCGCAAATCGCAGCCTGCTTTGTGTTCAAGTCTTCATCTCCACTCTCCAGATTCTTCATCGCTAGAGTCTTCTAGTCTTTGTCCCAGCGTCCCGTTTCCAGAGCCTTTCAGTCTTCATCTCCAAAGTCTTCCGGTCCAGATTTCCAGTTTCGTGTCCCGCCAGTCTCCAGAGTGTCAGATCTTCAGAGTCTACATCTCCAGATTCTTGTATCAATTGGTTTTGGTTCGGTTCTTTGGTTTCGGTTCGATTTGCACACCCCTAGTTTGGAGGTTGGTGCATTTATCCGAGCATGAAATCGTTTGAGTATTTACAACTGTGATCTAGGATATATAATCAGTATCCAATATTCTTTAAAAAAAATATCTGTATTTTATTTTATTGTAATCTAGTATACTTTATAAGATTATAGCTCGTACACGTTAAGTTTGACATTTTTCTTTTGTGCAATTTATAAAAATAATATCGAAGTTATTACTTTAATATTTTCTTATTTTTTTTACCATTTACAAATATTTTCATAATTTCTTTTTTAAATATAACTTCTATCCTTAATTACTCTATACGAAATATAAGGGTCAACAGTAAAAAAATTACCTGAACTTGTTGGATACCAAATTCTTAAAGACAGCACGAGTTTCGGATGATATCCATAAATAAACATGTTACAACATTCAGAAAAAACATATAAAAAACAATAATAGGAGTCACTATTTTATTATTTTCTCTTTTTTTTTTAATATTTGTCAATTTTTTGATGATTTCTTTTTCAAACAGAAAAAATCAGAAACATGTCTACATATGTATGTACACTATGCATATTTAAATGACAAATTGTTTTCATTTGTTTTTGTTATAACGTGCACTTGATATTTGTTCAAAAAAGACGTGGTTGATTATACAAATATTTATGATATATAAAGTAAATATAACCAAATAGACGAGAAAGATGTATAAACTAAAAATACAACATTAAATATCTTGAAACGATAACAAGAAGTGAATGTTTACCAATATCAAGTTTTTTGCTTCAGGGAGAATGATTTTTTCTAAAGCAGTAATCTTCCCGTAATAACTATTCTATTGATGTGAAATACAAAACTTTTGCATGAAGATGAATATTTTCCCTCGAACAAAAGTGATTATGCTTTTGAGAAATTGTCGGATGCCATCCAGTCTCATCATGAATAAATAGCAAGGATATTGTAGCCTAAGGGGATGAATGAGACAGATAAGTTATGTTGAACAAATCTAAGAATGAAAAAGAAAAAACAAATCAAACAATGACGTTCAGTATTGAATTGTTAACAAAATATAAGAAGCTTACATTTGTCAACAAAATATAAGAAGCTTACATCTATGATGTCGAAACCGAATCTCATATTCTACCAACATTGCCCGCACCATAATCCAACAATGTAACGACTAAACTAATTACAACAAAACAGAACACGTATGAACAGAGCATGAAAGAGACAGACAAGTTATGTTGAACAAATCTAAGAATGAAAAAGAAAAAACAAATTAAACAATGATGTTCAGTATTGAATTGTCAACAAAATATAAGAAGCTTGCATCTTTGATATCGAAACGGAGAAAGCCAATCGCATATTCTACGAACATGGCCGGCACCATAATCCAACAGAATAACGACTAAACCAATTACAACAAAACAGAAAACGCACGAACAAATGAATCGATGAGGCAAAGACAAGGAAAGAGAGAGAACAAATGAATCGATGAGGCAAAGACAAGGAGAGAGAGAGAGAAGCCTACAGGACTCTCCAGAAGAAGAGGCGTGGATAGACAAATTTTTGGAAGACTTGAATCCAAGAGCACGATTTATGCGACTGTTACAGCAAAGGAAAAGGAGAGAAGTAGGTCGAGATGCGGACAATGATCGAAGCTCTGTAGACTGTAACGAAGAAATATAAACAGAAGTAACTGGCGGCGCCTCCGTTGCAACTTCTGTAACCTCTGAAATGGGTTTTTCCCTCCAGTCAGAAATGAACTAGGAACTGCTTGCACAAGTCAGCGGTGTTAACCAAGCAGGCATTTGATTTCCCCCAAGACAGTTTGGCGGTTGGTGCATTTATCGCAGCATGAAGTCGTTTGTGTATTTACAACTATGATCTAAGATATATAATTATTATCCAACTTAACGCGTACGTGCTCTAGTGTTATAAAGTATACTAGATTAGAAGAAAATAAAATACAGATATTTTTTTTAAAGAATATTGGATAATGATTATATATCCTAGATCACAGTTGTAAATACACAAACGACTTCATGCTGCGATAAGTGCACCAACCTCCAAACTGTCTTGGGGGAAATCAAATGCCCGCTCGGTTAACACTGCTGACTTGTGCAGGCAGTTCCTAGTTCATTTATGACTCTTGAGGGAAAACCCCATTTCAGAGGTTACAGAAGCTGCAATGGAGGCGCCGCCAGTTACTTCTGTTTATATTTCTTCGTTACAGCCTACAGAGCTTGGATCATTGTCCGCATCTCGACCTACTTCTCTCCTTTTCCTTCGCTGTAACAGTTGCATAAATGGTGCTTTTAGATTCAAGTCTTCCAAGAATTTGTCTATCCACGCCTCTTTTTTGGAGACTCATGTAGTCTAAATGCAGAAGATATTCTAAATGCAGAGAGGTTGATATTTCCTGGAGTTGGAGCATTTGCTCCTGCATGGATGTTCTCAACAAGAAAGGGTATGTTTCTGATCATGTGTACTGACAGGTGGTGTGGGTATTACTGCTGTTATACTTTGCTCATGGAAAATAATAACCTTCCCATTTTATTAGAACATCCTGCGGTTATGCAACGAAGAGGCGTAAATAGACAAATTCTTGGAACTGTGATCTAGGATCATTATCCAATATTCTTTAAAAAACATAGGGTTATTTTCATCTAATACCTCCTACTTTTAACACCTTTTTATCCAATAACTTGATGTTTCAATTTTTTTATTCAACACCTTGTACTATCATCAGTTTTCAACCGTCACCTTCCGTTTTGCCTGCTGTTAAACATATCTCACGAAGAGCACTCCTCTGCACTGCAGCAGCTCTTCTCTTCGAAGCGCGAAGGCGAAGGCGAAGGCGAAGGCGAAGGTGAAGACGACGACTTGA
The DNA here is from genome assembly GCA_022433065.1 of Begonia loranthoides. NCBI lineage: Eukaryota > Viridiplantae > Streptophyta > Magnoliopsida > Cucurbitales > Begoniaceae > Begonia > Begonia loranthoides. The sequence goes on along the minus strand of CM039470.1, from coordinate 21,628,465 downwards.
AGGCGAAGGTGCTGACGAAGGCAGCCCGACTCTGCGAAGGCGACCTCCAGCCGAGCGAAGACAAACCCACCTCCGGCTGAGCGAAGACAAACCCGAGCTCGGCGAAAGCGAGCCCGTCTTTGCGAACACGAACTGTGCTCTGCTAAGGCAACCCCGACGCTGCGAAGATCGAAGAGACTCGTCTTCGAGCCCCTTGCAGCTCGATTAGGGTATGTTCATTCGGTTCTTCCTATTTTGTCGGTTCTTGGTTGCAACTTCTAGACTGTTCTTGATTTCAAATCTGGTTGCAACTTATTGATAGGCACAATTTTATGGATCTGTGTAGATGAAATTGGTTTTTGTTGAAATTGGCTTGAGTGAAATTTTGTTGGGTTTCTCGAAGTTTCGTTAACATGATATTATCTTCTAATTAATAGTATTTTGGGTTGTACGTCATCATGTTTTAGAACAATTGAAGAGGATGTGATTAGAGGAGAGGTGTAATAAGAAATTTCTCTCCCTTTTTTCTACCAAAATCTTACACAGAAAACGCCAAAAAGAAGCAATTCTTAGCGATGTAATGAGTAATTGTCATTATAGTTTTTCCTGCTTTACTCGAAACAATCTATTCCGGCAGCCTAGTTTTGATCATAGGCTGTTTCTTTCAGCAAAGGACAGGTCTTGTTATATGAATCATATCCAACGATCCGTCTAATTATTGAACTTTCATACTATTTATATAATTCTGGTCCATCGTTAATAACTGGAGAATTGAAGGCTTTCGGAGAGAACAACCCCTGTTTTGAATTGTTCCGGAAGAGAACAAAATTATTCGATCATAGTAATCCCCTTATTAAACCATGGCAGTCGTGATAATATCATGTTAACAAAACTTTGAGTAATCCAACAAAATTTGACCAAAATTTCAATACAAAATGTCTCGAATGGACAAATGGCGGGGAACAGTACGATGATTAAGCTGTTAAACTCCAGCATATTCCACATTTTAAACTCTTCTTCTCCTCGGACCCCAACAAGAAGAACCACCCTTCTACACTTTATAGCCAAGAGCTTCCCATGTGCCTAAGAAATTAAAAAAAAAAAATCAAAATCCAGTTTAGCAGAGTAAGAAGAGAGGGAAGACAAGAGATACTGTAATGAACAATGCAAACGCTGTGGGAATTCAAGAAATTTCATACCAAATGCTAGCAGATAAGGTTAGCTTACATGGGCTGTCAATTCCAACAATTTCAAGCCAATTTCATCCAACAATTTCACAGCCAATGTTATTCAACCGATTCACAAATCATATTTCAAGCCAATTCAACAATTTCACTCAAGCCAATTTCAACAAAAACCAATTTCATCTCCACAGATCCATAAAATTGTGCCAATCAATAAGTTGCAATCAAATTTGAAATCAAGAACAGTCTAGAATTTGCAACCAAGAACAGACTAAGAACCGACAAAATAGGAATAATCGAATGAACATACCCTAATCGAGCTGCAAGGGGCTCAAAGACGAGTCTCTTCGATTTTCGCAGCGTCGGGGTTGCCTTCGCAGAGCATGGTTCGTGTTCGCAAAGACGGGCTCGCTTTCGCCGAGCCCGGGTTTGTCTTCGCTCAGCCGGAGGTCGCCTTTGTAGGGTTTGTCTTCGCTCGGTTGGAGGTTGCCTACGCAGAGTCGGGTTGCCTTCTTCAGCACCTTCGCCTTCAAGTCATCGTCTTCACCTTCGCCTTCGCTTACGCGCTTCGGAGAGAAGAGCTGCTGCAGTGCAAAGGAGTGCTCTTCGTGAGAAATGTTTAACAGCAGGCAAACGCAAGGTAACGGTTGAAAACGGATGATAGTATGAGGTGTTCAATGAAGAACTTGAAACATCAAGGTATTGGATAAAAATGTGCTAATAGTTAAAGGTATTAGATGAAAATAACCCAAAAAACTATCTGTATTTTATTTTCTTCTAAGCTAGTATACTTTATAAGACTATAACACGTACGCGTTAAGTTGGGGATATTTTTTTGTGCAATTCATAAGAGATAATATCGAAGTTATTATTTTAATGTTTTTTTTATCATTTACAAATATTTTCATAAATTCTTTTTCAAATATAACTTTTATCTTTAGTTACTCTATACGAAATATAAAGGTCAACAGTAAAAAAATTATCTGAACTTGTTGGATACCAAATTCTTAAAGACATCACGAGTTTCGAATGGTATCCGAAAACAAACCTGATACAACATTTTCTTTTCTCATTTTTGCTAATTTTTTGATGATTTCTTTTTCAAACAGAAAAGATCAGTAGCATGTCTACATATGTACACTATGCATATTTAAATGATAGGTCTTTTTCATTTGTTTTTATTATAACATACACTTGATATTTGTTAAAAAAAAAATGTTGTTGATTATACAAATATTTATGATACATAAAGCGAACAGAACCAAATAGATGAGAAAGATGTATGAACTAAAAATACATCATTAAATATCTTGAAACGATAACAAGAAGCGAATGTTTAGCAACGTCAAGTTTTTTGCTGCAGTGAGATTGATTTTTTTCCAAAGTAGTAATCTTCACGTAATAACTCTTATGTTGATGTGAAATACAAAACTTTTGCAAGAAGCTGAATATTTTCACTTGAGCAAAAGCGATTATGCGTTCGAAAAATTGCTTGATGTCATTTAGTTTCACCATGAAGAAATAGCAAATGATATTGTAAAGGGTCGTAACAGCTATAATAATGGAAAACTTTGTATATTGAATTTGAGTGTGTAAATACAAGAATTTCTTTATTGGATGTACCAAGTGTTGAACCATTACCAAGCCATACTGCAGCAACTTGAGAAGCATCAAGGGCATTATAAGAATTTCTCTATTGGATGTACCAAGTGTTGAACCATCACCAAGCCATACTGCAGCAACTTGAGAAACGTCAAGAGTATTATAAGTTCGTTGATCAAGATTCGTATGTGATTTTATCGAAATAACACAGTCTGATATATCATATCTATTGGTCAAGCTTTGAAAAAAGATGACAGATGAATTTTGTGAAACCCGAGAATTTTTAAGAGAATAAATTCTACGTGTAAATTTTTTCGAAGTTGAAATCGGTCAGAGCGTTGAAAAGTTGGCTCAGATTGTCGCGTAGCGAGCACGTGTGAAGTGTTGATCATAGTCAAATCGGTGAAATTGAGAAGTTTTGAACAGAAAATTTATTAAGGAAACGGAGTCGGAGAATTAAATTGGATCGAAAAACATCGTCAGGTAATGATCGGAATAAATCAGGATTGAAGATGGGATTTTAGAGATAAGTTAAATTAATATATTATACATATATTAATATATATATATATGTATTTATGTATTAAATGGATTAAAGAAATAAGGATGCGAGAGATTAAGGTTTAAAATGAAATAAGAAGAAAAAGGATTAAGTGTATATAAATATGTGGGAGAATTATAAATGAAAAGAAGAGGGAAATAGGAGATAGTGGCGGCAAAAATGAAAATGAAAGGAATTAGAATGAGAACAAAAACAAAGAAGAAGAAATTGAAAGGAAGAGGAGAAATGCTGGCGTGGAAAAAGAATGAAGAGAAAGTCATTAAAAGAAAAGAATAAAACAAAAAGGAAAGAGTTAAAAGGGCAGCAGGCTGAAGCGACGGCGACCAGCGAGTTCCGGCCTCGAGCGAGTGAGCACTCCGAGCCGCGGGTGGTCCAACATTCGTCGAACGCGTTGGTGAGTCGTTCGACCGAGAGCGTTCCGACCAGCAGAACGGGACCGCGACACTGAGGAGGCTCCACTTCGCCGTCCTCTGATTTTAGTAATTAAATGTCGAATGCTCTGCTGTGATTCTCGTTTTGTCTTCGTTCTGCTCTGATTCTGTTATTGTTGTTGGGATATTTGGTTTCGATGTTGTGGTTGTTTGAGGTTGTGAGCTATAGCTTTATGATAGTCTGTTTCGATGGAGGACTTCGATGATTTCGGTCACCACATTTTAACAGATAAATTTGGCTCCTGTTTTGATATTGCCGATTCTGTATTGGGTCACTGTTTGGAAACGTTGCAGTGTTTAATTCATGCCTCGATTTACAGAATGTATTGTGCCAAGTTGGTTTACGTCTAGTTAATAACACCAGAGGATTCTGCTTTGATATTATTCACTGAGGTTGTGTTACTACTTGGTTCTGTACATCCGTGGGGTTAATATGGGCTTTGTATAATTTTTGTTGTGGACTGCTGTTTTGGATGAAGGAAAGGCTGCAATTGCATTTCAATCTTTACTGAAGAAAAAATATTGATAAGTTGCTCCCTCTTGTTGTTACGGTTATAACAATAGAAACTTGGATTCTATTTTGATGTTGGATTCTGCTGTTGTGTTGGTTTGAGATCTGTTCTGTTTCGGTTCATTGATGAAATTGAGATGTTTGGGTTGTTGTTTGTACTTAGGATTAAAGATTGTTGTAAAGGGATTGATGGACAGGTGTTAAAAGGTTGAAATTGGTTTCTGATTGGAGTTCCGTTTCGGGTGAGAATTTTGGAAAGTTCTGTTGTGTTGATTTCCTTGTTCCCTATTTTGTTGGAATCTTGAAGATTTGAATTTTGGAGTTTTGTTTTGGTTGTTACAGGTAGACGTAAACTTAGACCTGGTGTAGGATTGTTTCAATTAATCTTCTATGTTTATTTATGAATTCACATTTTGGCACATTTATAGGCTCTGACGAGTTCGAGGACTACGAACCAGTACCTGAGGCTACTGCTCCTTCGGTTAAAAGGAGAGATCGCTGTCGAGGTAGGGGTTTTATACTGAGTTGTTTTGCACTGCATTGCATTGTTTTTAAAACGGTATTTTGTGGGATACCACATATGAAAAACCTGACAAAGACTGTTCGACAGCACGTCAGCTTTTTATATTATGTATGTACGAAGGTTTTACACGTTTATTTTCGTGCATCTAATTTCATGGTGTGATGTACTGGATACTATTGTGGGATTGATAGATCATCTTGGCACTCTGGATGGTCTCAGCGTCAGAGTATCAGGAGGCTATTCCCGATACATCTCCTGCTGCGTGGAGATGTTTTGTTTGCGCGTTGTGTGAAATAGGAGACTTGGGAAGGTGATGACTGCTTTCGTGGGTTCCAAATCTCTAAACTTGATCACGGTGTATTTTATTTCGGGCGTGTTGTAGCGGAATTTGCACGACAACCCAGGTGACGAGATGGGTTTACAGACTGCCGTCATTTTTCTTCCTCCAGCCTCATGAGGTGCTGCCTGGAAACGCTCGTCGCCTTTCTATGCGTTTGTTCGGGGGATTCCATGAGTGTTCTTCCCTTTTCACGGTTTACAGTTTCTGTGATGAAACACGACGAGAGTGTTTTAACATATAGCTGTCTACGTATACAGCCATGCTTTCTAAGTATCTCGTCGGGGGCCTTTGGACTAGGTTTTGAAAAAGAGAATGAATTTTCAAATGTTTTTGAAAAACGTGCATATTTTTTGAAACTCATAGTGTTTACGAAAATAGTAAAACAAGTTTTACATGTGCATTATATTTAGTATAAATTTCATATTGAGTTAGTCACTCACCCCATGACTCCCACCACTTCAGGTAAAGAGAAGATTAATTAAGCTTGAGCGGGAAATCATATTGAAGATCTTGTTTTATTTGTTATTCTTCGTTGACTAGTTAACTTCTTATTTATTGGTAAGCGTAACAATGGATGGCGATAACTTTTAATTTGGATGACTGTAAAATATTTATCTTGGTTGTTAGATTTTTTGGATTGTATGCACAGTATTTATTTAGACTCTTAAGTTTATTATTTTTGCATTATTTTTAATCTCACAATCACTATATGGACCGTGGTTCATCATAAATGGGTTGCGGCTGGATATTTATTCAAGTCTTCTGCTATAATTTAACAAGCCTTGGGCTGAGCGATTGAGTTTTCTATGATGATCGGGTCATTTGGCCCGGTGTTTCTGTTTGGCCCACTTTTGGGTTGTGACAGATTTCATTGTAGCATATGCACTAACTTTGAAATAACAAATGGAGAAAGTCTTTCTGATAATTGCATTCAATGTTGCAATTGCATTTATGTATCATAAAAGTATAGTTGCAAATGAGGACTCTTATTTTACGAAATAATTGGATTAATAAAATGATAGATTTGTCTTTGAACACGTAATGTATATATGCCTTTGTTTGTGGCGAGATAAGTTTGTTTTCTTTCACATCGAAATATGTGAATGCAAAAGTATTGTTATAAGTACGAACAGAAGTACAAAATTGCATAGATTTATCGCTATTTCCCATAAATAAATGATATAGGCTTTTAGGTGCAAGGTTTGAAGCTAACTAAAAGTGTAATATGGGAACAACAAAACGAGGGAGTTTCATGTAGGAATTTCTTTGCTCCATAAAAAGTGTAATATCCCAAATCTTCGTTGAGTTGAAAATATAGATTAAGTGATAATATTGAGATATTAGGACAAATAAAGATATTGGTAAAGAGAAATGCATTTTGAATAAGCGAATTGTAATACCTCGTTAGGTTCATAGTTAGATTATAAGAAAAATTGAAGTCAATTGGAGACACTTAAAGTTATATTAGGCGATATCTTTTGGATTGTTAATAGGGGCGTTCACGGTTCGGTTCGGTTCGGTTTTGATGTGAAATCAAATCAAACTAGTCGGTTTCGGTTTTAAAATTACAAAATCAGAATCGGTTTTAGAAAAATCAGATTCGAGTTGGTTTCGGTTTTAAAATCTTGGTTTCGGTTTCGGTTCGGTTTCGATTTTTTCTTTATTAATTTTTGTTTTCAAATATTATAATAAAAATTGTATAAAAATTATAAAAACATAATTAATAACAACAAAATTATTATTCTTCTTATCTTTTCAAAACAAAATTTTTTCCAAAAAATAGTTATTAGGTCTTTTGGAGCTAAAATCACTTCAGAGGTTGAGGCACGAATGACCGAATATGGAACTTCAAAAACAAAAAAACACTATAAACGTATTTATGCGGTTCGGTTTCAGTTTTGAAAAACTAAAACCGGTAACTGAACCAAAACACTCGGTTCTTACAAAAGAGAACCTTATTCGGTTTTTTTAATAGAAAAAACCTTATTCGGTTTTGGTTTTTTGATCAGTTTCGGTTCGGTTCGGTTTTGAACACCCCTAATTGTTAATCAGCGGGAATGGTAAGAGAAAATACACTTGGATATAATGATGTTGAAATTATAAGATTTATAATATTTTAGAGTATATTGCATTTAATAAATATAAAGTGGAAGAAGAGTTAAGGAATATATATATATTGAAGACATGCATGACATGCTGTAACATCTCAAATTTCAAAATTCCCAAAATTTACAATCAAATCTTTCCCAAATTAAAACTCATCAAACCCTAATTGGGTAAATCACATTTAATTTGGGCAATTAATCAACTAGATCAAGGGATTTTTCCTTTCTCCCACCCAATGAATTAAGGTCACCCCCCAAATCAAGAATTTTCCTAAAATTCCTAGCGAACCTAGACTCATTTTGAGTCTGATTCACTTATCCTCGAAACGGAAGGTGACCTAGCTCTCCTTCTATAAATTGAAGGTCCAAGGGATGAAATACTCACCTCTAGAGAAGCTCAAAACCTCACTACTAAAGTTCCGACCCCTCATCGCCTTCTGTCAGCCTCTGGAACGAAATTTTCTCCATCGGTCGAAACATGACCTTACTGCGACGAAATTCCTCTTTGTCCAAGCTCCCTCTTCCCGTGCGAATTCTTTCCTCCAGTGAATGACAAGCTTCCACTCAGGCGAACCCTTACTCCGTGACGAACGGCGAAGCTCTCTCTCTCTCACTCATCGCGTACCTGGAAGTCGAAGAAGAACGAAGGAGAAAGAAAGAGACAAAATCGAGTTTTGAAGAAAAGCCAACCAAACTGGTCCATTTGAAGTGAATCGAACCAAACCCAGTTCAGCGAACCAAACCAGCCAACCTAACCGAACCGGTCTAGCCAAATCGACCCGACCCGACCCGAATTCAACTCCAATCTATCTAGGATTTTTACAAGTAAGGAATTTATACTCTTCAAGGTTTTCTTTACAATTTAAGTAGGAATTTAATCACAAAAATTATTGAAATGGGGAAGTTATTCTAAAGCTCAGAAATTCTCGAAAATTTTTACTCTCTCGAAATCCAAGTAAAGATATTGATTTCAAAGTTTTGGCCAGTGGCCCTATATCACAAAACAACTTTTTATTTAAATTCTTTTGCAATTTTATTATATTATTATGCTCATGATATTTTGAACTGTAAAAGCATGATTAGTTATTGTCATATAATAAATAAAGATAAAAAACTGATAGGTCATCCTGTATGTGTGTGAATATGATGGAATTGACGGAAAAACTCTGAGATGGCTAATGAACGTCTGAACGCATGAAACTTTGCGATGACTAATGAAAACCTGAAGCTTGGTAGGAAACCCTGAGATGGCTAATGAAAGCCTGAACACATGAAACCTTGTGATGACTAATGAGAGGCTGAAACTTGGTAGGGCTGGAAAAAGAATTCCAACCAGTATATAACTCTAAGCATGAAAACTCGGTAATGGATGAGATTAATTTAATTATGCATAAATATTTTTACTTACTGAGTTTATCTCACTATTTAGTTTTGTGATGTAGGTGAATTTTTAACAGAAGATGATTTTGGGTTGATCGAGGATTTTCTTGAGGTAGAGGAGCATACAAAGAGAGATATTGGGAATTTCAATGATGGTGAGAAAAATAAATTTTATTTAGATTGATGTTTTACTATTTTAAAATAAACTCTACTTAATATTTAAATTTCTAATATTATTTGAATAATTTTCATTGTATTTGGATATTAAATAAATTTTGTTTTAATTAAGTTTCAAATAAATGTTTTCGCCTTAACTATTTTGTTCATAAAAGTAATTGTTTTTATTAAATGCTTCTGTCTTAAATAATGATTTTTGAACTTTTGTAATTTAGGGTTTATAACAATCTAATTGAACTTAATTTGTAAATCAATTTAGGGAAAAATTTTAGGATTTACAATTTGGGGGAAAATTAAATTTAGGGTCGTTACAATTGGTATAAGAGCTATAGGTTTATAAGGTTCTATAGACTATCTGTATGCTCATCTACATCAGGAAAAAATCGTCAATCAGCAAGTAAGTATTTCCTTTTAAATTTTTCATACATGTTTTATAAAAACTTAAATATGTTTTGAGATTTTAGTATATATTTTTATTTAGAAGTTCATTTATTTATTGTTCTAAGTTGCATTTTGTAAAAGTTGTTTTTATTTTATAGTTACTCTTGTGATGTAGTTTTACGGCAAAATCTAAAATAATAATTATTAATTAAAAGACTTTACCCCGATCAATAAATTCCCTTCAACTAAAAAAAAAAGATAAAGAAAAATAATAATAATAATTCATATGAAAAATTAAACCAAGATTAAATATGCATAAGAAGTACATATGAACCAATATAAGTATTCAACAACACCATGCTCAAATATTAGTGTTAGAACTTAGAGATTCTTTAAAAAAAAAATACTTTAGATGCAATGGGTAAATTTCAATTTGAATACAATCGCCAACAAATATTTCTGAAGAAAACTCAATCTTTGATATGGGCACGTCTTCAACAATGGTACATGCATTGATCACTCATTCATAAGGTTGATTCCAAGTCGAAACTCTGGCTTACTTTCGGTGACAAGGCATTTGAGATATAATAATTATTTCTAAACTATAGGGTATTCTAGAAAATGTCTATATTTGAAGAGAACAAAGTGACATAAACTCGTGTTTCCTAAAGTAGAAAAAAATTAGGAATGTTTGAGGTGAGATTAGAAAGAAAAAAAACAAAAGAATAGATGAGAAATTACCTCGGAATCAACAAGAAGTAGTTTCTAATACTTCGTTGGGCTAAGGCGGCCAATTTTTTCCAAAGGTTTGTGCAAGATATGGACTTCAACAGTCTAGTCTTCATTCATTTTAGGAAATATGTCCACGATTTGTTTCATCAGCATGAAAGAGAACTCTTTTCTTTGAAAGACTATTAAAAAAGTACAAATTCATACAATTCTATCAATAAAAATATTAAGATAACTTATACTAAAAGAGAACGCGAGTGAGATGAAGCAACCACGTGAAGCAAAAAACTTATAGATATACACTAAGTATTCACATGAGCAAGACATGGGTATGATTTTGAATTATAAGTCAACACAGGATAAACTGTAGGACAAGCTTCAATTGGAATTGGTTTTTGAATGTATGCCAACATGTTCACATGTTTTTTTTAACTATGAGTCTAATAGAAACTTTGTCTAAGGTTCCAACAGGTCAAACATCTTCCATGAAAGAATTATGGAAAGTTCATAATCCAGAGCATTTAAGTAAATCTATAACAGTAGTCTAATGCATAAAATTCAAGAAACAAAAAAGATAGCTCATAGGATATGACCATGGGTAGAAGGTGCCCTAAACAGGACAAAACAAGAGTATGTAAAAGAAAAAAACAAAACAATAGAGAAATTGTGGGTAGAACTTGGATTTTTAAAAGGAATAGACAAAATTAAACAATAGGGATAGAAAAAATAAAACAATAGAACCCATTAGCAAACACAAATTCAACAAGTGCTTGAAAACAACCCAAACAAGAAATCTATCTAAACTAACACAACATAGGGGTGTGCATGGTCCGGTTCGGTTCGGTTTTGACGTGAAACCAAACCGAACCGGTTGGTTTCGGTTTTGTAATTTCAAAATTGAAACCGGTTGCAAGGAAAACAGGAACCAAACTGGAACCAAACCGGAACCGAACTAGAATTTCAGTTCTGGTTCTAGTTCGGTTTCGATTTTTCATACTTTTTTTCTTTCAATTGCAAAACCATTTTGTTTCTCCGTTAAGCAGATGAATGAAGAGAGACTCGAATAATAACTTCAACCAAAATCGAAAAAACAACAATATACCTGTCAAAAGCTAAAAAACAACAATATCAGATACAATAACAATAACACCAACATGAATTTCACTTGGTGATCCCGAGAAGGTAACCGAAGAAATGTCAGCAATAAACAGATCCAGAATTCTACATATGTAAAACATCTACCACCAAAAGCATTTCAAAATCTCTTCCAATCCTAACTAAATGATATTTGAGTGTTCGTCTGTTCGAAAAAGCAAGAGAGGAAGAGATTAAACCTTGCAACCAAATGAACTCCTCATTGCTAGAGTAATCGCCAAAAAGAAGTACGACGCTGCTGTTGCTTCTTCGGATCTGAGGGGGTTCTCCCTTCCCCATATACTTTGTTTACTCTGTTTTCAAATGATTCCAAACATTCGTCCAGTTTTGGTCCTCAAAAGAAATTGGCCATCGCTAGAGTAACCTTGGCGTTTGAAACAAACGACTTCATCTCGTTGATCTCCCCCACCACAGCAGCTGCCGTCTTCTTGATGGAGTTCTATCTGTCCAAGCTTTTCTGCCGCCGACTCGACGAGTCCGAGTAGTAGTCACGGGTTTGTGATGAAAGCGATGAAGAGAAGCGGCTGCGGCGTGAAGAACTGAAGAACAACTCACAACCCTTACCCTAAATATATTACACGGTTTGGTTTCGGTTTTGAGAAACTAAAACCAAAAACCGAACTGAAATTCTCGATTCTCCCCTAGCAGGAACCAAAACTCAGTTTTTAGGTGTGCAAAACCGACAAGAATCGACCCGAATCTACTGGTTCCGATTCTGTTTGCACACCCTAATGTGATATGGGACTATTTTATTATTTATCAAGTCTCAAATAATATCATGAAGATCAAGCATAAGTGGAAGGTCAAGAGAATAATTAAATATCTTTCCAAAACTGTCTTCATTCTGACCTTTGCCAATAGTTTGACTATTTTGGAAATCAAGACTACATTTTTTCAAGAAGGGTTATGCATAAACGTTGTAACCAACTTTCTAAGCTTTCTAACGCATGTTAGATCGTTCAATTCGGAATCCGTTTGCTATGGTAAAAGCCCAAAGAACAGAGAGCCAAACTTTAAGGGAAGCCCAAGTTTTCAAACTTGGAGATCAAGAAACTCAAATGTGAAAGTCATCTAAGTGGATAATTTGAACATGAAAAGAAGCCCAAGAGCAAGCCCATGAAGACATGCTTGAAGGACAATAAATTCAATCAAAAGCTATCAAGCCGAAGATCAAGGAAACTTTTTAAATCGGCCGAGAATCGCAACCAAAAAGATTCACTTATCTAAGATATCTAGATCCACTTATCTAGAAGATCTAGATCCACTTATCTAGGAGATCTAGATTCACTTATCTAGGTTATCTTTTATTTAGTTTTTTTAATTTATGTTCTTAAAAGGCTATACAAAGCCACCAAATTTTATGTTTTAGATAGTTGTTGAATTTTGAGAAATAAAGCTTTTGCTTTTCGGGAATTGGAGAGATCCTTTTTCTTCCTTTGGTGAGTGATATCCAAAGAACCCTTTGGTGAGTTATATCCTAAGTCCCTTTTGTGTGAATTATATCACGAAAGAAACTTGCAGCTGCGTCCTTATCCAAGGAGGTGAGAAGTGTTGCGTTCATCCATCACGTGCGTCAGTATTCCGTGCTCGCATCATTTGGTATCAGAGCTAAAGCGTCCTAACCAAAAAAAAAAATTCATCTTTTTACACATGATGACTTGAGGAGCATTCAAAACGACACACATATACGAGACTACAAAATCCACAATGATCGAGTCGTCAACATCCTGCTCAGAGGCAAGCTTGATGGAACTCATCATCGAACTACAACGAGAAGTTGCTCAACTAAAGAGGGACCAAAACCAACAAAAAATTCAAGATCTCTACCAACAATTTCAAAACCTAGAGCAAGGTTCCTCCACCATTGAAGAGTATGCTGCCAAGTTCAAAACTTTAAAAACAAGATGTGATTTGAAAGAAAGGGAAGGAAAAACAACAGCAAGGTTCATCGATGGACTTCGCAGTGACATTCTAGAAAGCATGGCAACAAGACCTTACGATACCCTTGAGGATGTGATCAAAATGGCTCAAAGAATTGAGAGACGAAATCATCAAGCCAAACTTGATAAAATTAGTGTCTCGTTAGAACAACTTAAAGCAAGATTATGGAGCACCCTAATTTTACAAGAACAAGATCACGATAAGGAATTAGAAGATTCTCTTGAGCAAATAGAGGAAGAATGTCAAGAAGAGCAAGTATCCGAACCTATAGAAAGCCAAGATGAGTCATTGACAACAACAACACAAAAGGAGCAATCTTTTCATGTTCCATGCCCCAAAATGAACGAGGTTTGTTCTTTAGATATTAAGGATGAAATTTGTGCTAACAAAGTTCCTTTGATCATATTTAAAGGAAATAGCTTGGAAATATCAATGTTTGGCATCCCGTACAAAAATGGTAACACAAGATATGATTCGAGGTCGAATTCTTTTCAACCCCGGGAGGATAATGTGATATGGGACTATTTTATTATTTATCAAGTCTCAAATAATATCATGAAGATCAAGCATAAGTGGAAGGTGAAAAGAATAATTAAAGATCTTTCCAAAACTGTCTTCATTCTGACCTTTGCCAATAGTTCGAATATTTTGGAAATCAAGACTACATTTTTTCAAGAAGGGTTATGCATAAACGTTCTAACCAACTTTCTAAGCTTTCTAACGCATGTTAGATTGTTCAATTCGGAATCCGTTTGCTATGGTAAAAGCCCAAAGAACAGAGAGCCAAACTTTAAGGGAAGCCCAAGTTTTCAAACTTGGAGATCAAGAAACTCAAATGTGAAAGTCATCTAAGTGGATAATTTGAACATGAAAAGAAGCCCAAGAGCAAGCCCATGAAGACATGCTTGAAGGACAATAAATTCAATCAAAAGCTATCAAGCCGAAGATCAAGGAAACTTTTTAAATCGGCCGAGAATCGCAACAAAAAAGATTCACTTATCTAAGATATCTAGATCCACTTATCTAGAAGATCTAGATCCACTTATCTAGGAGATCTAGATTCATTTATCTAGGTTATCTTTTATTTAGTTTTTTTTTAATTTATGTTCTTAAAAGGCTATATAAAGCCACCAAATTTTATGTTTTAGATAGTTGTTGAATTTTGAGAAATAAAGCTTTTGCTTTTCGGGAATTGGAGAGATCCTTTTTCTTCATTTGGTGAGTGATATCCAAAGAACCCTTTGGTGAGTTATATCCAAAGTCCCTTTCGTGTGAGTTATATCATGAAAGAAACTTGCAGCCGCGTCCTTATCTAAGGAGGTGAGAAGCGTTGCATTCATCCATCACGTGCGTCAGTATTCCGTGCTCGCATCACACCCCTAACACAACAATATTTTTTAGCACAAAGTACCTGAAAACAACATAAACAATAAGGATGATATAATCTCAAACGTGGAAGGCGAGCGCTGAGGGAGAGGATAGCACAAAGTACCCAACACAAATAGGAAGGTTGATGATCTGAAACGGCTCTGCAAAAAAAAAGAAGAAAAACCAGGAGTCTAGAAAAAAAAAGAAAAAACAGGAGATATAAAGTGAGTATATAAAATGTTAAACAAGGAAATGCCAGAAAGCAATAAAATTTAGCACATGAACTTTCAGTACATATTTCATTTAATGTTTGATGAATTTCTCCTTCACCCAAAAATGAAATGTACAGATTGAGTTCAACAATATAGATATCTACCAGATGATGAAGTACGATCAGACAAATTCAGTTCTAGACTTCCAGAGAACATGAGATTAGACAAATGCTGAACACTACATGATATAAATGAATAATCTTTTTCTTTTAAATTTATAATGTTTTTTTTTTCTACAACAATTTGTTTAATACCCTTTAGAGCATCTAGCTTTCTTTCAAATTTATAATGTTTCCTTTTGGGCCAAAAATGTCCTAAATGAAGCCATTATAGTACAAGAAAGGTAATAGGAAATCACCTGGGAACCTCAGCCAATTACACCAATTTGTTTAATCCTCTTTAGAGCAATTAGCAACAAATGGAACAAATATCTTACTCCTCGCATAATACACTAAAAAAAAAAAACAAAATTAGACTTGAAGAACGTTGAATATGTGACATTATGAGGGTGGTCTAGCCGATAATAAAGGAACAACATCGAAAAACCTTACCATGTCGAGCTTCTTGAATACAGAGGGCTCAAAATCCAGAGAAGTTAGTAGCTTTATCGTGGGAGCAAAAACCAAGTGCACTCCAAGAACCAAGACAACCCGTTTACCGTCAACGGTAGCAGCTCTAAGAGACTTCAAAGCTTTTAAGGAAGATGACGAAAAGATAAATCCAATACTATGAGTCTTAGTTATTTTGGGGACAACTTGATTTTTTGGGTTGGAGCGAAGGAGTAGAAGCGGATAGAGACGCAGAGAAAACAGAGAGAAAAAGATGGATGAGAATACAAAAGTATTCTCTTCCCCGCGCAGAAGAAATCGCTAGAGGGCAAAGAACAAATCTTCTTTTCCCATAAAAGAAGAACACGAGAAAATGTATCGGGCTCGAAAATCTACAAGACAAAAGGAACAATTGCATTTGTAGCAATTAAATTAAAACAAAAACATTAAAAGAAAATTCCTCTATTGTAAGAGTACTATGATGATGATATGATATGATATAAAATATTAAATAAGCAAATACCAGAAAATAGTCAAACTTAACCAAAAGAATGAAAACTTAAAAAGCAGTAAAAACATTTACCCGAAGGATCAAAACTTAGCAACAACAATACCTTCACAACAACATATGACTTTGCCTCTGCAAGAGAATCCCTAAAGTTTTGAGCTTGAGCGGATCCCTAAACAAAAGAGTCTAAGGTTAACAGCCCTAGCAACAACAGAGAGATCATGATACATCATATAATATGATTGACAAAACCCATGAAATAACATTTAACCACATATGAAATTTTGAATTCATGTTTCATTCAATGGTTGATGAATTTCTCCTTCACCCACAAATGAAATGTATAGATTCAGTTTGACATTATAGATATCTATCATATGATGGAGGATCAGACAAACTCAGTTTGAGACTTTTAGAGGCCATGGGTTTAGGAAAATGCTAAACGCTACTTAATATAAATAAGCAATCTTTTTCTTTCAAATTTACAATGTTTCCTTCTGGACCAAAGAGGTCGTAAATGGAAGAATTATATTACAAGAATGGAGGTATTATAGTACAGGAAAAGTAATAAGAAATCATCTGCGAACCAGAGCCAATTACACCAATTTGTTTAATCCCCTTTCGAGCATCTAGCAGTAAATGGAAAAAAATTCTTCCTCCTGGCAGAATACACTAAAAAAAAAGGACTTGAAAAACATTGAATATGTCACACTTTGAAGACTATCTTTAGGAAGAAAGCTTCCAATGGTTTTCCCATACACTTCAAAAGTGGAAAAGTGAATGAGACACTTATTGTTTTTTGAAGAATACTTAACCTTCACCAACCCAATAATCACATAAACAAAAGCAAAAATTCGAATTTAATTGAACAATGCACAAACAATTTACAATCACAGGAAAGAGTCACATTAACTTCAAGAAAAATAGAGAGTGATGAAATTAAAACACACTAGTGGAAGATCATCGATGAAATTCTGTATATTGTGTCCACCAGGCGAGTATTATAGTCCGTCAAAGTGCAGATTGCCGCAAGATTTATCGTCTGCATTATGAAAAACAACATTACGCATCACAAATCAATTAAAAGCTTTTACTTTGTTGAAAGAAAACGAATGCTTTTCACAATTCCGAACATAAGCCAAAAAAAATGACCAAAGAAAGCTTGCAACCAATCCAGCAAAATAATAGAGAAGTAGAAATGAAAAACGAGGGACAACTTGATTTCTGGGTTGAAGCAAATGAGCAGAGGCGGATGAAGATGCAGAGAAAGCAGAGAGAAGAAGATTTTTTTAAAACAGCTTGATTTCTGGGTTGGAGTGAAGGAGCAGCAACGGATGGAGACGTAGAGAAGACCGAAGGAGCAGCAGCAGATGCAGCAGAGAAAATAGAGAGAACAGAAATCTCCCGCGAGCAATCTGCAGAGAATTCAAAGTACTCTCTTCTTTGTCTAGAAAATCTAGAAGAAATCTCTTCCCCATCAGAGGGTAGATTTTCCTTCCCCATAAAAGAACACAAAAAAATCCACCGGCCAAAAAACCCTACCGTACAAAGGAGTCAGTGGAAAACAAGAGCAAAGGAGCAATAGCGGATGGAGACGTAGTGAAAGCAGAGAGAACAAAAATCTCCCGCGAGCAATCTGTAGAGAATACAAAGTATCCCCATAAAAGAACACAAAAAAATTCACTAACCGAAAAACCCTACCGGACAAAGCAGTCACTAGAAAACAAGAGTGAAGGAGCAGTAGCGGATGGAGATGCAGAAAGAGCGAAGGAATAGTAGCAAAGGACCAGCAGCGGATGGAGACGTAGAGAAGAGCCAAGGAGCAGCAACATATGGAGACGCAGAGAAAGCAGATAGAACAGAAATCTCCTGCAAGTGATCTGTAGAGAATGCAAAGTATCCTTATAAAAGAAGACAAAGAAAATTCCCCAAGCGAAAAACTCTACCGGACAAGGTGTAACATCCCGTTTCCGTTTGACTTTCCAATAATTTTTTTTTAAAACTTCATTTAAAAACGCTTGAAGGAAAATATCAGAGTAGATAATCATGGAAAAACATAAAATTGTTCTATAAAAACAAAACAACACTGTCAGCATATCTTCAAACCAAATTATCTCAAAGTCTGGACATAATTAAACACTTTTATTCCATCTGTGAGCCATAACCCCCAGGTCATCATGCGTCAGGTAATACAAGCCCTCGTCGCATCATATTTCCTCCACGTACACATCAATTGGATCACAATCATTACTTACATCACAAGAGAGATAATGAGTCTAATGCCCAGTAAGAGATATAAAGGAAATGCGAAATGCTTATGCTAACTCTATGCTCATGTCTGCCATGTCAGAAGAGAACATATCCCTTTTGTTTCACTTAACGTCTCACTTTCAATCAGAACATTGGAGATATTTCCCACAGAGAGATAGATACATCATCGGGATCTAGCTTGGGCAGAACAGGTCACTCAATCCCTACGTGGTAAGAGATGCATCATCTCGCAGTTCTCCCAAGCATCACCGTCACTAAACTCCCTAACCTCCAACGTCTATTTACATACATTACATTCATTATTATTTTGTGCAATGCATGATATGCAACCCTAACTGACATGCCTATATGACGTCACACAATAGTTCATATGATACTAGAAAACAATACAATTAAACCACCATTGAAGCATGAATCAAGAAGCAAAGCAACCGTAATCAATCTTATGCAAGTTGTAACTATCATATTAATAATACAAAAATTCTACATGATCATCATTACCACCAATAGTTTTACTTACACAATGCTAAGTTCTTAAACATGCTGCTGAACTAACATCCTAGTATGGTACTATGACTCACGTACATGTTCTAAACAAACATCCTAACATAGTATTACTCTAGCACTTCAACATTCACATGTTATCATCTCAAGATATATCAACAGGGGATAATCACCAACAAAGTACTATTTTGAATCACAAAGCAATATCAACATGAAGGTTCGCAATCAAGCCTCTTGTATATGTTATGTTATCCTAGATAGAAAATTGATAATTAAATCTACAGAACAATCATACTTTATCGAACTCAACAAGATATTCAAACTCTACAGAACATCACTATCAACAACTCCTCATCAATAAATTACGGTAGCATGGAATGAACACAATATCATGTCATCAGTAAGTTTTCTATCCAACATAGCAAAAAACAGACTTAATGTAATACTCAGATAAATCCCTCTATGTATAATGTAAATGATTTTATGGTATAGATATTTTGATAAAAGAAAATACGTTCCGAAATGTGTGTGTTACACTTAATACAATGCAATGAAAATTAAGGTAAAAGTATTGTTGAATTTATTAAGGTATAAATTTAATTTGGAGACATGAAATTAAGTTGATTAATTGAAAAAGGAAGAATTCAGTAGACTATGAAGGAATCGGTTACCAAAATGGTCATCCGCTAAGTATTATAGTGTGCTCCTGGGTTTTTCAGTTGAGGATGCGGTTGAGGACGTGGTCATGCAGCTCGACCGAAATGTATTACAGATTATATGTTGGTTTTTTGGTCAAGGATACGGTCGAGGACGCGGGCATGCAGCTTGACTGAAATACATTACAAATTGCATGTTGGTTTTTTGGTTGAGTGATCGATCGATGGAGCGGTCGAGTAATATGAGTGGTGGTCGATGGTGCGGTCATGTGTGAGGTCGACTATCATCGATCGGAAAGTCGAGTTTAAACGAAAAAACTATTTTCTGTCACGACCATTTTATGTTTCTCCCGATAATTTCCCTTGGCTCTCTTGAAGCGATAAAAGACTTTCCACATGGCAATCTTGGATAGGACCACTTCCTTCGATGTTGGTGAACGTCCATCAACTTTTCCTTCCCTGGGAAGCTTCGTTCTGTCATTCTGTCTATAAATGATGGCTAAAGGAAGGTGAAAAATGGGAGGGAAAAAGTGTTCTGTTTCTTCAGAGAGAGCCAAGTGAGGAAGAAAATGAGAAAAAAAGCTGCTGTGTTGGATTTCCTGGGTGTGCTGCTCCTTTGTATGGTGCTGTGATTAAAGGAAGGAACTCTGTTGTGGAGTGCATTTCAGCAGAAGGTAAGAAGTAGGATTGTGGCTAGTGGAGGCCTACATCACAAGACGTTATGTTGTTTAAATGTTGCTTTGTTTGCTGTGAAATGTTCTCTTGCTGTGAAGTGTTGTCCTACTATTAGACAATGTTAACTACTGCGATTTATATTTGGATGAGAAGCTGGACAATGCATTGTAATTTACTCAAGACTTTGTTTGGTTAAATGTTGTCGTGGATTCTTGGGGTGAAATATTCTCCCTTACTGTCTCTTGCTATGAAGTATTGTGCTGTCATTGACCTATTTTAGTCTCTGTTGATTATAGTGTGATGGAGAGCTTGGAAAATATCCTGTAAATTGTTGTTAACCGTGGGGTGTTAGACAATGAGAAATTACTTTGAAGTATTAATCTATTATTTTTGGGTTGCTGCCTCGAATTGAATAAAGTTGTCATTGAATAATGCCCTGTATTTTATTGCTGGTAGTGAGACTTTGGTTAACGAGGAATATAAGAAGTGTTCTGTTGATTCATTATGCAATAGTAATCCACCAAAGATTAAAAATGACAAAATGAAGTTATTAGTATTCTGCTCTTTTTGGATTCTGCTTCGAAATTTACCTTGCTAATGTTGGCTATTTCTTGGTTTTGTGAATTGCCTCGGTTAATTAGTGCATAGATTATTCTAATAATATCCTTTAATATAATAGACTTATTGTTTGTGTTTCTTGGCTTCATAAATTGTTCCTTGTTAGTATTCTCACAGTTTATGTTAACAGTATTCTTTAATATGATAAACTTCTTTACTTGAGACATGAATTGTTATATCTATGTTGTAATGCTATGTTTCCATTCTGAATATTCTATATATTGTTGCGGACTGAAAATGGCATGAAATACATGCATCATGATTAGGGCTTATGAAAATATCGACATATGCACAACATGTTTAATGAAATGAATGAATAAACGTAAATAAGTGTGTGGCGGTTCGGCAGATTAGGTGACAGTATTTTGGTGGTGACACTCCCAATGGATGTATCTCTTTCCATGTAGGGACGAAGTGACGGTTAAGCCACATGGACCATAGGATGTATCCTTTCTCTTGTACCAAAAATCCCCAATGCTTGAACTAAAGAGATTGGTGACGGTCATAGGTAGTGACACCCCTTGATGGATGTATCTTCTCATCGGAGTGACGGTTAAGCCACATGACCATAGGATGTATCCTTTCTCTGGTAAACAACATGTAAAGACTGGTTCTTTTATGAGACAGACTGCATAAGCATGCATTGAGCATGAACATTGAGCATTGTATTTCATTCTATTTCTTGTTGAGCGTTAGACTCATTGTTTTATCCTGTGATGTAGGTGACTATCATGATATAGACGATATACCTGTGGAGGAGGAGTCATTGCCTGATGAACACTTGGGTTATCAACCGAGTTTGACCTGAGGGTTATGGCTCATGGAAAGTAGCATTGGTTGTTTTGAACCATTAATTATGGTTTTTGATTACGACGAATGTTTTGTTAAACAATGGACTTTTGTTTAAAATATTAAAAATCATGTTTTGAAATTTTTATTAGTTTCTGCTTTAATTACTTTGATTTGTTTTCCTCTCTCACGATTTAAATGAATTAAAGAAAAATTTTATATGGCTAAGAAAAAGAAAAAGTTTTAATAACGCGGGGCGTTATATTTAACCTTTCTCCCTTATTCATTATTGAACACAGAAGGCAAATATACTCTATAAATACCATTAGGAAACATGCAAGTTCTATACTTTATTAACAGGGAAGGAAACAAGCAGTTTTTCACCATTAAAGCAGAGAACTTTTTCATCAACAAATAACACACAAACCTAAACCTATGATGTAAGCTCTTTCAGGCAAAGCGCACACAAATCTCTGAACTTCCTCTTAGCTAAAAACCTTTCTGAAGAATTTGCTCCAGCCGAGAACTCTTCTCCTTCAGCAACAACTCCAAACTTGCTCAACACACCGAACCCAGAAAACCATAAGAAAAAATATCGAGAGGAAACTCCAGAGAAAATGCAGAAGACGTTTTTCTTCTCCTTCAGCCAATCTTCTCCTTTTTATACACTAAAACCCTAGAGGGTGACGAGGAGGCGTGGCCTCGGTTTCCAAGCGATTCATAATCCTCCAGACGTCGGTTACCATATTTTTCGTAACCGACAAATTGCATACTGGTCGATCACCTGCTTACCATGATCGACCACGAGAGTACAGTTTTTCGTGTCCATGGTCGACCGCGAGATCGACCACTAATAGTCCAGATTACAATTTTTCATTGCTATGATCGACCGCGTGATCAACCGCAAAATCACCAGATTCCAATTTAATATCAATCCTTTGGGACCGGTCGATCAGCTTTCCTCAGATGATCGACCGCTCCGAATCTTAATGCTCTCTATAATATTTTCCCATTGTAGCCAGTCGATCAGCTCTCTTCAAATGATCGACCGCTCCAATGTTGGTCACATACTTTGATCAACCGCTAATACTAATATTTTCATAAATCACTTCCCTAAATTGATTTCCCAACTTACTTGATCGATTTCCTCATAATTTATCCACAAAAATTATCTCACAAATTACTTCCCAATTTACATCATTCAAACGATTATCAACTCATGGATGAAATTAGTCGCTCAAGACTTCATGATCGATCACAACTCTACTTAAATTCCCGTTTCTCCAATACATGCACTCAGTGGTTGATCACATCCTTCTTTACCTCAATCCTACCCACACACTTATTTATTCTTTTAAACTATGAGAATTCTTTAATTCACAAAATTAACCTATTACACTAGTATCATCAAATACTCATACCCTTAATGGTATCAAAACTCAGAGTATTGCATTCCTATATTAAACATTATTTTATAAATCTCCAAAACCCTAAAAAATCATTACTTAGATTTTTATGCTAAATATCACAAAAGATCCGGGATATTACAAAAGGAGTCACTGGAAAACAGGAGCGAAGAAGCACCAACGGATGGAGATGCAGAGAAGAGCGAAGGAGCAGCAAAAAATGATGCAATGTATCCCCATAAAAGAACACAAAAAATTTAACCAAGTGAAAAACCCTACTAGACAAAGGAGTCACTGGAAAACAGGAGCGAAGGAGCAGCATCGGATGGAGACGTAGAGAAGAGAGAAGGAACATGAGCAAAGGAGCAACAACGGATGGAGATGTAGAGAAGAGCCAAGGAGTAGCAGCAGATGGAGATGCAGAGAGTTGAGAGATTAGAAATCTCCCGCGAGCGATTTGCAGAGAATGCAAAGTATCCCCATAAAAGAACACAAAAAAATTCCGCAAGAGAAAAACTCTACTGGACAAAGGAGTCACTAGAAAATAGGAGCGAAGGAGCAGCAGATGATGGAGAGGTAGAGAAGAGCGGATGGTGTCGCAAAGAAAATAGAGAGAACAAAATCTCCCACGAGCGATCTGTAGAGAATACAAAGCACGCTCTTCTCAGAAATTTCTTCCCCTGCCATAAGATCAAGAAGATATCTTTCCCCGGGTAGATTTTCCTTCCCCATAAAAAAACATAACAAAATCCAGCAGGCAAAAAACCCTACTGGACAAAAGAAAAATTACCAATTAAATAAAACAAAAACATTAAAAGAAGATCTCTCCCTTTTAAGAGTAGAATGATGTTTCTATTTTGTTTTTATATTATTTTAAGGGTAAATGACAAAATTAGATTTCTAAACTTAATTTTTTGTTAACTAAAACCTCAAACTAATAGGGGTTAGCATATGCTTACCTAGCCTTTTAAATCATTGATAACCCACACGCGTGCGACGCACATGTGTGAGGAGAAATAAACTTTGATTGCTAAATTAGAGGAAGCAGAAAGATGACACATATTTTAGAATGCGATTTTCCCACTCCCCCATCAACGAAGCACAAAGCTGGCAAAGAAAAGATTGCCGAGGAAGTGTTCTCTGCTATTTGAACAAAGTCGAAGCGCAATGGAGCAGAGATATAAACGGTGAAAGAACAATTTGAAGTTACAAAGGGTAATGTATTTGTCTCTCTTGTAATTTTATCTCATGGTTGTTTGCTTTCTTCATGTTGTCTGTTTGCTTTGCTGGAAATTGAATTTCAAATCAATGTAATAAGTTTAATCAAGGTTAAGAAATTAAACCAAAATAGGTGATGTTTGCCTGCAATTGTGATTCTCTTCATGGGAACAATGAAGTCATTTTATTCATTACTAAACTTGTTGAAGAGTTTAAATATGTCCATAGTATATCTTTTGGATTATTAACAGGCACTGGTTTTGTTGATTCGGTTCTATTTTGGCTGAAAAGAAACCCAATCGACCAAACAAAAGAGTTTCATTCAAATGAATTAAAAAGTAATTAAACTACCTCGATTTTGTTCTCATGTGTCCTCTCAATTTGCCTCGTATTGTTGACCTTAATTTTATCTTTAAATTTTATCTCCGTGCTTAACTAGATATTTGAGAAATTATTTATTACTTTTTAATCTTCAAACTGTGGGTATTGCTATGGACAAGTTTTCGATTGAATTCAATTATGGAGAAAATTTCGTGTTGGAAAAGACATTACAGTATGTGGATGGAGAAAAATAAATTCTTGATAAATGTGATGTCGATTAGATGTTAATATTGGAAATTAATGATACGTTGGCAAATTTAGGAGTTACTGAGTGGAAGATGTTGCAATATTGCAACCTAGGTTTTAGGCTATCAAAGCGGATGAGGATTTTGAGCTCGGATGAGAATATGGTAAAAAGTTTGACCACAAAAGGTATGTAAAGATTTTTGTGGAACCTAAAGATGAATACAAAATATAAATAGTGAAGGAAGTTGTGGCTGTTGTAGGAGTATGCCACACAATGAAGTTATTGACTTTAATGCTCAAGGTATGAGGGTAGAGCCTTATGGAGATGTACCTGTTAATACTGGTACTGAACGAGAACATGTTCTTGATGATGTATGTGTTACTACTACTAAAATTGAGGTTAAATTAGTGTCAATGAGTCTTAATGAAGATTTGTATTCATTGAATGACTCCAATGAAAATATGCATGAGAATTGAAGAGAAAGTACCTCTTCATCTACAGATGTTGGATTAATCCATTAATGTTGGCTTAGGAATGAAATTTAATTCACTGGCACAAATTAAGGATTTGGTGGTAGAAATTACAATGAAGAATGACCATCATATGCAATTTATGAAAAACGAAGTTGCGCAGTCAACAACGATATGCAAATATGGTTGTAAATGAAAATTGCATACCTCGAAGATCACAATGAAGCTATTTATCTGATCAAGACTTATAATAGGACTCACACATATGCACAAAGCATGGTATATGGACATGCTTTATCAAGTTGGGTGGTGACATCGTTTGTTAAAAGATTTAAAAGTTAGCCTAATTGGCTGATTTCGTCAATTATTAAGATGGTGAGACGAGATCACAATGTAAATATTCCATCTGATCTTGCATAGAGGGCAAGATGCAAAGCTCGCAAGGTGAACGATGGTTGTGCTAAAGATCAATATAAGAAACTTGGGTCTTATGCAAAAGAGATTCGCAAGTTCAATCATAGAAGCACATGTATTGTAAGTGCAGATAGAATATATTCTCATTCAATCCTACCGTTCAAGAGAGTCTACATGTATTTGGAAGCATGCAAAAAAAAAAAAAATAGTAGTTGGAGGTAGACCAATCATTTATTTGGATGGATTTCACCTAAATGATCAATGTCTAGGGCAACTATTGATAGTAGTGGGCATTCATGGAAACAATGAAATCTATCTAATTGACATTTTAATTGTTGACAGTGAATATATAAAGATTCTTGGTCATGGTTCGTAAACTTACTCTTGGGTGATTTATGGACTGCTTTAGGTGCACGATGGTCTTTCGTCTGTGATCAACAAAAGGTAATATTCATTTTCCAATACATACTTCACTGCGCATATGATTTGGTTATGAATTGACACAGGGGTTGTCGCCGACACTTGAGAGACTTTGGCTTGAAGCTGAGCAAAGATTTTACGTACATCATTTGTACACTAATTTTAAAAATAAGTTATGTGGGAAGTTGTAGAATGAAGCAATGTGGAATGTTTCGAAAGCGACAATTTCATATGGCTTTGATCGAGAAATGAAAAAACTGGCAATTGTTGATCACACAACTTACATATGTCTAAGGAAAATAAACTCAAGATTCTAGGCACAACTGCATTCAGCCATGTATCAAAATGTGATATATCTTTGAATAATCTAAGTGAGTCTTTTAACTTCTTCAATTCACCTGCTCGAGATAAATCAATATGGAGTATGTTGGAAACAATAAGGACTAGCTTAATGGCAGGAATAGCGAACAAAAACAAGATTGGGTAGAGTGTACTAGATTGCTATATCCTAAAATAAAGAAAAACTTAATAAATTGATGAATGGTGCTTGGAATTGGGCTTAGACACGGCAGAAAACTTGATAAATTGATGGATGGTGCTTGGACTTGGGCTCAGACACCTGCAGAAGGGGAGTGTTTTTAAGTAAGCAATGGTAACAAACAATATATAGTTGAATTGAGCAAACATGAAACACTTGTTACATGTGGCAACTTACAAGGAATACCTTGCGTTTGTGTTATTTATTTATTTATTATTTATGAGGAAGAATATTGAAGAATTTGTGCATCTATATTACTATCGTCAAACTTATATTAAAACTTACTCTTACTTTATTCATTTTATTAATGGGCCTAACATGTAGCTAGAGACGGATATGGATCTGATAATGCCACTAGCATTTAAGCGCCAACTAGATAGGCAAAAGGAAAAAAAACAGTAAGAGACAGCTGATGAGCCACAAAGTAAGAATGATGTGAGAAGTAAGAATAAATTGATAATATACAGTAAAAGTCATGGTTTCACACTATTCGTACACTTAAAGGAGCTAAGATAATGCTCCATTAACATAATAAGCATGCACTTGTATGATACTTCTATGGTTTTTAATCCGATCAGTGGAGTTGGAACACAAGCAAGTTTCTGCGCTAAAATGTTTTAAAGTCATTTTCGTTTACTTGTAAATAACTTAATACTTGTGTTATTATAATTGCAGGAGTCGTCTTAATAAGGTGTCAGGCCACAAAACCCGAGGTGAGAAACCTTTCAATTATTAGTATGAATAAAAGCCCATTTACTAGACTGCCCCCATGTACGTTGGACAGTAGCAAGAGTTGAAGATTGATTATGTGAACTTCATTATTAGTGGTGCAATGTAGACAATGTTTTTTTTGTGATGTTGGATTGAACTATCATTTGGTTATGTACTTGGGCTACAATAGTATCATTTTTCCTGATGTTTGTTGATTGAACTATCATTTATATTAGATTCAAGTATCATTTGGTACCCTTGTAGATATGCTTACCAGCCTAATTTGTAATTATACCTCAATTAGTTATCAAGTTTAAATAACACACATTGCATAAAAGGTCATTGTTCATTCATCAGTACTGATATTACAGCACTCCATGACTCCAACGTTGTTCTTGTAGTGTAATGCGCATAAGTTGCAAAAATGACTAGTAACCAAATGATATTTACAGTGTACAATACACATAAATATGTGCAACACTTCTTTTTAAGTTTCTTATTAATTGATTTTTCATGTTCAACGCTAGATAAAAACAATTAACAATTTCTTCTCTCGAGTGCCCATTCATGTATCATATCATGCAAAAAAATCACATTCTCTAACTCCTAAGTACACAAGATCAATTACCAATATTTTAGTCCATCATACACTACCATAACATTTTAATAAATAAGCAACATTTTATGCCTCATAATATTGGCACCGAAACATCTCTGTACAAAATCTACTCGTGTGCATTATGTGTGCAAGGAAGCACTGAGAGTCTTGACCCACCCATGCAAAAGTATTGAATGGTTACTTAGTGGAGTCATTGTCAGGTAAATTAATTGAAGGATTGGAATGAATGAATGATCTCATGGACACAGCAAATGAAAAACTTTCTTTGATTCTGTTTTAGCTCTTAACTTAAAGGTCTTACCTTCCTTTTTCAGTCATTTATAGATGAACCATATACGCAATAAAACTTGATGAACAGAATAATGACAAAAGCAAAAGCAGAATATGTCTAATTTCAATAAACAGAATGACACCAATGCATGAGTGAACGGACGAATTGAACCATGAAAAATCATTTTAATACTGGAAATTTCCCTGCGTTTCTGACGTCCAACAACAATAGTTACGCTTAAAGAAAAATCAAGGGAATCAAATGTAACACTATTGAGCACCAACAATCATTTCTTAGCACAATAAAAGATAACATTATTGAGCACAATGCAAGGGAAAACCAAAATCATTGAGTGGAAAAATAAGACCTGGATTTGATGGAGAGTCACACGACAAAGAACATAGCAAATGAAAAACTCCTAGAGCGAATGAGAACAAAAAATGAACACAACAGGTCTTCGTTCTTCGTTCTTCGGTGTTTCAATGGAAATGAAAATCAGCGTCGTCGTTCGAGTCTAATTCTAATTCGTTTGAAGAGATTGTTCTTCGTTCTTCGGTGTTTCCCGGGAAATGAAAATGGTGGTGTACTTCTGCGTCGTCTTCCTCCTTCCTCTGATTTAGCGCTTGATGTTTATTTCTCTATCGCACGTGTGAGTTAACAACAATTTAAATGGCGAGGTACCATATGCTAACTCCCATTAGTTTGACGTTTTTGTGACAAAAAATGACAAATATTGTGGTTGACTTTGTAAACCTCAAACTATAGAAAATGAAGAAAACAAACATTGTAGTCATGTGTTCTATTAAAAAATATCGTTGCAAATGCCGCAGTCACGTTTTTTGCTTAAAAAAGTCCAAGAGCATCACATGGACGTCCAACGGACGTCCAAAGATCAACCACAGACGTCTAAGGATCAACCACAGACGTCCTTCAATAATAAGGAATGTCCAAGGCTGATCCACAAGGAAGTGAATCCAAGTATCGGTGTTGGGCCTATCATAAGGCTGAGGGATGTCCATGTTGGCCGTTGGATGAAGAGACGAACGTCTTGCAATGAGGATGGACATCTAGGATGGGAGGAGGAGCACTAGCAGACGAAAGTTTCTGCTCGTTGGATGAAAGGACAAACGTCTTTCAATGAGGATGAGCGTCTAGGATGGAGGAAGGACATCCTCCATAGGCGTTGGTGGACGGAAGTTTCTACCCATTGGATGAAGGGACGAACGTCCTTCAATGCGGATGGATGACTAGGATGGAGGATGAGCATCCTCCAAAGGCGCTAGTGGACGAAGGTTCATGCCTGTTGGATGAAGGGATTAACATCCTTTAATGAAATGGATGACCATCCTCTGAAGGCACTAGCGGATGAAGAATTCTGCCAGTTGGATGAAAGGACAAATGTTCTTCAATGAGGATGGATAGTCAGGATGGAAGATGGACATCCTCCAAAGGCGCTGGCGGACGTTATGTTGAAGGGGGTCATGTGCAAGACAATTTTTTAATTGGGAGTAGAGTCTCTCCACTTACGATGGGCCTCTATCAACTAACATCAGACGTTCCTCAGCTTAAAATGAATGTCCCTCAAAGATGAAAGACGTCTGTGGATGCTATGGGACATCCATTGATACTGAGAGACAACATCGTTTAGTATTGAAAGAAGTCCCTCAATTTACAATGGACATCCCTCAATGCCATGGATGCCCCTCAACTAAAAGATGACATCGTTTAGCATTAAGGGGTGTTTGTGGATACTAGGGGATGTCCATTGATGTTGTGAGACAACATCATTTAGTATTCAGGGACATCCCTTAACTTACGAAGAACGTCCTTCAACGTACTACGGACGTCTCTCCACTAACGACTGACATCCCTCAACCAATAATAGACGTCCCTCAGCCTACAATAGACGCCCTCAACTTAACAGACATCCATCAACTTACGACAAACATCCCTATATAGTTTCTCTCATCCTTCTCCTTTCAGGTTACATGTTAACGTTGAATTGATATAGTTTTCTATTTCTTCACTCAAATGCCATAATTTTAAAGTCAATTCACAACTCATGACTTACGATTTCATGTCATTTTATTTTGAAAATTTTGACATAATAGCATTTGTTTATAGATGTCCATCTATTGCATTCACATCACTTTCTTCCAACGATTTTGACATAAAAACAACAACAACAGCCAGAATATGCAACTAAAATATCATAACAACAACATAAATAAACAAATATACAAAAATCTTCCATCAAATGTACAGTTAAACTTGCCAGAGATCGACGATTTTGAACATCAACTTGGGGTTGATATGTACATGAGTCGAGTGCTTGAAAAGGGACTTCGAAGGCTCTTCGTGAGGATGAAATCCGCTTTGTTGACAATTAGTAATCACTAACACACTTACTGGGTTTAAGAGTTGAAATATGTTGTGTGAGCTAAAATTGGTAGGAAAAATTAGTAGATAATTTCAAAGCAAAATGAATGTAGCACAGTGAGAGAAAATATATTAGTTTTTGTAACGCCCCATAGCGTAAATTTTTTTTATATACATTATACCTAAAATTCGTGTTTTTAAATCATACATAACAGAAGTCTTTAAAATAGTTATCTTTTAAAATCTAAGCTTAGTAAAACACAATATTAATTAAATATTTTTCGTACATTTTTAAAACTATGCAATAGAAGTCTCAATGAAAACTCATTTGAAATTAAACGTAGTAAGACTCATAATTTAAATAAACATAAGCCTTTATAAAATGTTTATACTTAAATCAATAATAAATATAACTTTTAAAAAAGTTTATGACACGTTATTAAAATCCATCTTTCCTTTAATCCTCACCCATTAGTCAACTTTGCTCCATGAGAACGCTATAAAATGTTCCTCTTCAACAACGCTATTAATCATTCTCATCATCTAGTTCCTTAGTAAGTTCTTCATTACCTACATCACAAAGTCTAAGCTATGAGTTTAACGCTCAGTAAGAGATGCATAAATATGACATGAACATAAACTACAACTTTTCATAAAAAAAACATAAGTTTTTATTTTCAGTCAGCGTTCTTTTCTTTTCTTCCACTTAACAGTCCAGTCGTTGCAGGTAAATCAGTATAGGGGACAAGAGTGACACCATTGGGTCCACCTCATGCAGGACAACCAACTTGAACCCTACCCATGACGACTATTTACATTTATTCTATCAGTCTTTTAGTCTAGGGGAGAGAGTAACACCATTAGGTCCACCTCATGTGGGACAACCAACCCAAATCCCTCATATTTTCTTTACATATCTTCGGTTTCAGTTTTTCTTTTAAAAAATATATGCATGTAAATCATTTAGTTACTTGCTTGAAAACATGATGCATGAGACATTCGTATGAGCATACCTACAAGTCATAATATATAATAACTGTTTGATCTACCATGCATTACCATTAATAATATATCTCTCAAGTTATCACCTTTTAACTAACATCACATGTTTCATAGGAAAATAATAATAACAATAGGCATATCCCCGATCAACGTCTCAAGTGCAATATGGTATACAGTAAACAATAAACATATCTTTGATCAACTTCTTAATTATAATACAATATATAGTCAGCAATAAACATATCCTTGATCATCATCTCAAGTATAAATAGTAAACAATTAGCAATCACATACCCTCGAAGTAAACCTAACAAGCCGGCACATCCTCGAATTAATGAAACGTAACATATCATTCAATGATATCATCAACCATACATGTAGACAGTCAAAATATCTCCAAAGTCATCACCTTTCTATCCTAATGTTACATGTTTCTAAGAGAAATGACGGTAAACATATCCTCGATCCACGTCTCATCATAACAAAAACCATCAAGGATAAACATATCTTTGATCAATAATTTAATGTTTTAAACACAATAACTAACAATCATCACATAACATATTCTCGATCAACAACCAGTAGGCATCATAGAAAAAACAATTATCATAACATAAAATATCCTAGCGTCTTTGTGATGCATGCCAAAGGCCAACCACATGCAACTAAGTTTGTAACATAATCTGAATTATCCAACTTTTCCATACGTTGAGTTTTCCTTCAAAATAACAGAAGAATCAAGTTAAAACCTAAAGAAATTACTTTACAGTTTCAAGGACAAATTTGGAAACCAAACAACATAGGACCTACCTTGAGAAACTTGAAGGAAGATTTCACCCAAGAGCCTAAGAGAAAGATTCTCTCATTCATGGGGTTCTTAGTGATTAGAGTTTCAACCCAAACCCTAATATTATAGAACTATACACAGAGAACCTCGCGGGAGAAAATCCCTTGAAAATTGTATCTTAATTTTATCTTTTCCTTAACAGTCTAAGGATCGAATTGTAGAATGCAAGAATTTGGAAAAAACTAACTTAATTTAAATCTTCCCGAGCTACAGTGGATACGTGAACAATCGCTCGGGTCGTTCGCAACATCCTGTTTGACCAATGACCAATAGTCACGTCAACCCTAAAACTTATATTTGCGATCGCTAAAGCAACAATGGACACCAACACTTTTGCGGAAGCCAATGCTTCTGCAAATACTTCAATTTGCAGGTTTATCCAACGCTCTCGTGAACACCAGTGTCTCTACAAATTCATTAAATCCAACAATGAAATGTCACTTCATCCAAAACCTGCCGCAAACACCAACCTTTCTCGCTTGTGCTCTAACACTAATGATTGAAGTATACAAATCAAATGACTCTGTTCGAACTCCTAAATTCGCTGTTGCGAACATAACACAACCATGGAAACATGCAATAGCCTAAAACGACTACGTTCCTAACATAATTCTCCCGAACGACATCTTTCCCTTTCGCAGAAGAATCATTTCCTAATCTAGTGGTTCACACTCCTTTCTCTAAAACCAATCTGACGATCCAACACTCTTCCACGATCAAGCGGCATTCAACACTTCCGCAAAAGAATCTTTCTCAAATCGAAGTGTCTACATTTTTTCCGCTAATTCAATCCTACGTTCCAACATTCTCGTACACACAAACGACATCAAACGCTCCCCAAAAGCATATTTCTTAAATCCAATGATCCATGTTTTTTTTCACAAAATCGATCCAATGGTCCAATGGCCTCTCGCATCAAACACTTTCACAAAACATCTTTCTCAAATTCAAAATGATCATAACCATTCCTAAATTTCATCAACCAGTTCCTATTGTATCCGGTCCTTCCTACACTATATTTCCTAAATTCCAGAATATAAAATATTAAACCAACACTTCAATTTTTCTTTAACCATGGATTATTACATAGTATTTCTTTACAAATTCTAATATATTCGATTTTCCTAATTCCTCAATAACTCTTATTTTATTTTATTATTTATAAAATAAAATTTTTTATTTTGACTTTTCTAATTTCAATACTTATTTAATAGTTCAACTATTTTAAATCCGTCATTAAAATTCATAAATCATGACAATAATTAATCTATTAAATTCTAAATTGTTATATTATAATTAATTGTGAAAATTATAGATATTACAGATTTTATCTGTAGAGGTCATGATAATTGTAATCACCTAAGGTAACATCACCTGGTAGCCTAATAGGTCTGCAGGTTAACAGATGACATGAAATATCTTTACTTTGTGTGTGTTTGAAATTAAAATTATATATTATAAGTAGTGAGACAAAGAGAAGAAAGTATTGCATGAAGGAATAAAAGTGACTTACATGGATCTAACCAAGACTTATAAGCAAGTTTCTCAGTTGTATGTCAAGTACCTCTTCCTCCTTCAAAGTGTCGCACTACATAAAAAGACAGCATTCAAGAGATGTATTCTACATAACGACTTCTTAAACACGGATTACACATTCTTAAGAAGTTATCCTCACCAATTTAGATATTGAGATTTGCTTTGGAATGATGAGGGTTGTTATCGTGAAAACATCATTATTCTGAAAAAAAAAGACAACACGAAGTAGGATGTCTTAAACATACAATAAAAACTGAGAATAACTTTGAAATGATATAGTTTCTCACCCTGATGCCGACAAGAATACCACATGTCTTCAATTTCCTATGTGATGCATCACCAATAGGCAACTCTAAAAGTTGTGAACAACCAGAATGAAATTTTTTTACAGATTCTGTTCAAACTTTGATGATAAAAAAACAACCCAAATAGAAGGCTTTTGATAGGATTTTTGGACAAGAGTACCACTTAAAAGTCTAGAAAATGCCCTCAAAGTTTCATGGACCAACTTGTTTTGGAAAGACAGTTACGGTCGTGAAAGGGTGAGGTGCTGTGGAATTAGAGATGGTAAGAAGACAATTTTTTGTGGCGATTTCAGGATGGATAAAAATAAAACTTTGACACAAAATTTGAACTGCACAACAGGCAATATGTTAAGAATAAACCCTCAAAATATCGTGAACAATTTGTACAGAAAAGGAAGTTATGGATGAAGGGTCGCAAGCTGGTCTGAATAGACACCTAACTGTGCTATCGGCTTCAATGAACTCCAATGGTGAAGACACTCCAACTTGGGGTTCAACGAACTTTCTATCTCCTTGCTAAGGATGTCCACCTCTAGAAAAAGATGGAGAAGGAAGTAGCAATAACATGAATCACTCAAAACTCTCAAGAGAAAGTGAAACCAATTTTTTTCACCACAAATCAAGTAGGAATCCACCAAGAAGGGCCAAAAAGGAGAGAAAACCAACATTTGAAATTAACAATGTTCCTAGCTGAAAATTCAATCCCCTATGGTAGACCTTAGAGAAAGTTTAAATACCCCACAAAAATTAGGGTAAGCTTCCTAAAGATAACTTACCAAAATGCCCTCACAAAGACACATGTTTGGCTAGACATGCTCTAACCGAGTGACACCAACAATTAACTATTAAACTTAACATAAAATAAACCATAGACATTTTATTAAATCTTACGTGCATCAATGATCTAATGGATCATTCTTCAAGGCCCGTCTTCAAATTGAATTGGGCTTCAATTCTGAGTAAGTGAGAT
Source organism: Begonia loranthoides (assembly GCA_022433065.1). Classification (NCBI taxonomy): domain Eukaryota; kingdom Viridiplantae; phylum Streptophyta; class Magnoliopsida; order Cucurbitales; family Begoniaceae; genus Begonia; species Begonia loranthoides. The sequence goes on along the minus strand of CM039470.1, from coordinate 21,593,582 downwards.
TGAGATTCTTTTACAGAAAATGAAGCTCTTTGGTTGTGAACATTTTTTCATAGCAAATAAACTTCAATATTAATGCAAGGCCTTATTATAGAAAGCTTGAGAAGTTAGCTACAACCTTTATGAAGAACACTTTTTAATATAAGACCTTGAAGTTAGCCAAATAATCCAAATACTTCTCTAAGGTCAGATTGTCAGCAGTTTTGGATTGTCCAACACTTTCTCTAAAGTTGAACTTGATTTTCCATTTATGTTTGATCTGAATAGCTCCAACATATATTTGGAGACTTTATGAATGTAATTCATCCTTTTTCTCATTTGAACACCGACAAAATAAACACTCAAGAGAGAGGGAGAGGGGCGACACCCGCGACCGGAGTTGCTTCACAAGATGGGAGATGTTCGCGGGAGAGAAGTGGACACCATCTCGAACGGAACCCAGTGACAAGGACTCATGCATTTTGAGCGAGGGTCGACTGCTACATAGTGAACAGGAGCATTGTTGTTCGGCCATTGGACCGCGAGGATTGGCATGGCGAAAATGTCCGAGTAGTGGGAAGAAGAAAATTGCGAGCTGCGATTTTCACAGTGCCTATCAGGGGTTGTGAAGCAAACAATTGAGGGCAATCAATTGGTGTTTGCCGAAAAAGGCAGCGGCTGGGTTTTCTCCAATTCTCCAATTGAGGTAAGGGTGCCCCTGCATTTTTGACTTCTTAGCTTGATTTCCTTGGTTTTGTTTTGGATTGATGTATGGTGAATTGTCCTTTTGGATGGACTGGTTGTGAGGGGTGAGAAGAAATGGGCGGAGAATAGTCAGTGGCGTTTGGAAGAAATTGGTAGTGAAGAAAATTGTTAAGTTGTTAAAAGAGGGTGATTGGCAATGAAGGATAGGTTGATCTCGAGATCAACTTCTTGTGAGTGCAAGAAGGGTCAGTGGCGTTTTGGAGAAAAATGGCAGTGAAGGAGCGCGTGTTAAAAATAGCAGTGGTGAAGTATCAATGGAAGAAATGAAGAAATTGAGTGGGAGAGGTCGGTCAAAGGATCTAATTGTAAGATGAAAAAATTTGATTTCATGTTGCAGTGGTCGAGCATATGCTCGACCAGTAATTTTCAAACGGCATTCGATCGACCTCTCCCACGTGAAAATACAAATTTTGTTTTCCAATAGCTACCCCATTTGTGGGTTTGAGATTGGAAATCTCGAGGCATTGGTTTTATGTGATCCCTCCATGTGGGTTTCCTTTATAGATGAGATAAAAGAAGAGTGGCTAGGTGAGATTTTTGGGGATTGTGGAGCTTATGCGGTGAAGATAAAAGAGACAAAGGGAGTAAGGAAGGCTCTCTGGAAAACTGAGAGCTCTTATGGAAGGAAAGCTATGAATGGGAGGGAGAAACAACGAGAAAGCAGAGACAGAGCGGAAGAGAGAAGAAGTCAAAAAAGAAGGGAAAGGAGGAGAGAAACAGGGTGGAGCTGAGAAAGAAGAAGGGCAAAACTATTTTCTTTTCTCAGGTCCTACAGGTAACTGACTCCCTCTCTCTCTCTTCCATGAATTCTTGTTGGAGTTTGAAGATTAGTTTTTGTTCTGTTCACTATGATGATGGGTAATTTGTGATATAGTTATGTATTTCCCTTTTTGTTATATGTTGGATGATTTTGTTGGAAGTGAGAATTTGTTAATGAGCTTGACTTTGTTGGATATTATCAAGTGAAGTATATTGTTGTGGTTACTGCCGAGAGTTGTGAATATGTGGGTTTATGGTAGAGTTGGGTTCTGTGTGCTGGTCATTACTATACACTGGGTTTTGTTTCTAAACACTGAATAAACTGTTAAGTTGGAATATGTTGAAGAAGATTAATGTTCTGAAATTGTTTTGATTAATGATCTGTTGAGTATAGATATTATGGAAGAGTTATATTTTGTTTATGAACATTGTTCGAAACATACTCTGTTGCTGAAAGGGTTCTCTATTTAATTACTGCCTTGTTGTATGTCATTGAGGAATGTGCATGCTCTGTTAATGAAGGATATTAATGGATTGATTTTCATTGGTTAGTTGTTCTGCACTTTTAGGATAATGTTATTGGACGTTGAGGAATATGGATATGCTTTGTTGATGGGATTTATGTTCAGGGTTTCGGGTATTGAATGAAAAACGTTGTTGGGGTTTGGTTATATTGTTTAATTAATACTTGGTTAGAAATCGTTAAAGATAATGAATTGTAGAGGTGAAGTTAGTAATCCATGATTTTTATGGTTATTTATTTAATAGTTTTGAAGGTATTAAGAAGAAGGGTATGACGACCCAGTTTTTCATAACCTTTTAAAATACGCAAAACTTAAAACTTTTGTAAGACAATTAAAATTCTTCATAATCAGAGTGCTAAAACCGAGCGTCAAAATCCATTCATTACATTCGTTATGAAAATCATTTATTAAAACATAGCGGAAGCGAAAATATACTAATTAAAACATGCTAAGTAAATCATTATGTTTTATAAATTACTTTACTCGTCTTTAGCTTGACCAGCCACAAGCTTTGCATGTGTAAACCTTTCATCGACTGCTTTGTATTTTGTTCATCGTTCTTCTCGTCATACACGTATACCTACACCACAAGTAAACTGTAAGCCCAAAGACTTAGTAAGGAAAGAGAATATGCAACATGATCATGTCTCTCTTTAGTTCACTTGGAATGGGTCCTCCCCAAACCAATTTTTTCATTACGTTTCATTCATTCGTTCATTACTCGTACATCGAGTTGCAAGTTGAAGGAACACGTATGTGATGGAATAGTTTAATCAGCTTCTAACCCTATGTGGGCTAGATCCGAACTACCCATCCGCCCTTCAACTTCTCATTGCATCATTCATCATCATTCATTGCATTCATTCATTTCATTTTCCTCACTCATGCATGTGTGAGTACCACCCCAAGTGAAGCTCCCTACGGGTTTTTATTAACATGATCCATGACCATACATTCTCAACCTAACATGATGCATGATGCTTATATCATAACATTAATAATAATTGCGCACATACGAAAAGTAAACAACAATTGCATTAAAAGTAAAGTAGCTGAAATTGAAGGCACATATAAAGAATAACATAAATCAAAAGCGCACAACAGAGAACAATTATATCGAATTGAAAGCAATGAGCCATAAGAGACAATAAAGTAAACGTGCGATGAATCACAATTAACTAAACATGCTCCTTAGACTAAGCTAAACTAAATATGAAAACGTATTTTAAACAACAAATAATGGAAACATGCTTGTAAATTGGTAACTCTTATTCTAGTTGATTAAGCATGCTTTTATTCTAACTCATTAAACATACTATAATTAATAGTCCAGTTATTATCCTAATTAATTACATGCTCAAGAAAGGATTACAATTATTACTCTAGGTGATTTAAACAGGCCTTTTACTATAATTCATTAAACATGCTTTTAATGGATTAACATACATAGCTAGTTAATTAAACATGCTTAACTAGTCATGCTTGAGTCTAGGTACTTACTAATTAATTCACTCTAGTTAATTACATGCTCAAAGTCTTAGTTGATTACTCTAGTTAATTAACATACTGCTAATATCATAAACATGCTAACTAGAAATTAACGATAAGTTAGTTAATTAACATGTTTGTCTAACCAATTGTTCTAGTTAGTTAACATGCTCATGGAATATTCTAACTGGTTATCATAGATAATTAACATGCTCAAGAAGTAATGACACTTACAAGTTTAATTTATTAAACATTCTCAGGTTTCAGTCTATTCATAATTAAATATGCTTAAGGCCTAGTTAACTCAAAGGCTTTAAACAACGGCAATGGCAGAAAATATATGCATCAAATAATAGAAACAACAATAACAATATATGCAAAGATATTGAATGATAGACAGTAGCAACAATAATTCGTTCATGCTTCGACTCATCATTCTAACTCTTTTACATTCTTAACTCCTTCATCCAAGTAGAAATCATTCATCAATGAACCTTCAAGGTAAAGCATGTATTGTAGGAAAGAAAAGCACACCGAATTAACAAAGAATATCCGTCACAGAATAATGGTAGTTAAGGAATAATAACAGTATATCAAACAACCTAGTTAATTACATGCTTAAGTAACTAATTAATAAGCTTAAGTTACTTAACACGCTTAAGTTAATCAACCTACTTAGGTCTAATTAATTGTTCTAGTTAAGTTATTTAACATGCTTAATTAATACTTAACAGACTTAAGTTGATTAACATACTTACATGCTCTGCCTAGTTAAACATGCTCAAGTCTATTAATTTACATGCTGGTTAATTAACTGATTAATTAGAGTACAAATTAATTAATTGAACTAATTAGTAAACATGCAACGAGTACGATTAATCTAACTAGGTTAACATGCTCAATGAAATTGCGATTAACTAAATTAATTAGCAATTAAACATGCTGGATTAATAAGTATAACTAAATAGAATTTACATTGTAAACAATTCAAATTAGGATCTTCAGGTTTAATTCATTCATCGAAGCATCTAAACATTTTTCATTCGTCTAAGCACTACTTTTCATTCCTTGTTCATTTATTACAAAGAAACCAATCACAGCACTAATAACACAAGCAGAATATCTCAGAGCATAAAAATAAAGGAACAAGGTCATCAACCAAGGGTTTCTACAGGGCATTAACAACTTAAACAGAAATTCATGGAACCTACAACGAATGTCACGAGTTAACAAAACTAACAACCAAAGGGAATATCTACAGCAAGAAATCAGCAATTAAGATAACAACAATAATCATCCACGGAGTTAATAGCTAGAAATCATCTATAAACAACTATCACAGCAAGCATTTAATAATATCAACACTAAACTCACGCACACCCTTGTGGTGTAGGGCCTCCAAATGGCCAAGACACACCCAATTCCTTACCTCCTCAAATATTTATCGCGTTTGGCACTTAATCGCTATCCTTCTCTTTCCTTTTTCCAATACCTTCATAATTAAAACATTTATCATTAACAATTATGACCTATAACTTTCATATTCTAACTTATACAATAATCCTAAGAATTTGTTTAACGCTTAAACGGAACCTAACCTATCACGACTTAACCATCAATGGTTATGCATTCCAAGGAAATAGAAAGTATTCTTCCAATATATATCTTCAACCATTTAACTATTCCTAATAATTTCAACAGAGACAAACAGAGAGCATAAATTCAACTTCATCCTTACAAATCCTTATGCATATTCAATAACTACTTTAGCATCCAATCATAATATCTAACTTCATAATATATTTCCACATTCAATGATAGTAGATAGCCAATACAACGATCAAATCGTAGAGAATATATGCTTTGAAATTCAATAACAAGCAGAGCATAACATCCACCACAATTCACATTATAAAACCCAACCGATTCAAACCTTAGAAAACACAAAAGGCTGCCATACCAGAAGTACACCCGAGGAGGCAGCAGCTTCTGCTTCCACTCCCTTCTCCATTCCTTCACTGCCATTTTCCTTCTAAAACGCCTCTGCCTTCTTCACTTCCTCCCAATGTCCTCAATCCTCTTGTATAAATATATCCAGACGACAAGGTTAAAGGGATGAATTGCGTATCCCGTGATTTCAGTGACGATTGCAGAATTCTTCGGATCATATCTTCGTCGTTCAAATCCTTGAAATTGAATCACTCTCCTCTGTCCTTCTTCACCAGGCAAGAACCAGAGGATGGACCGGTTTGGTCCAATCGTGAGCAAATTGGACCAGCAGCTGCCCAGCGAGCCGAAGTCCTTGCTCTAGCCATTCCAGTCATTGCCAGTCCACTGCCATCGCCATTCCATCGCCTAGCATCACCGAGAAATGATAGGGTGTCGCCATTCATCACGACCCGATGCCAAATCAAGCGACTCGAGCCTCGTACCGAATCATTCAGCAAAGCTGCCTCCCGAGCTCGTCGTCATCTTGACGCCCAACGAACTGCCAGCAATGCCGGACACTGCCCACTGATCTCGCGCCTCCTGTCATTCCCTCGTCATCGCTCTTTCTCTCCCGATCGATCTCTCCCTCTCGTGACTCCCAGCTCTCTCTCTCCCTCGTTTCTTTTGGTTTTCGCCTGTGTAGAATGGCCTTTCGGCCATTCTTTTGTTTTGACCAAACCGGTTCACTTAGTGAACCGGTCCAACTCACCTCCACTTATAATTTCTTTTTTAATTAATCCATTAAATTTCTAATCTCGTTCTAATTCTTCCCTTAATTTAAAATAATTCCAATTAATCCTAAGTACCTCAATACAATAATTTAATTCATTAAATTAACAACTATTTTAAATTCCAATTTATCCAATAAATTCCTTAGTTTATAATCCTACGAATATCTCTTTGGTAATACCCCGATAATTGTCCAACTTAAAAAGTTGGGGTATTACATACCTCCCTTCTTATATAAATTTCATCTTTGAAATTTGCCCTCCATCCTACTCTCACTAACGTTAACTTATGCATCGAATCTCTTCTTAGATAGCTCATTTGATGAGGTAGTTTCCCCCTTAGCGGTCCTAACACTTCGTTGTATCTTAGACTATCTACTCCTCTCACCGCTAAACTGCTCCACTACCACCACTTGATCAACTTGAATTCATCCAAAATGCATCCTCTTGTACCCAAAAGTTGATCAACTCTTGCAATCACTCTCCACACATCCGCTGGGCCACTCTGATTACATCGATTCTAGAGAAAAAGCGCCATAATCGCTACCATTCTTCAACATCAAGAGTCGAAAAGCAACCTCCTTATATCCAAATAGTGCCTTAATCCAATAAACACTTTACCACTGCCACTTAACTCCTGAACCTACAACACCTTCCTCTTTTTCTCCACGACTTCAGCATGCTTGAACATGCTCTTCACCATCTAATCCGTCCATCCAATCTTTCCCGAGTTATGAACTACACTACTCCATGGCTGAGTTAGATGCATTCCGTCTTGCTTCTCCTTTTGTATCTATAACTGTTTCCATTTCTGTTTCAGTTTTTGTTCCCGTATCTATTCCCGTTTCCGTATCTATTTCTATATCTGTCACCTTTTCTGTTTCTATTTCTGTTTCTATATCTGTATCTGTTTCTGTTTCCATTCCCAGAAATTTATTTCTGGAAACTTTGTTTCCATTTCTATTTCCGTCTCTGTTGCTGTTTCCATTTCTGTTTCAATTTCAGTTTTGGTTTTGGTTTTGGTTACTCGTTCACAGAGAAGTTTGACCGATTGCTTCCATCGTTACCGTGTAGTTGTGTAATCGTGTTCTTGGTTACCTTGGTTGAATTCGGACCTAGATGGAAAACATAATCCAAGTCCGACATAAGTTCTCGACAAACCCTACTATTCCTTCAACCCTAATTCAATGTTATTCCACTTACGTCGGAACTCGCCGTTAAGTTCAAGTTGGTCAGACCAATAGATTTGACCTTCCAAAACTTCTCAAATCTAGTCTATGTAGGAAATCAACTTCATTCAGAATTCAACAGGTTCCTCTTTCAACTACGCTTCATAATAGTCCGAGCCTTAGTCTCTTATTCTCCTTCAAAGATCAAAACTAAGTCGACTATAACTTAGCTAGTCAGATCCTCTTCTTCTACTTCGTTTTAGTCCTCAATGTTTTCCCTTTCTGTAACTAATCTATTCTCTATCTAGTCTGTCGTAACCTAGGGAACCTCGTTCATCTATCCAGTTGGTCTACCCCATCGCTACCTAGGCGATCTTGTTTACCTATTTAGTTTATCTAATTTATGTAGGATTTTCTTTTCCATTTATTTCCCTTTCTTATTTCCAAAAATTTGAGCAGAGTCTCCTTTGTTTCTACACTCTTCCAAAGCTATAAATCCTGCATAAAATTCCAAATAGTTCCTGAATATTCATCATTTTCACTAATATCATCCAAAATCCAAAATATATCGTCCAAATCCAAAATCTAAAGTCCAAATTATATCAGGTACGATCACGAATTTACAAACCCAATACAAACAAAATACTTGTCATCACTAAGTCCACTAGTCCCTACAGGTCAACTCCTAACAACTCATCTATCGAGTTAAGATAAGAAAAGTATTAGTAAAGTATTAGGAAGTATACTTACAATAGATGAAGGATTTTCCACATCGAGGCTTGTGCTGGTCGGCAAGCTATAGTATCAGTTAGACTTTTATAAAAATTGTTTTACTCAGCAAACTTTGTAACATCCTGATAATTTAAGTTGGATAATTATCGGGATATTACCAAGGGTGTTTGGAGCGTTAAGCCTAAGAGTGAATTCACTAACATTTTTTCCCAATATACATGATGTAATCAAAGTGTTGAAGTTATGAGGATGTTGCATCACTTATCTATACGTGTCATTTTGTAACGTGTATTGTGGGAGGAATGTTGTGGGGTAAGAGTTAAGTGTGGAAAGATGAAGAAAGTGAGAATTTTGGGTGTTAGGACGAGTCTCCGGACGATACGGACGAGAAGAATGGCGTCCGCATCGAATCTGTTCAAGTCTGGACAGTTTTGGACGACACATGCCGACTCTGCGGACGAGTACAGGACGCGTCCGCATTGAATCTGCCCAAGTCTGGACACATTCGGACGAGTCCGGATGCACGTGAACGATGTGAGGTATCGTCCGCAACGAATATGTCCAAGTCTGGACACATTCGGATGAGTCCGGATGCACGCAGACTAGGTGAGGAGGCATCCGCATCGAATCTGTCCATTATAGGGACAATTCGGACGATGTGGACGACAAATGCGGACACCTTATTGCGTCCGCAAGATGCATGCAAACGGAACAGACAAAGGAGTAAGGACACCAGTTTTCGTCCGAACTTGGCTTTTACAAGGAAAAATCTGGTCTTGCAGACGAATATGGACGCTAAGATACCATTCGCATCAGTTTGAATCGCAGTAAATCAGTGACTAAGCTGATTTAAAACAGAACGAAAACGACGCTGGACCAATAATGACGGGGCTCCACGAAATGAAATCGCATGCTCAGGCGACAACAGTGATTTGTTCACTGTCAACCCCCCTGCTGGACATACAGGATGTCTTCCAAGGGTGGGTTTATCTCCAGCTCCTCCATCCTTCTTCTTCATTCGGGAGCTGGAGGTTTCCTGCTACAAAAATCTTCATTGGACAACTGGTGTGAAGGGGAAACGGAGGAAGGCGCTACTGTCTAAGGGGAGAGGTATTTTCAAAGGTAAGGATGTGGGGGAGTCGTTGGCTTGAGGAAGCCCTACCCACAAGTACATTGTATTGGATGAGATTTTCCTTAACTCATATGAATAATTTTTCCTTATCTCATGAATGCTCCGTTTGCTGTAGACTTTAATTTTTCCTGTTAAATGCTTTGTTAATAGTTTTGTTGTTACTTTCCAAATGCCTATTATCTTCTTAACAACTGTTAGTACGTTGGCATGAAATGAGCCTAAACATTGTACAAGAAATGAACTGGAAGAACTGAACTAGAACTAGGGATTATGTTTTCATGTGAGCTTTTCCCCCTGTTATAATTTGTGGCTTCATGTGAGGTATTGTTCTCTTCACAGTGTTTTGCTTTACTTATTATTTGCTTATGTGGTTTAGACATGTGTTACCACTACATTCCTCTACTTAATGTCACTGCTTAGTATTCGATTTAAAAGCATGAACTCATTACTGTCTCGTAACTTGTTGTTGCTATAATCTATTAAGCCGTGTTGTTATTACAATGTACTAAATTATGCTTAAATGCTTGTAGGTGCTAAACATTCCTATTCCTTTACAGTTTTGCTAACTAGATGTCCATATTTTCTTGTTACTTTATCATAGCTAATGAAAAACATATTCTTAGCTGAATGGACAATTTATTATCCTCGTTGTTCCGTCGCTACTACTCATTATCTTTGGTCATAGAGAGCATGATTTGTTGCCCTAGAGTAGATGATACACGTTGCTATTATAAAGTTATAAACATGTCTTCGCTATTGTTCCATTATCTCTCGCCACTGCTTATAGTTGTTTAGAAATATGTTATTCGCTACATTTCACTGTCTAAGAGTTGCTGTTTATTATCACTGTCAAAGCATGATTCGTCATTGTTTAGAATTAATATTCACTGCTATCGTAGTTGTCCAATAGTATGTTCTATCCTGATGGACTCATTGTTGTCCATCTCGATGCTTCATGCTCTTTTCACTTGTTAACATAGCATGCTTGGTTGTTTAGTTCAAAGTAATTCGCTGTTAGTTCGATCATTTGATAAGCATGTTACCCTATCCATTGTACTTCTAATACTGCTGTATTGATAACCGTTCAACAAGCATGTTCTATCATTTTATTAATATTATGTGCTATCATCGATTATTGTCTAGGATGCACGTTTCGTTGTTTCCTTGAATTTCTATACACTGCTATGATTATCCATCTTACAAAAGCATGTCCCGTTATTTCAATATGAACATTTCTCATGATATTACTTATTATCGTTACCTCATAGGAAGTATATTTCTTCGTTATACACTAGTTAACATTTCTACCGTTTTCTTTCAATTAAGGAGTATGTTTTGCTGTATGAGTTAGGTTACTCACAACTGTTTAAGAAGCATGTTTGATCATTCCATGTGTTCTACCATTTGTCTCTAATTGTCCTGTTTATTGATGCTAACGTCTGAAATTTCACGCTTTAGATTTCATATCTTGGTTGTGAACTTCTTTGAATTCGTTATGTGCAATAATCACATGTTTTAAATTTTGTTCCTTAGTTGCAATTCCTTGAACCATTATAAATTGTTTTCTTTCTGTATGAGTTAGATGATTTAGGAAGTGTCCCCATGCATCATATAATAGAAACCAATAGGGAGTATTCCCTTAGGGTGATACTCATATGCATTGAAAGGAAAAATGGTAAACGAAACGAACGAAAGGAAAGAAAAGGGAGTTGAGGAACGGATGGGTAGCGGGTCTAGTCCGCAATTAGCCGAATCCCCTCCCTTACCAGGAACAGGAGTTCTAGTTGCAAGTAAAGGGTTAGGTCTGATCACTATTCCATCACAAAAGAAATCCCCCAATCTACAGCTCGAAGTATGAGTAAAGAACGAACGAACCAATGAAATGAAAACAAGTGGACTGGGTGGCCCCCAATCCGAAGCAACTAAAAAAATGACATAATCATATGCATAATTGTATTAAACTACTTCCTTATTGGGCGAAAACTCACATCCTTACTTATGGTGTAGGTATAATGACGAACAAATAATGAAGCAGGGATGAAGGATTTGCACAGATGAGATCGGGGCTGGCCAGACTAAGGGTAAAATGAGGAACGGTTGCTAATATGTTAAGTTTTATTAAATTGTATTAAGTTGTTTTAGTTCTATTTTAAACAATTTACGCTTCCGTAAAATTTTAAATAGATGGTTATATTTTACTTTTTATGCTTCCACACTTTGTAATTAGTTTTTCATAATGAGCTTAACGAAAGAGTCAGCAGCGATTCGGTTTTAGTATCGCACTCTAATTTGTTTTAAAAAGAAAATTTCAAATTTTATGCTTTTTAAATGATTTACGAAAAAATCTGGGTCGTTACAAATGTAGCAGACTTAGTTTTAAAAATGATTATCAGAGCAGCTTACAAAAATCATTTTTAAAACCACGGCTCTGAAGTTCCTACTTAGAAGGATTATCTTGTGAAGAAAAACCTGAGAAAATTTTGGGTTGTGAGATCAGGGTTTTGCTTCATCGTGAAATACCATTAGTTTGAATTCGATACCCCCGTTTATTCAATGGTACTCTTGAGATTGTTCTAAATTTTAGGGACAAAATTTTCTAAGTGGAGGAGAATGTAATATCTGTTATTTATATATATATATTTACATATAATAATAAATAAAGAATAAAGCAAAAAAGGAATGAAGACGTTTTTGGAAATGCCTCCCCTCCCGCGAGAGCTTTACGAACGGGGAGTTTCCCCATTTTCCTTCCTTGATTCATTCCTCCTGAACGACGCTATCCCTAGAAAATTTGGTCGGTGTGATTGAGTCTTAGCCACCGCAGTCAGCCAATTATTTCCTCTCTGTAATTCCAAATTTTGGCTGAAAGATTGAACTTTGATTCAAGTTTTTCTTTTGGCGAAGGACCACACCGAGCTTCTCATTCTTCCAACCTCTTCTTCCGTCGATTTTCTCTGTTGCACTTGGAATTTCAGAGCAAGGATTGGTGATTTAAAAATTTCCACGATAAGGCATCTCCTCCTGACTTCATGTTGTCAATTTCTGGTTTCAGGATATGAAGTTTTGATTGAATTGTCGAAGGAATCGTACGTGTTTGGTGAAGGAAAAATGTCAAATTTTCATAGTACTTACGGAAATCAATCAGAAATCGGTTAACTTTAAAATTGGATTTTTCTTTATGTTTTTACTCTACATTCTAGAAATTTGGTCTAAATGTTGTATTTTTGGACTTTGTTGGAGATATCGATTGCTTTACAAGAGTTAATCAACGATTTGGTCCATGTGTGGGTGAATCCAACACATCGGTGAATGTCATCGGGACGTCGCGACTTTGTGTATGTTGAGTCGCGACAGGGAGAAACATCGGGCTTTGCCATTTGTGCGACGGTCGTGCGTCGCCACTTTGAGAATGTCGGTGATACACGGGTTGTGCCAGGGTCTTTCCTTTGGCAGCAACCCAAGGCCTTGTCTGGAACCACAGTCTAGTAATCTGGGCTAGGGTGGACCACAGATGTTGGGTTGTGGTTCAACCCATTGAAATGCGTTCCAATGCCATTTTGAGCCAGTTTTGGGCTTGCTTTGGGCCATATTTTGAGTATTATTTTACTTAATTACTTGTATTAAATTTTGAAATAATAATTAGAAAAATCCGAGGACAATTGGATTTGCATTTTCAGACTTTTGGGCTTTAATCGGTGTAAGATCACTTTGAGGTAGAGATTTATTTTTATGCACTGTATTGCATAATTTTTATAAAGTGAATATTTTGAGACTTGTCTTATATTAAAACGGCGCGTCCATTTTATGACCGTCAGAATTTTCATATTATATTTTATTTTCAATGTATACGTTTAAATTAAGCAGACATATTATATTTCTGGATTAACTCAGTCGTGTGAACTGAGTTCGATTGACTCGGCCTGAGGTCTATTTTATTTTACGCACATTTGACGTGTTAGAATGTGTTGGTTGTTGTTAAAATGGGTAATAAGACAACTGTATGTGCCGTGTCATTGGATTTTGAATTCCTATACCTGATCAGGGTATTTATTTGGCTTTTGCCCTCGCCGAACATCGCTTTTATTATGTTATATGCCTATGGCATGGTGTGCTCGGAGTTCGTGAGTGACTCCATTTTCACTGTGATTTTTAATTAATACAATAAGGGCTTATTTTAATTACGTACCACCTATTAGTGAGTGGTTTCAAACACATGCTCATTTGTACACTTTTTTTTTTTAAAGGAGTTTATAAAATGTGAGTTTTAAATTCATGTATGCCTAAACATCATTTTAATTAAAGTTGATAAATGTAATCCTTATTGAGTTTAGTCAACTCACTCCAATGACACATTTTAGGATTTAATCAACTGGATTTCCTGACACTGAGTCAGTACTAGACCTGGTGGAGTTTATTTAATTTCCTTAATTTTAATAATTTTCTTTAAAAGATATTTTGTGAGGCATATTCTTTTTTTGGATATCTGTAATCCTATTTTTAATTTTCAGACAACTATTTCATTTTGGATTATATTATTTGCTATCTAATATCATTTGTTGGACCTATTAAGCCCATGTTCATTGGGCCTTGACTATTATTTAATATTTTAAGTCTTCCACTACAATTTAATAAATTTAAAGTGACAATGGGTCGGACGATTCGACTATTTGGGTTGGACGATTCGACTCTTTGGGTCGGGTCATTCCTCATTCTCTCTTGGGTCCCTTGAGGGCCGTGACACATATGCACGTACCTATCATGGAGTGATTGTCATTAATGCATGCAGACTCCACCTCTGGATTTACAATTGGCCTTTTTGGATCCACATCACAACCAAGTATATTTTTTGGCTGACTAGCATGGTAGAATTGTGGGTGTTTATGAGACAGTTTATCGTTTCGCCCCTTCAAGTGCTTTCATGATATGAAATGTGCAGTGTGCTAGATTATAAAAAGCACTTGAGTAACACTTTCATCCAATAACATAATAGAATAGATGTTTTAATATGACATCTATACACATCTAATCTCTTGGTTTATAGAATGATTTGGCAGTATGTGTAGATGATGGCTAATAGTTCTATATGATGGTTTTAAAGGTGTTTTAAATTATGGATTTATGGATTTTTTAATTCATTACTTTATGTGATGATTTAGTTGATCATAATGTTTAAAAAAAATGTTTTAACTTAAAGTCCAATATTTAAAAATATAATTAAAAATAAAAAAAATATTTCTTTTGAAATCTGTTTTTTTTCAAACCATCACCTGCATATGAATTTCACTCAAACAATGTCGTAGCTTCGCTTATAAAAATTCTTCATCAACTGTATCTATTATTTGTTCACAGTCTTAGGTTCTTTAGTAAAATCATTGTCACCTGCATCACAAAATTTATCTATGAGCTTAACGCTCAGTAAGAGATGCATATGTGTGGCAGCCTGCCCTGTGAAAGCTAGGAAAGGCCCAAGTGTGGGTCCAGCCCATATCAGTGGGGGTGCACAATCCCACATCGCTTGGGAGTGTGGTTGACGAGGACGTCGGGTTCCCAAGGAGGGGAGATAGTGGCAACCTACCCTGTGATGGTTAGGAAAGACTCAGGTGTGAGTATGGTCCATATCAGTGGGGGTGCACAATCCCACATCGCTTGGGAGAGTAGAAAATGCATGGTTTATAAATAGGGTTTCCCTCCCTATATAGTACAACACGTTTTGGGCTAACCTTAAGAACAAAACCGTGTGGGCTTTGGCCCAAAATGGGCAATATTGTACTGTGAGCATTGAGGGACGTTACAATATGAAATATGAATATAAGATGCAATTTTTTGTAAAAACAAGTATATTTGTTTTCAGTCTTTCTTTCTTTATTTTATTTTATTTTCTTTCATTCTTTCATTAACCTTTGGATGCGACACAAAAGCCCCAAATCATTAGGGACTAAGTCTACCAAAGCTCAAATCATTAGGGTATTAACCCACCAAAATCTCTAATAATTAGTGTCGAACTGCCAAATTCTCTTACATTATTTTCTTTTCATCTTTTCTCTTTCTTAATGAAAATTTATACATGAAAATCTCTTTTCATAAAATATTTTTTATGATGCATGAGGCATACACGAGACACACAATAACAATCTGACATGCAATAACATAATACAATAATATATCCTTGATCAATCAACAATAATAAACATATCCTCTATCAATATCTCAAATATAAATAGTAAGCAACAAATAGTAAGTGTATCCTTTATCAACTTCTCATGGATAAAATGTAAACACATCCTAAGTCAACGTCATCATGAACAAAATATAAACATAACTTCGATCAACATTCACATAAAAAAAGCAGAAACATACCTCAGTCAACGTTCACATAAACAAAGTAGAATCATATCCTTGATCAACGTTTACATATCAAAGACAAAACATATCCTCAATCAACATCAATTAGGCATCATAAATATAAAATTTATCATAAGCATAAATACCCTCATACTTTATGATGCAGGTCAAAGGCCAAACGCGTGCAAACATCACTTACATGAAGTTCTTAGTGGAGTTTGTAATATCTAACTTTTCTAAGATGTTTTTTTCCCTCGAAATTAAAAAGAGAATTGGATTAATAAAAGAAAAAAGTTGGAACTTTAATAATTACTTTACAGCTTCCATAGTGTCATCATTCATCACCTTTAGAGAGATTGAGAGAAAATCTTCCAACTTTGTGGTTTAAGGATGATTAGTGTTTTGACCTAATTCTTCATATTTATAGACCAATAATCTATAAAGTCCTCGAAAGAAAATCTCGTGGATAATGCTTCTTAATATTATCGTTTCCTTATCATTACAAGAATCAAATCATAGCTGTAAAATCCACAATTTTTGGATTT
Source organism: Begonia loranthoides (assembly GCA_022433065.1). NCBI lineage: Eukaryota > Viridiplantae > Streptophyta > Magnoliopsida > Cucurbitales > Begoniaceae > Begonia > Begonia loranthoides. The sequence goes on along the minus strand of CM039470.1, from coordinate 21,577,433 downwards.
TATATTTTTTTGAGTAAAATTTTCACTTTCAGCGAGTTAATTTGTTTTGTGTTGACCAAGTCCTTGCCTTATATTGTGGCTCTTCGGCCACATGTGAAGGGGTTTAGTCAATGGTCAACTAGTGCTTTTTGTGTTCCCTTCCGACTTGAAGCTGTGAGATTGTGTTGAGTAAGTTCTCATTTCCATAGATCAAGTTTTGAGTTTTGTTATGTTTTATCGGATTAAGATTTAATGATTTTATTTAATATTTATAATATATTAATTTATATTATATTTTATGAAATAAAATTAATTTCCTTTCTTAAAAGGAAATCCTTCTTTTCTTAGAGGGAGTTCGTCCTCGAAAGGGAGAGAGGACGGGACAAGGGGGGAGAACCAACGAGCGAACCTTATCGTTTCTTTGCCAGTTTCTTGTTCGTGACGTCCCAATCTCTGACCTTTGTGAAGGAGTTTCGCAGGTAAGTTGGTTCCTCGCCTTGTTTTTTTGTTTGTGTCGGTTTTGGATTCTAGCTTTGACATTCGAATCTTTGGTTTTTTTTTTTTTATGAGTTTTTGTTATTGTTTTAGAGTTTATGCAAGGTTTTACGCTGATTGTCCACGTTGGTTAGTGTGGTTCATCGCTTGGTGCCACGTGCCACGATGAACTTCTTAACAATGATTTCTTCTCTTTCAATTCAGGTTCCTTCATGATTCCAGTTAACTGTAGGCTGAGTCGTCGACTACTACTTAGTCTTGGTGGACTGGATCTTTGTCTTTTTGATCGTTGTTGAGTCTTGGGTGGATGGTGACGTGTCTTATTGACTGCTAGGTGGTCCCGATACACCCTCACTGTGTCTTGTTGACACGAGACGGTCTTGGTTGACCTTGGTCATGTTTGGTTGACTTTAGCAGTGTTTCCTCGACGACTAAGTCATTTGGTAGGGCGTGTTGTAATTTGTCAAATGTAACCATGTCTTGACGACCAATGATCTTTCTAGTTACCTATTGAAGTGTCTAGTTAACAATTATTATGTCTTGGTCGACCGCACTATTTGTTTTGTGGAGTTTGGGTTTAGAGAGCTTCACTTGGCTTCGTCAGCCATGTCTGGTTTTGTATTCCAGTCTAGTTTTGTATTCCATTATAGGACACTTGTTGTATTCCTAGTTTTGATTTGGGGTTTGACATCAATTTGGTTTTAGGTTGTGATGATGCCCCCGGTTTTGGTGCTTGCATCTGATGGCGCTTGCAGTTTGTCAGCTTAGCTCTTATGTCATCACCGAGGTAAAGATTTTATGCTTAGTTACATTGCATTGTATCATAGTTTTCAAACTGTATTTTTTGGGTTACCACATATGAAAATATAATGGGGACTATTCGACCGCACGTCTGTTTTTGTATTATGTATATACGTGAGATTTACAGTTTACTTTATGTGCATGATTTTTCATAGTATGTCATGGTTCTAAGACCAGAGGTTGAGTCCTCTTGATACTTTGTACAGTTTCAGTGTCAAAGTATCAAAAGGATTTCTCGATACATCTTCTATTGAACAAAGATGTTTTGTTTGCTCACAGTGTGAAAAATGGGTAATAGAACAATGTTGACGTTCTCTTAGGTTTCAAATCCCTAAATCTAATTAGGGTGTTTATGTTTAGATTGTGTCATTGTTGATTGGTTTGCCGACAAACCTTGTGAAAAACTAAATCTTCCTATCGTACTCATAGTATCTTTGTCTGGGCTCATAGGGCATTGTCATCTTTGAACTGCTACCTTTCTATGTGTTTGTATCAGAGGGGTCTTTGTGCGACCCTCCTTTTTCACGGATCCCTGTTTGACTGATGAAAAATGATGCAGACTTATTTTCTTAGGGTTGGCTAGGTATCCATCAATGTTTTTTATGATTGCCTCATCGGTGGCTCGTAGAGACTGTTTTAATGATAAATCATGTTTTGAGAAATGATTTTAAAAATTCATGCATGGGTATGGTAACGAGTATGAAAACAAGCATGGACTTGAGTTCAATATTTATTTGATCATGGTTTTGATGAGAAAAGACAAAATTACTTTTACATGCGATTTAGTATAAGTTTCCTACTGAGTTAGTCAATCACCCCATGTTCCCTCCATCCCAGCTTTGATTGTGGGGGTCCGGTGTGGTGTCCGAGGTGCAGTTGCTTCAAGTTTGTTTTCATCATGCTATTTCTTTGTCGCCTTGTATGGATTTAGTTCTTTGTTTTAGTTTGTTGTTTGGTTTCATTTCTTGAATAGTATTTTTCTTTTACTGTTATTACACTATCTTTTGTTCTTGTTGATCACTTAATGGACCCTCACCCATTCGTTTTGGGCTTTGGGCTTTGGGCTTAATTTTGTGTTAATACTCCCGCTGACTCCGTAGCCATGGGCTGAGCGATTGGGTCCTCTCTAATGATTGAGTCATTCGACCTGCCATTTATATTAGGCCCACTTTCAGGTCATGACAGTTGCTCACAGATTTTGTGAACAAACTCGTTTTGAATCTGTCTGTAGTTACAACAGACATGTAGGCTTCTGCTCGTCTTTTTCCTCTAATAACAATCTGCTACATTCATATTTTAAACTTACTTTCGTGGACAACAATATTTTCGTAGTCACCAACGCTTCTATAGACACCAAAGTTTTTGCGGATTTCTCATAACACAGATCTCTAGTAAATTATCTATCAATCGCTATCCGCCACGTATGCTAATCCTTTTGCTAATATCTCTCCCTCGGACACCAAGCTTCTACGGATACCAATGTAGCCGTAGACACCTCATCCATGGATCTTTTTAAAAGTATTTGCCAATTGCTGTCTGCCACGTACATATCCTTTTGCGGATACTTCAATTCAACGATGATGTTTTACTCATTTTACTTATCCACTACAGATGCGTTCCTTTCTGCAAATATTTGTTTGTCATTTCAATTAAAAAATGACATTTTTCTCATTTTACTTATTTGTCACGGATGCATTTTCTTCTGCAGATATGTTCCTTATTATAATAAGAAGTCATTCATTCTGCGGACACATTCCTTTCCGTGGAAGCATTCCTTTTCGCAACTTCATTGTTCACCATGGCAGATCGTTTTTATAATATGACTTCGTTCATTCTTCAAACACATTCCTTCCGTAATTTCATTGTACACTATAGCACACTGTCTTTATAATACATTGTCGTTCATTATGTAGACACATTCTTTTTTGTAGACACAAACACTTTCGCGGATCTAAGCTTTCATTACATTCTTTTCTGTGGACACGAACACTTTCGCGGATCTTAACACTTCTGCAGATACCACTCTTCCACATTGTTTGCCAATAACTTTCCACCACGCATACAATTCCTTCACAAACAACTCACTTCTGTAGACAAATGCTTTTGCAGACCCATTCCAATCCATGGGCAACCTTATGCCGACACTTCATGCATTATTCTTTCCTACTTCTTTCATGCCCAATTTTTCTTACTTAATAAATCTAATAACAATAATTCTTCTGTGGATATTCTTACATTTTTCTTTCTAATTTTTTTCTATACTAAACTTTCCTAATCTTGTAACTTATTCAATAAATCTTATATTTTTATTAAAATATAATCCTTCACTTTAGCTGTCATAATTTCGTAACTTGCTTTAATGAAACAAATACTATATTTTATGACAACCTTATTATTCACTACACACTATATAAATTTTCAATTGGAACATTATTCATTCTATTAATATTCCAAAATATCATGTCACACATATAATTGTTTATGAAAATTTTTAGGGTGTTAAACCAATGCTTTTAGAATATGAAATTTGTTAAGTAAATTACATAACTAAGAAAGTTTGCTATGGAAAAAAATGGAGAGAATAATGTATGTGGAATGGTTAAATTTTAATAAAACTATGAGATTTAGTAAGTAAATTTTGGAATTAGGAAAGCTAAGTGTGAAAAAAAGTAAATAAGAATAATGTGTAAAGTGTAGGCGGGAGGGTGTTGTGGAATGAAATGTATCCATAGAAGCATTCATGTCAGTAAAAGTGAGATTTTTGTGAAGGAATTGCATACATGGCAGACAGTTATTGTTAGACAATATAGAAGAGTTGGTATCTGTGGAAGCATTGGGGTTCGTAGAAAGCATTTGTGTTCACGAAAGTGAGATGTCTACGAAGGAAATTTATAAGTGGCAAACAATTATTGATGACATGTTGGTATCTGAGAAGGCATTCATATTCGTATTTGCAGAAGTGAGATGTTGATGAAGGAAATGTATACATGGCAGATAGTGATTAGTAGACAAGGTAAAGATATACCCATGGAAGTGAGGTGTTCGCCAAAGAGTTGGTATTTGCAGAAGTGTTCGTATCTGTGGAAGTAAGATTTCCACAAAAGAAAATCTATACGCGGTGGACAATGATTAGCAGACAAGGTAAGGATATAACCATGGAGGTGAGGTATCTGTGGAAATGTTGGTGTCCACGGAAGCATTGATGTCCACAGAAGTGTTGGTGTCTACAAAAGAGAAGTATTCACAAAAAGATGTGTACATGGCAAATGGTGATTGGTAGATAGTTTAAGAGGGATCCACGAGATGAGGTGTCTGCAAAAAAATTGGTTTCCGCAAAATCGTTGTTGTTTGTGGAAAGAGGTGTCCGCGAAAGGATGTGTATGTGGCAGGTGGCGATTGGTAGATAGTTTAAGGGGGATTCACAGGATGAGGTGTTTGTGAAAACATTGGTATCTGCAGAAGTGTTGGTGTGTGTGGGAGAGAGGCATCCATGAAAGGACGTGTATGTGGCGGATAGTGGTTGGTGGATAATGTAGGAAGGATTCACATGTTGAGGTGTTTGTGGAAATGTTGGTGCCCACGGAAGCGTTGGTGTCGGCAGGAGTGATGTTGTCTGCAAAAGTATGTGTAAAATGTAAACATGACAAATTGTTATTGGAGGACAAAGTGAGTGGATCTCCGCAGAGCAAGCTTGCGTACCCATTACAACTATACGAGACAAATTCAAATTGTACTGTTTGCAGATTTTATGAGCTGTGATTAGATTCTCAAATTGTTGATGAGGAAACAATATTATGGATGTATTTTTCATGAGATTTTTTTTTGCGGGATTCTCATATTGGCAATCTATAAATATGAGGGTTAGGGTAAAACCCTAACCACACATGAGTGACGAAGTCTGGTGGATTTTCTCTCAAACTCTTTGAAGGTACGTCTACTACAATTAAGACCTCATAATTTTGATCGGTGACGATGATGAATAACAAAAACCATGGAAGTTGTTTCTAAGTATTTGAAACAGAGTAGTTGATCATTTCCAATTTTTTATTAACTCTATTTTTTTAATTTATCTCAAGGGAAATAGATGTGTTGAAACAAAGACTGAATATTGTGATTGAACAAAATTCACTAAGAATTCAAGGTAAGTGTTGTTTACTTTTGTTTGGCCTTTAACCTACATCATAAAGTACTAAGGTAATGTATTGTTATGATGTTGTTCTTTTGTGTTGCCTACATGTTGGTTGAAGATAATGCTTACTATTTGCTATTTGTTGTTTATATTGATTGAGAATGTGTTTCTATATTTTTGTTTGTTGTGATGATATCTTTTACTAGACTCATGTGATGATAGAACAATGTAAGAATCTTTGGAGATGTATTATTGTTTGTCATGCATGTGATAATAGGCCAGGCTACTATAATATGTTATGGATTGCATATAAGGTCATGTGTATGTCATATGGATCATGAAAAACGTTTTCATCAAGAAAGACTAAAATACAGAAAGACAAATTGAATAAATGTAAATATTCATTATGGACGGAGTTTGAGTTGGTTATGCTGCATGAGTTGGACATAATGGTGCCACTCTATTCCTTAGATTGTATTACCCACAATGACTAGACTATTAAGTGGAAGAAAAAGAAAAGAACGATGACTAAAAAATACATTGTTTTTACAAATTGCATCTCATATTCATGTCATATATGCATTTCTTACTGAGTGTAAGACTCAGATAAACTTTTTGATTTAGGTGAGGATGACATTACTGAGAAACCTGATGATGCGAACGAATGATAGTTGTCATTAAAGGAGTATTCTCATGGGCGAAGCTATGCGTTGTTGGAACAAAGTTGAATCGTGGGTGAAGACTAAAAAGGAATGATTTTTTCGAGAATTTTTAATAAGATGTTACAAAATATTTTTATGTAAGTTATACTTTAAATGTTTAGAGATTTAGTCAAAATGTTTTACGAATATTTATGTTGAGTTTTACTATGTTCAAACTTTTAAATAAGATTTCTTTTAAAACTTTTAATGTATTATTTTAAAGGCACGATTTAAATGGATTTAAAAAATAGCAAGAAAAATGATTTACGCTACGGGGCGTATGACATCAGAGCAACCTAGGTTAAAGCCGTTTATGCAAACTGCTGGACAATGCAAGCCTCCACGTGAGAATGCTTCCTCAACTATAAGTACGTCTTATTTAGATGATAATTTTGATTGCTAAATTACTTTCTTTATTTGTTGGTATTAAGGTTTTCTAGGAAAAAGTATGGTGAGAAAGGCTAGAGAAAACGTGGACGCTAGAGCTGAGGAAATAGTCGATTGTATGAAAGGGAAGAATAAGGAAGGATGCAACTTGTTCGAGTCGAAGCTAGGTGGAAGAAGTTCTGTCAGTTGAATTCACCAAACTTTGAAGGGATTTCCTTTGAGCAACCAAAGTCGACTGGTCGACCTCCTTCATTTCAGTAGACCACCTTCCAACCATTGGAATGTTAAAGTTGTGTTGTATAGTCGGATTGGTCGACCACTTTGTTCCCGGTTGACCATTTCTTCATATCTCAAGAAATGGCTAGAATCTGTCTAATTTTCTGGTCGACCACTTTAGCTCCAGTTGACCGCTTTCCAATAGTTGTAAATGGCTCGAGGAATCTGTCTTATTTATGGTCAACCACCTTTTTAAAACTGGTTGACCATTTTTCTGTTTTGGCTCTTCTGCAACCTGTCTGGTCGACCACCTCTTCTCCGAAGTCAACCTACACTCTGTGTTTTGCTCTTATTGAATCCTCTAAGTCCCAAATATCAATATATATACTACATGGACTTAGGCAAACATGTTAGTAAACATTAATACTTGTATTAGGGGTATTTCCAATGAAGATTAATAACACACATACTTGATTCAACAAATATACAATAAACAACTTATTCAACACTTAATTAGTCATCAGCAAAACAAATATCCTAATGTCAATTAGGCTAACATGCTACTCTTTTGCAATGTGTTAAGGATATGCAGAAGTTTGATGACAAGCTAAGGGAAAGATTTGATCAAATTCAAGCTGGTGAGCAATTTGAGGGTTGAAGGATTAGTCTTAATGGCTTCTTATATTTCAGGGACCATGTTATGGTGCCAAATGATTATGATTTGAGGCAAGAAGTTTTATCAGATCATAAATCAAAATTTTTTATTCATTTTGGCAAAACTAAAATGTATCATGACGTTAAACATAAATTTGGTGGTTCGGAATGAAGCATGATATAGTTGATTATGGGCCCAAGTGTTTGACGTGTCAACAAGTTAAGGCTAAACATCGTAGGCTAACTGGGCTATTGCAACCTCTACCTATCATAGAGTGGAAATGAGTTAGAATCACAATGGATTTGATTGACCGTTTTGCCAAGAACCCCGCAGAGCTTTGATGTCATATGGGTGATAGTCGATAGACATACAAAATCTACTCATTTTATTCTGGTCAGAATAGATTTATCTTTGACAAAATTGAGTGAGTTGTATAAGGAGAACATCTTTCCTCTTCATGGTGTTCCTTCGAGCATAGTATCAGATAGAGATCCAAAATTCACTTCAAAATTTTGGAGAGCCCTACAGAGAGCTTTGGACACTGAGCTTCACTTGAGTACAACTCATCACCCCCAAATGGATGGTCAGTCGGAGCGTACAATTCAAACCCTGGAGGACATGTTAAGATATTGTATTCTTGATTTTGATGATAGTTGAATGAATCATTTGCCCTTAGTGGAGTTTGTCCCAATAACAACTATCAGATCAGTGTTGGAGTTTCTCTTCATTAAGCTATTTATGGAAGACCATGTAAATGTGCGCTGTGTTAAGCTAAGGCAAAGGTACGATTGCTCTTGGGCCTAATTTGATCAAAGAAACCACTAAAAAAGTACAAAAAAGAACGACTGAGAATAATTCAGAGTCATCAAAAGAGTTATGCTGACCTTTTAAGGAGTGAAATTGAGTTTGAGGCTAATAACTTTGTGTTCCTAAAGGTTTGGTTGCATCGACGAGTTAGTCACTTTGCTGTGAAGGGCAAGCTAGCTCCCAAATATATTTGGCCTTTTTGAATTCTCGAACGTGTTGGCGCAATGGCTTGTCGATTAGGGTTACCACAACATTTCAATTATGTCCACAATGTCTTCCATATTCTCTAACCCATCACATGTTATCTCTTGGACCGATGTACTCATTTAGGAGGATATATCTTATGAAGAAGAGCCCAAAAAGATATTGGGCCATGAAGTCAGAGTTTTACGACGTCATGAAATTCTTTTGGTTCGAGTTCAACAGAAGAACCATAGTGAAAGGGAAGCTATATGGGAGACTGAATCAGAAATGGCTACCAAAAAACCTACACCTGTTCTATGGAATGTTGGAGGTATTCTAAATTTCAAAGAAAAAATTTCCCAAGTGGTGGAGATTTTAGCATCTTGAAGGCAGTGGGGTAGAGGCAGTAACTACGTTTGAAAATGAGAACGCCTTTAAAAACCAAGTTTTAACTAAATATTTTGATATAGGTTTTTTGTTATGTGGTTTGAAATAAGCTGTTGTGATTTGGAACTCAAAGAAATTGGAGATTCAATAGGTAGACTCGATTATTTTTTTTCCAATTGTGAACAAAAAATTCAAAATTTTGGCATTATTGAGATATTGAAATTTTGTATGAGGTTAAAGTTGAAGATTGTTCATTTAATAGACGAGATCATGTTATTTTCATAACCCAATGTATGGTGCCTCGGTTTGAGTCTTGAATCGCCAGAAGATATGGAAAATCCGACGAGACAATGCAGCGGCATCGAGGAAGACTATGCTGGGGGTCAAGGTCTAGAGGCCTCGGCCAAGCTGGGCAGCTGCTTGGGCTTGTTTTAGGCTGCAACTAGTGATGGTCAAGTTGCGGCTTGGACGTTGCTTTAGATCCTATTTAAAATTTAAATTCAAATGCTTTTGGGTCATTTTAGAATGCCTGATCGAAAGTTTGGAATGACACACTCCACGACTCCTCTTGTTATCAAAAACTCTCAACTCTGCAGAGAGTTTTCTTTTCTAAAAAATTACAGAGGTAGAGGCAAAGGATTGCTACCCATTTATGGAAGAAGGTGAGTCTACAGGAAGAGAGGAGAAGAGTAAAGGATGGCAGCTGCCACACACCTGAAAATGAGGGGAAGGTGCGGGTCATTTGAAACGTCTAGAGAGGAAATTTTGGGTTTACAGTTAAATTTGTTTAAATTTTTGGGATTTTTGATAAGTTTGGAAACTAAAATTTGGTTTTGATATTAAAGATGAATTGGTTGTTTAAAATTATTGATTTCAGACTTAAATCGCGTTATAGTCGTAAACCATGGTCTTTTGGATCGTTTGAAGTTGTTTTCCTACCAAAATTTATGGAAGTTCGACAATTTTTGGTGGCTGGCATCAAGAAAAAAGACATTGGGTAGCAGCTCAAAAGAGGCCAAGTAGCAACCCAAGCCTTTCGGCAGAGCTGAGCCACGGCTCGCCCACGCCTAGGTTGCGGCCCTGGCCTCCCTGCCACGACTTGGCCACACAGGGGTCACAGCCTCAAGCTCCCTGATTTGGTTCCTCTTTTAGGCTGAGCTGTGAGACCGTGACTCAAGCCTATTTTTGACCACGATTCGGTTTATTTAAACAGCAGCTCAGACCCTCTTTTAGGGTCATTCTAGACATTTAACCCAATTGTTTTAAGGTTGATTCAAAGTCAGTTTTGGAACCAGTTTGAGCCTTGGACTCAATTATTTATGAGTCGTTTTCTTAAGCCTGAGGTTGAATATTTGTGTGTTAGTTCGATGCTAATTTTGTAATATGATTATTTTTAGATTTGGACTTTGGAAATTGGATTCAACTAATTATTTGATATTCCCAATTTGGATTGAACCTTAATTGTTGGTAGGCCACTGTGAGGTAGAGGTTTTATTTTATATTCAGCATGACATTGTTTTCAAAATGATTATTTTGAGACGTGTTCTCATATAAAATGATGGATCTGTTATGACAGTCTGTTTTTAAAATATTATAATTATGAATTTTGCTGAACACGTTTCATTTCGAGCATGCACATCATTTGTTAATTATTTTAGTTGAGTGAACTAAGTCTGATCTACCCGTGAAGGGACCTTATTTTATATAGTCACATTCGACCGTTGAAAGATGTGTTTGTTGTGTTAACTAGAGTACTGGGGTTGCTAACTGTATCGTGTCCCTAAACGCAAAACCCTAAACCTAATGAGGATATTATTTTGTGGTTTTAGCGATCGCCAAGTATCGCCTTGTTCTATATGCCTCTAACATCTATGTGAGAGAAACCTGTGAGTGACTCTATTTTCACTGAGATGTTATGGAGCTTATTTTCCGTACATATCATGCTATAGTGGACGTTTTTCACTTTTGTCTCACTGGTCAATTTCTATTCAGTTTTAATCACATGTTTTATTCATGATATGATTCCCATTTATTTTATAAAATTCTAATTGTTAAATTTAAAATCTTATCCCTTTGAGTTAGTCGATTCACTCTAACGATATTTCTTCATGTATAAATTTATAAAATCACCAATTTTTGTCTCAGGACTGAGCCGACACCCCTTCATTAGTTCAGTGTTTGTATTTCGAGAGTTTTGTGAAGTTAGACTTATTAGAAATCTTCAATAATATTTATATTAAAATTTTTAATTTGTTATACTTTTATTTTAGACATATATTATTATTTTATTTTAATATTGTGTTGGACATTGATATAGTTCATCTGACCCGACCCAAATATGTTGCAACTTAGGAAAGATTTTTGTAGTCTAATTAAGTAACTTCCAAGAAAAAAAGTCAGGTGCCACGGTTGAAATTTGGGATCCGACGCTCTGTTGTCTTTAGTCAATTGAGGATGTGACAGCTATGGTTTTGATCTTAGAAATCACCCACAAAATTTTGCAGAGAGTCAAAAGCACACATAAGAGTATAGCTGACCAAATAATTTATCAAAAGTCAATAGTAACATATAATTGATTGGTCAGCAGCAGCGTTTGGCAATGGCAAAGTGGTAGTTAGTGTAAAACCAACCTCGTCAAGTACAATTGGGCAATATGTAATAGCTTAGCTATGCATAAAGCAGCTGACTTTGATGAAAGGTCAACAACCACTTCAAGTTGCCTAATTTAGTGCCCAAGGATTGGGTAGGCTGCCACTGGAACCGGTTCTATCTACTTGGTGGAGATTGCGTTGACATTTCGATCGTGGCCCTTTTCATGGAACCTCACGCTTCAACCTTAAACTTGTCGAGTACAAAGATTGGTAATGGAAGGAAGAGAGGTGGAGAGGAAATTTGGCCATAATTAGCCTCCCTTTGGCAAAAATGTTTATTTTATAATTTTAATTATCATTAAGTATTTATTAATAAAATAATAATAATAAGTATTTTTTTTAAGTTACGACAACTTTAAGAAATTAAAAAATATATTTTTTACATTTTTCTTTCTTGATAATTTAAAGTGCAATTATAAAATAAAGGGAAAATGACAAATCAACCATTGTAGTTTCAAGTCAATGATAAGTCAATCATTGTGATTTAAGTTTTAACAAGGTAACCACTAATGTACGTTTAAATGACAAATCAACCATCGTAGTTACGGTCGCCGTTAACTAGCGCGCTGCGGCGCTGTCCCACCGCGCCCTGGAGGCGTCCCGTGTTGCGAAGGATAACAGGCACAAGTGTTGCCTGGACGACGCGATTAGTTGCCACGCCGCCGCGGCATTCTGGGACGTCCCGGCGGCACCCCGAGACGGCGCGCCTGTGTCCTAGGGCGCCGCTGTGGTGTCCTAGGAGGCCGAGGCGGCGTCCTAGGACACCGCGGCGGTTTCCCGGATCGTAAATTTATATAAACAGAGAGCTAACTCCTCTCGACAGTAAGAGGCATTTGATCAGCGATTAGCGAACCCTAGAGAAGTGTGAGAGCTGAAGAGAAAGAAATTTTGGCCAAGTTGAAGAATTTTTTGACAAGCAAATGGAGTCATGGACTGAGGAAGAATCTGTTATTAACCGTCAATGTGACGTGGGGCCCACAGAGACATTGTTTACCAATCAGAACGAGGTACGTGGAATTGGACATGAAGTTGCAATTGTCTTGCATTCTGTCTCAGCAAATTTAAACGAAGAGGATGATGAGGACCTCCGATCAGCATGCCAATGCAGTAGCGATGAAGACATGGACATGGCTGAGAGTAGGCTCCCCCGCCAACCAGAAGCACAATGCACATTTGTTGGTATGAGCCTTGGCAAAAAATACAGTTCGTTGAATAAAATTAGAGAAGAAATTGTCGATCATGCTTTGAAGAATGGGTACGGGATTAAATTCACCCACAGCGATGCGACTCGGTTGAGGGCCAAATGCGAAGAAGGGTGCACGTGGCAGCTGCACGCCTCAAAATTTCAAAATGAAATGACATTTCAAATAAAGTCCTACAATGACGTTCACACTTGCTCTAGAAAGATGGAAAGTCGTCATGCCACTGCGAAATGGGTGGCAACGCATTACTTAGATAGATTTAAAAGTCAGCCCGACTGGAATATATCTTCCATAATTGAGACAGTCATGAAGGACATCAACGTTAACATGACAGGTAGCCTTGCTAGAAGGGCAAGAAATGCCGCCAAGAAAATGAACGAAGGGGATGACAATGAGCAATACAAGCTCATATGGTCCTATGCTGAGGAGATTCGGAGGTCGAATCCTGAAAGTTCACTGCGTGTTGACCTTGATATGAGTGTATTTAAAAGGATGTACATGTGCTTGGATGCATGCAAGAGGGCTGTGTTGAACTGTGGTAGACCAGTGATTTGTTTAGATGGTTTCCACTTGAAGGGAGTGACTCCGGGATAGCTGCTGACCTCTGTGACCATTGACGGGAACGATGGTATGTATCCGATTGCTGTAGCAGAAAATAGAGCTTCATGGAAATGGTTTCTAGAATTGTTGGTGGATGATCTAAACACCCCATCTGACAATGGGTGGACAATCATTTCGGATCGACAAAAGGTGCGGTTCATTGCTTGTTTCATTATATGTGTATGTTATGCATTTTTTACCAATGTCCCTCTCATATTATGAATCTTTGCAGGGACTAGTGCCAGCGGTCAGAGAGGTGGTATGGCAAGCAGACCATCAGTTTTACATTCGACACCTGTATGCCAATTTTCAAAAACAATTTAAAGGCAGGTTATTCAAGGATGCAATGTGGGCTGCATCAAGAGCCACAACAAGGAGGCAATTTGACAAGGAGATGGCCAAGTTATTTGTCCTTGACCCAGCGGCCCACGACTATTTAGGAGCAATAGATGTAAGATGTTGGGCCAAACATGCCTTCTCTTCCATACCAAAGTGCAACATAAGCCTCAACAACCTTAGCGAGTCCTTCAATGCCTGCATCCTACCCGCCCGGGACAAACCAATTCTAAGTATGTTTGAGATTATTCGAAAGGGCATCATGGGTAGGATCGTTAAAAAAAATGAAAAGATGGCTCGCTTGACCGAACGGTTGTGTCCAATGATTAGCAGCCGCCTCTCCAAAGTACAATATGCCAGTAGAAATTGGAGCCCCCAGTTTGCAGGCCGTGCCCAGTTTGAGGTCAGCAACAGTACCGACATGTACTCTGTCGATTTGGACAAGTGTACGTGTACATGTTACCGGTGGGACTTGATCGGCATCCCCTGTGTCCATGCAATCCCATGCATTCAGTTCATGAGGAGATCTCCGAAAGAATTTGTGGATGCGTGCTATCATCGGGAAACATACATGGCAATGTACTCCCACTTCCTCCACCCCCTCAATGCGTCAATCGAGTGGCCTCCTGTGACGAATCTTGATCCAATTAGACCACCGCCATTTAAAAGGCTTCTAGGAAGGCCATGCTTACGTAGAGTACGGGATGTGGACGAGGCCCCAAGCCGGACGGTGCTAACCAGAAGATAGTTGAACGTCACTTGTGGGCGGTGTGGTCGTGTGGGGCACAATTCCCGGACTTGCGATGGGGCAGGAGAGTCAAGTGCTGGGCCATGCAGGGGGAGCGCCCGAGGCAGTGGTAGAGGCAGAGGCGGCTGAGGTAGAGGAAGGTCAGAGGGCACTTTTATGGGGTTCAGAGTCCTGAGTTAGCCCCCTCCCTAGTCCCTGAGACAGAGCCTGACAGAGTCCCTATGACACAAGTAAGCCCCTGATGCCGTTCACGTTTTTAAGTGTTATTTAAAAATATGCTAATTTCATTTGCAATTTGTTTTGCAGGAGTCGGTTGCGCAAGGTCCACAAACACAAACGTACCGGACGGTGGACCTTAACCTTCAGTGACACAGATGTTTGCTACATATTGTTGTAATTGTGACTAAATTTAAATATCTGACTTATTGTATCAAGTTCACCGCAATTGTTCAATGTAAAAATGTTTTGGTTTTGTGTATCAATCAATTTATATCCACCAGTGTGCACGGCTAAGGAAAAGAGGCGACTAAGTTATAAGCGAAATCTTGCATACATAGGCCGTCCCGGGAAGCCACCGCGGCGTCCCAGGAAGACTCCCAGGAAGCCATAGTGGCGTCCTAGGAAGCTGCAGCGGCGTCCCAAGCAGCCGCTGAGGCATGCCAGGAAGCCTATGCGGCGTCCTGGGACACCGTCGCGGCGTCCCAATTTTAATCGGCTCTATACATAACGTGCAAAGGCTAGGGCTCACCATTTGCACCCATCTTCAATGCTCAAAAACCCCGAAAGCACTCGAGGACCAATTTTCATGGCGATCAATTTTAATAGCGATCAAAGACAGAAAATGAAACAGTACCAACGAGTAAGGAAATTGGCGGCCAAGCATGGGAAGGCAACGGCCGAGCAACCTGCGGCGGCGTCCTACACTGAGCAACCGGCGGCGTCCTACACTGATCAACCTGCGGCGGCATACTCTGAGCAACCTGCGGCGGCGTATGCTGAGCAACTGGCGGCGTCCAATGTTGAGGACACCGTGGCTACGTCCCAGCATGAGCAACCCGGAGCACCGTGGGAATTTCAACATGAACCTCCGGTAAAACAAAGCGAAGAACGCTCAATGGTCCGGGTTGAACCTATCATCGCTGAGCGGAGGGTCAAATTATTCAGGTCTAGACAATGCAAATCATGGTACCAGGATGATATTCAGAACCGTACAATTATTGTCTCAAAAATTGTGGACCTGGACTCATTGGCTGTCATGGGGATTAAAAATCTTATGCAATCTGCTGGCTTAGCCGGGTTGTGCCAGATGAGAGGCAGTTACTGCAAACAAGCTATCAAATTATTCTATGCAAATTTGAGACTGTCGACGAAGCCAATGGAGCTAACGACGTTGGTGTTTGGACGGGAGTTAAGGCTGACTCCCCAGGTTCTAAATATCTTGCTTGAATGTGAAATGGATGGCCCAAGCGAGGAATACTATCATGTGTCTCGAGAGCCACCATTTGTCAGCCGGGGAGAAGGGTTACAAGTGCTGAGATTGCTGCACCGCGATCCAGAGGTTGAAGAGTACCACAAGCTGAAGGGCAAGGACCTTAATGTCATAGCCTGATTGGTCCACCTGATCATGACGTACACCATTTTGCCGCGGGATAGACATCGAGACCATGTCAGTTGCATGGATCTTTACATACTGGAGAAGGTGTTCACAGGGAAAAAGGTGGACATTGGATATATCATCCTCAGCCACATGAATGAGGCGTCGAACATCCCTTCGAAGAACCTCCCGTACAATTGGTTGATACAGAGCATATGTGACCAATATGGACCGCATGTGGTTCACAAACGTTGGAGAGGAATGGTGGCGCAAGTACATCAGCCAGGCAGCACCTCGACCTCGACCTCCACCCCCCTCAGAGCCTTAGCAGGCAGCCCCCGGGTATGAACAACAGCCTCCTCCTCAGTCATTGCACTTCACTCCGATGCCTGAGGAGACAACCGACTGGAGGATCAGAATGGATACGAGAATGTAAATGATATAGGAGCACCTCCAAATGCAACAAATCCAACTGCGCAGAATGGAAGACCTCGCAGCCGAGAGACATCAAATGGCCAAAGAGTGGAATTTGCAAGCAGCCGCCCTCGCAGAAGAGAGGCACCGAATGCAACAAGACTGGAATATGCAAGCAGCAGCCCTTGCGGAAGAGAGGCATTGCATTGCACAAGAGCGCCATTTGCAAGCAACAGATTGGCACCGTGATATGATGGCAGCACTTGAGCGACGTGAGAGGCGATCAGCTCGTGTGTCATCGTCGTCATCAACGGCGGCATCAGCCTCACATCGCGCGTAAGTGATTGACTTCGTACGCAAGGTCGAGTATCTACTTTATTAATGTTTGCCGGAATGTCATGGGGTTCATTTGTAGCCTCGGTGCTGGAAGCGGCCAACATGCCGAGAATGAAGAGGACGACGAGAATCGGCCGCTTAGAAGGCTGCACGCAGTACGTCTGTGAGTTGGTTATATGTGTGTGTTGCTTATTTGTGTATGTTCGTTCATGTTAATGTTTTGTTACTCTAACGACATTTGACATTTTTCTTGCAGGCTCATAATTTGATGATCGTGTTCGAGACGTATGTGCAAAGAAATACTCGAATGAACAAAGAGACGTGTGCAGTTCTTGGGGGAAGGCGGACGGGGGATCATTACGAAGTCACTAATCTCATCTTCCCCGAGCAACACGGGACGCCAGATACGGTGAGAAGCCTTCTTTGTATGTTAATTTATAAGATTTGATCTTAGTACTCATCTGAACGTATATGCAGTGCTGTGCTGAAAACGAGGCAGCCATATTGGCGTATCATCACGAGCACAATCTAATGTCATTAGGGTCGATTCACGTAAATAATCATCTCGCTTCTCCGGGTTGTTGTTCAGGTGTTCTGGGATCATCTAATGCGTTGTTTTCCTTGCAGACACACCCGAAGAATCGATGTTTTATGTCGTCCGTTGACCTCCACACTCAGCATGGTTATCAGCAATTGTTGCCGGAAGCTATCTCAATGATCTGTGCTCCCACTGACAAAGACACGTATGTATTTTCCCTTATGTAAATTCTTAATATTGGTTACTGCATATTCTCGCTTATTTTCCCTTTGTATTGCAGCCCGTACGCCAGCTTCCGGTGTACGAGTGTGGAGATGAGTGTGCTGCGTAAATGCCAAATTGAGCAACAATTTCACGAGCACGAACCAGCCATCTTTGAGTATGAGGGACCTTTTTGGGAGAAAGCACAACATGTAGTCATGGACCCGAACTTATCTTTTGCGGTCAAAGATCTGCGGTTGGGCAAGACAAAGAAGTTGTAAAATGTTTATGTACATTTTGTGTAATTTGTTTACATTTCAAAGTTGTAATGGATGTCAACTTGAATGTGTGCTGTATAAAGTTCATGTTTTGTTCAGATTTCATGTCATTTGATTATACTTCGAAGTTGCATGAGCTTGGTTGTCTGGTGTTGTTTATGTACTGTGGATGATTCTGGAATTACTTGCAATTTATGTGCAGGATGTATGAGATTAGCTTTGGGGGAGTAAAGCAACAAGAACAACTATGGCAAATTTTTTTTCAATTCGGGAGTTAAAGTACGTGGTTTAAACTTAGGACGCCGCAAGGGTGTACTAGGACGCCGCTGGGGCGTCCCGGGGAGCCGCTGGGGCGTCCCAGGGCGCCGCTGCGGCCTCGCGGCATCCAGGCAACACTTGTGCTTGTTATCCTTCGCAACACGGGACGCCACAGAGGTGCGGTGGGACACCGCGGCGGCGCGCTAGTTAACGGCGACCGTAACTGCAATGGTTGATTTGTCATTTAGACGTACGTTAGTAGTTACCTTGTTAAAACTTAAATAACAATAGTTAACTTGTCATTGACTTGAAATCACAATAGTTGATTTGTCATTTTCCTTAAAATAAATTTATTTTTCATTTAATCCTCTAAATTTTTAAATAATAATATTTAATCTCATTTTTCTTCTTCAAATTTAAAGTATCGTAATTTAATGATGGAATATTCTAATTTATAAAAAAATTAAATTTGATAAATTTACTTTAGCAATAATGACTACTGCTTTATTCGCATAGCAGTTAAATCAACGAGTGGATTGACGCCAACCTAGTCCACATATGTAAGTAGTACACCAACTCCCCGAAATCAAATTCAGGCGGGTCAAAAACTAATGTGCAAGATATGTTCTTTGATTTACGCGGTTAAAGCCGATCAGAATGGACCATCATATCGATGCGTCTGGCTTCTTGTTAATCCCATCAAACCTTATCTAGTTTGAAATTTTGAGGAGTTTAATAGAAGTTAAGAAAGTTAATGTCGGAAAAAAGAATGGGTGGCAGAAGAATTCTCATTGTCTGGTTCAAGTTCTACATTCAATGAAACAAAATTGAATTCTACATCGGCAAATTCTATCTGCGTGGTTCTTAAGTTTTGATTATGTTCTTGAATTTCACTATCTTCTTCTTGAATATCTGAAGACGTTTCAATCATGCTCGTACTTGCGGTTTCACAGATCACGACCACGTCGTTTTCGTCAGATAAATCGACTGTTTCGTTGATGACGTTGCTTCTAACTGAGATCCAATCTTCGTCCAACGTCCAACTGGCCGGAAAGTTTTCCACGGGAAACGAATTTCCGACCAAATTTTTTATCCTTTCAGCCGGAGAATTCGTCGAGGAGCTTTGCTGGGTTAGATTTAGAGGACTTTCTAATACTTCGAGTGAATCGAAAATACCTTTCTCCAAAACACAATTCGGAGAATTTGTAAAATTTGCAGGACTTTGCTTTACTGTAATTGAATCAGAGCCCTGTTCATCCAAATATGGATGTTCAAGCAGTTTCTTAGCCGTCCACCGCTCTTTTGAATCTCTCTTCAAACACTTGCTCAAAAAATACTTACCCTCGTCGGAAAACCCGCTTGGGAAGAATGGCAATTCGTTGGAATACCCGATTCTGTGAAGAATTGAAACAGGATCAGCACATCTGTCCAGCCATGGATGTTTACCTGTGGCCATCTCGATCAAAGTACAGCCAAGAGCCCACACGTCGGCTTCAAACCCTTGTTCTTCACCGCGCGCAACTTCCGGTGCCATGAAAGCCGGGGTACCGCCAAAAGAAGCTTTTCCGGTGACTTTCTCCACCAATTTAGCACAACCCAAATCAGCAATTTTCACCCCTTCTTTACCCACCAATATATTTTCACTCTTTATATCGCAATGAGCAAACCCATTATCGTGAAGATAATCCAAACCTCGCAAAATCTGCTTAGTGTAGGATCTGATCAGTCCCTCATCCAATCGACCGCCGTGCCGGCGAATGGCGTCGGAGAGAGAGCCACCCGGTTCGTACTCCATGAAAAGATTGAACATGGGCACTCTGTTTTCATCACTAATATCAAAACCCAGGTATTTGACAATGTAAGGAGAGCTTAATTTGGACAAAAAAATCTGTTCTTTTCGCAGCGCGGAAGAAGAAGAAAGCTCGCCGGACTTAACAGCAAATGCCTCGCCGGAGGGCAAGGTCGTGGCTAAGTACACATTGGCCGAGGAACCACGGCCGATGGAAGACCCTCTTTCCCACTTCATTTTCCCAACCCAAACGAGAGAGAGAAAGTGTAAATCTGATGATGGTTTTTTTGTGGGTGGAGAGAATCAATTTATATGCAATTCTGTCTCTTTGCGTTGGAGTTTGGGCGTCAACTATGGAATAATTCTTTCCAATCTTTTCAAATACTTTTTCATGACAACTTTAGGTCGAGCATTTTAATTGGTCGATGAAAGAGCAGCTCAGCAACGAGTGGCGACAAAAGAGTTGAGAGGAAACAAAGTGTAGATGTCAAAATCCAACTGGTCCAGCTCTAGATTTTCAAATTTAACGAGGATCACGGTTTAAATCACAATAGCTCCATTGAATATGTGATGATAATTCTTAGAGCTTAGAATAAAACTTTGGTTTTGAGGGAATAAAAAATTGTGAAGAAGAGATGGAGGGGAAAGGAGCCATGTGGCGAAACAAGGATTGAAGTTGTAATAAAGCCACCCACATGCCGACACATGACCACTTGCTGTGATTGCGCTGAGCGAAGCCCCAAAGCACCGCCCCTCCTATCCATCATCGCGCGGAAAATGCACCCCAAAAAATAATCCAAATAGAGAAATAAAGAACATAAATTTTATGATAAATACCCAAAAAAAAATTTCTTAAATTATGGACAAGTATCTAAACTATTTTTGTTAATAAATTATTTAATTATAGACAATTAACAAAATAGTCTCTTCAATCATTTTTTTTCGTTAAAAAATGTATTTTGATTGTCTGCATTAGTAGCGCGGACACTGGTTGTGGGCTCCCTCACATAAATAGCGGGCACCAGCGCAAGTCACTTAGACATCGAGCATTCGTGTGTAGGGATGGGCAAATCGGTTCTCGGTTCTAGTTCCGGACCTCTCGGAACTGACTGTTCGGTTCTCGTTTCCGAGAGTGCGGAACCAGAACCAGAACAGCAAGGAATCGGAACCAGAACCGGAACCGCGTTTGGTTTTGGTTCCAGTTCTGGTTGGTTTCGGTTCCCAACTTGACTCTGCCCCACCTGGAAAGTCATGAAATATCACTTTAAGATTTCGCATGCTACCCTTTGATCTAACAAACAATTTCCTCAGCCTACCAAAATACGAAGCAACAGTTTTCTACATTTGCAGCCAAGAACACACATTCAGAGAAAGAAATTGACCAATTATTCAAATACCAGAACCAGAAGTATTCAATGGAATGCTATATCTTTGAATTTGAAGTATAATTCCACTAGAGAATGAAAGAAGCCGCTATAAACTGTAAATATGTGCATCAAAGCCTAAATCAAAAATCAAATCCTAAATTAGAACCTAAATCAGAAATCACAGCCCCTAAATTCGAAATCGCAACCCCAAAATCGCCTCTCTGTTCCAGACCTCGTAGGTTTGTCGTTCAATCGCCGTTCGCAGCCCCAGGTTCACCATTCGCACTTCAATCTCAGCCTCAGGTTCGCCGTTCACAAGTTCGTCAATCGTCGTTCGTAGGTTCGTCAATCGCCGTGTAGCAGGTTTGCCGTTCGCACTTCTCGCTCGCCAAGTAATCGCCTCTCAGATCCAGACGTCGCAGTTTCACCGTTCAATCGCCGTTCGCACTTCTCGCTCTCCAGGTAGTCGCTAGTCGAGCTGCAGTTCCAGGATGCCCTTCCTGCATTCTGCATCTCAGATTTGGAGGGCGAGAGATTGTCATTTGTGCAGAGGGTGAAGGACCTGAAGGTTGAAGCGGAAGCCAACTTAGAATCAGAATGTACAGAATAAATAAGGTTGAAAGTTTGAAGGGAGACGCGGTTCCGGTCGATTATCAAACCAAAGAACCGGGAACCAAACCAAACCAAACTCCTAATACCCAGAACCGAAATAATTTCAATATTTGGAACTATTACCCGGAACCGAACCAGAACCGACCAGCGGTTCCAGGTCGGTTCCCTGTTCTGGGCGGTTCCTGCCCACCCCTACTCGTGTGGTCAGCTGAAAGCTCACTTCCGAGACCTAACTCGACATTTAAATTTGTGATCGTCCATAGTTCATCACTAGATGTCCCTGGTGGATGCTTGCACTTAAGTAACAGGTAACTGCAGTATCACATATTTAACATAGCATAGCCTATTTTGCGCGAACCCTAAATTGTCTGACGACATTATTATTAGAAATTATTTCTAGCAACTGATTCGATAGTATAATTGGTGTGTGAATGTTTTGTTGTTTCAAACATAGAAGAAACTTGTCACATTCCAAAGGGGATCCAAGACAGAACGGGAACGACCCAGTTCGAAATGAACTGAACCATTCAATCATTATTTTAAACTTTTAATTAGCAGCAAAATACTTAAAATTTACCTTACAAGCTAAGCCCAAAACAAAGGTTCAATAATGACTTTAATATAGTAAAAAAGAAACAATGTCCAAAATTATGCGAAAGTAAAAATTCAAAATGGAAATAATTTCAAAATGCAAACCTCATGGAAAAATAATCTAAGTCTCTCAAAAGAAAATGAAGTTGTTCAAGGAATTCTTCAAATCTACTTTTGCGGTGGCAACTGGAATTCACTTTGAATATTTCCTAAAATATAGGAGTTATCTGGAGTGAGTTGACTAAACTCAATAAAGATCAAAATTTATGCAAATGTTAATTTAAGTGATATGTGAGCATGCCAGTTTTAATAAAAAAAACACTTTATATGCAAGAGTTAGAAATCATACAATAGAGCAAGTGATAAAACAATCTTATATAGTGTGGTATATATATAAAATAATTTTTTATTGTATGAGGTTTCAGTGAAAATTGAGTAACTCATAGACTCTAAACACATTATGCTAGAGGCATAACAATAATAAATAACAGCGATACTTGAGCGATCGTAATAGCCACAACATTGTTTCATTACTCTAATGAATGACAAACAATACATAGAATTAAATGCATACGACTAACTTGAACAATAAATTAAATATGCATGCTCAGATTTTAAACATGTTCTGTGAAAAATATATACATAATATAAAAACCCGACAAATCATAAAATGGACACGTCATTTAATATGAGAACATGTCTCAAAATATTGTTTTAGAAAACACTATCATGGTAATCAGAAAATTTAAATCTATACCTCGATATGGGTCTACCAATACCAAAATCCAACAACAAAAGATCCAATGAAGCCCAATAGAAGACAAGTCCATATAATTTCTAAATTTCATAACCTATTCATAACATTGCTACAACATTAGGATTCAAATCTTATACTTTAAAATATGAATTGGTAGGCTAAAAAATAACCCAAGAATGATTGAGTCAGAGGTTTAAAACGAGTTTAACACAGCCCTTGAAACGACCCAAGAATGATTGAGTCAAAAATCTAATTAAACCCTAAAACAAGGCTTGGCCCACAAATCAAAATGGCCTAGGCTACGACTCAAGATAGCATGGGTCATGGCCTAACGACTTTTGCCAAGTTGCAATCTGGTTAGAGTTTCGCCAGAACCACATGTTTTCTGATTAAAAACCTCCTCCGATCGCAAGACTTGTTTCCAAACCATCAAAGATTTCCAGAACATACCAAACTATGATTTTTTATTCATAAATTTCATTTCCAATTCTAACAGTCCAACATCAGTAGAGAATTCCCAATAAAATCTGAAAAATTTCCTTATCTGTAGAAGTTCTCTATTCCCTTTTAGACTATCTTCTTCCAAGTCAATATTACAACATCGATACCAAACCTTCAATGCTCAAAAATCAATTTCTTCCAACAGGCACTGATTCACAAAAGAGAAACCAGTAAAATCCAAATAATCGAAACTCGCCTTGGATGATGAACATCATGTCCTGGATTGTAAAGAAACATTAAAAGATGGTTGAGTTTACAAACATATTGTGTCCTCAGATCAAGAAGAAGCTAGGCAAACTACAACTTGCAACTCAAAATTGGAGTCCAACATATACAGGAGATGCTCAGTTTGAGATCAGTGACAATAACGAACAGTATGTAGTTGATTTAGATAGACGTACTTGTACTTGTTACAAGTGGAAGCTAACCGATATCTCATGCATGCATGCAATCTCATGTCTACATTTTAAGAAGAGAACAGTTGAAGATTATGTTCATAGATGCTATCACTGGGAAACATACATAAGGATGTATTTCTACTTTGTTCATCCTATTAGTGATCAATACATATGACCTGAAACAGATTAGGATCTAATTCAACCACTGACAATAAAGCGACAACTAGGTAGGCCTCAGAAATAAAGAGTGAGGGATATTGATGAATCTCAAAACAAGACAATTATGAGCATGAAAAATGTCACCATGACAAGTAGAAGGTTTCGAGGTGTAAGCCAATACCCGCACTTGTTAAGGGGTAAGCTCAGATACTGCCATTAATAGTGATAGTGTAAGGAGAAGAGGCGGAAGAGGAAGCTCACATGACATATTTATGAGCTTTACATCTACTATTGAGAAGCACGTGTTGTCCTAGGCTTAACTTTGCTTTTTCTTCAACAATTTTCTCCTTTTTTATCATTATAAAAAAAATTAGACAGAGTAATCGTTGTATTTTCTCTTTTCCTTTAGTCATTCACAATACCAACATACAAGAAGAATTTCAATTTCAAACTAGAATATTAAGATCAATAATATCAAATCAAACTCAAATCAGAATCTCAAACCATAATATCACATGTAATTAAAAGTACATTTACCAAATTTAATTGGATTATAAAACGAGAGAGTACAACACTAGAAAAACTAACAAAAAAACCTAAATGCCTTCTAAGGGTCCGACATTGGAAGATGAAGGAGCTGTAAGATATTCCACATTTCTTGGTTCATAAACGAATGTGTCGTCCTCGTCATCCTCTAGAATTTTCTCAACTCTGCTCAGCTGATCCATAATCGCCTATTGAGTGGCATTGAGATCTTCTATTCTCCTAGTCATTCCTTCAACCGTGGAAGTTAGACTCACTAAGCTGGCTAACATCATGTTCAATCTCTCATCGACTATCAACATAGAGTTAGATGATTGAGAAGGAAACAAAACAAGATCATCCTCCCCATAATTTGAGGGTGCTTGAGGAGGGGCTACAGACGTGGATGCCCATTGTTCGGTTTTGAATACTCATTCACCTTCAACTTTGTGGATTCCCATCCGAACCAAGGTCAAATGATTGCACAGGTCCACTACTGTTTCTTTGTATATGAACTCATCCACAGGTAGTGTTATCCCGTTACACTCAACAATTTCTAAATAAGACAATAAAATGACTTGTTCTTCGTGCAATTGTTAAAGATATCGAACATGTGACTCAAAATCACATATCCAAGGTTGAATCTCTTTCCATTGTAAATATCCTCTATCATATAGAGATTCATGAAGCTAACATGGTCTCGATGTCCATCATGAGATAGAATTGTGTGCGATAACAAAAGATGGATAACTCAAGCTTTGGCATTTAGGTTCTTGGAATTTGGCTTACAAAACACTCCAATGTCGAGATTGTGGTGCAATTGTTGAAGCAATGCAAACTTTTCTCAATGTTTAATGAAATCTGGCACCCGAGATACAAAATACTCATTGCTTGGTTAATCTGTGAAATATCCAACCAACTCGTTTATATCATTGGGAGTTAATCCTATCTCCCACCCAAACATATAACTCTTAACTCCTAAGGGTTCAATGCACATGGTCAAATTCACGTAGAATAGCTTGACAACGCGCTCAAAGTAATGACAACCATATTGCACAACCCAACAATTCCAATTTTCTCAAACATAGATTTAATTTCTAACTCCTTGAACTTATAAAATCCTACTCTCCTAGGAAAATAATCGATTGACGTTTAATATCGTTATCCTACCTCTCCTTCAGTGACACCGTCCTGAATTCGGATGAAAAGAATTCATTTCAAGGTCGACGAGCAAAGGACAAATAACCTTGAGATTGAGAGGGAGTGACTTTTTGTTTCAAGGTGAGTTTTGGAGCTCTTGCTACCATTGAACACTGGATTTTAGGAGGAAAATGTTGGGGTCATATTTTTGAGAAATTTGTTACGGGAGGAAAGCGAAATCAACGAGAGATTCGATTTCTGAACTCGAACTTGAAGATTTGTACTATGAGGAAGTTGAAAATGACAAAAATTGGACAGAGGTAGCTTGATTTTAGCCGAAAATTGCCTAGGGTTTGCGTAGATTTTTGAAGAGGGTGTGTGCAACTTTATATATGTGTTGTCGCGACCCACGGTTAACTAAGGGCATTCGTTGGTATGAAATACTAGCATCCAAAAAGCTAAGATTCAACCTATGTTCTAAACGACTTGTGAGGTGGCAGCTACTCAAGTGAGGACGCTCGTGGTGGGCGTCTGCATAACTGACATAAGCGACTAGAACATGTTTTTAACAAAAAAAATGACAAACCAACCATCATCCTTTACTGTTTTTTTTGTTAACAAATTAACCACTGAACTATGAAAAAATGACGACGTTAACATCGTTGTCACGTTTGCCGTTAAATGCTTTGACAACGAACCGTGACAGCTAGAGGACTAACCGCAGCGGCTTGACAACGAACAGCAGCGGATTGACGACAAACCACCTCTGTTCGTCTGCAAATAAAAAAAAAATTCATTGTCTTCTTTATAGAAAAACTCAGACAAACTGTGATTCTCCCATGGACTTTAAAACAATTGTAAATCATCCGAAGACTAAAATATTAACATTTTTTTTACAAAATCTTCTAAATTATAAAACTCAAAATCTTTTAAATCTATTCTTTTACAAAATCAAAAATCTTTTAAATTCATTTTCCATGAATATTAACTCTTTTCTACTGAAAATCTATTATAAAATCACGAGTTCTTTCCATTTTTTCCATGAGTATTTGTTCTTTTGCACTGCGATTTTCATGGAGTTAACGGTGATGTTCGTAACGGCAATTTCTCAAAGTTCAGCGATTAAATTGTTAGCAAAAAAAGGATGATAGTTGGTTTGTCAATAACAGTAAATGATGATGGTTGGTTTGTCATTTTCTCTTTATTAACTGTCCATAATTTAAGGATTAATTTATTAACAAAATAGTTTAAGGGTGAATTTGTCATTACCTTATAGTTTAAGATTTTTTTTTTATATTTACCCTAAATTTTAAGTAAAAATATTTACCGAATAATAATATAAATAAAATAGAAGAATTCATGACTTCAAATCACCGAGATTTTAATTAGAAATCAAAATACATAAGGTTTATGCCTTTTTCTCTACTACCAAGTAACTCTGAAAAATACTCATATAATTTTTATTTTATTATTCATGCAGCATTAAATGTTCGTAGAGCATAATATTATTTTGTATGAAGTAAAGTTCCTGAAATATTTATTTTGATAACTTTTTAACTGGGATAACCCTAATGATAATTTTATAATTGAAGAATAGAAGATGGATGGATAGATCGTAAAAGCATACCTAATTTTTATTAAACAGCTGTGATAAACAGTTAAAATGAATTTTAATATTTAATTTATGATTAATTGAAACTTAATTGAGATTGATAAGATTAAGTTGTGTACTTCATTTTTTTGACAAATGGGAAATTGTATTGTCAGCATTCTATTGTCCTAAAGCGCGTGGAACTTTGTTGTGTGTGAATGTGAATATATGGGTTTGCGAAAAATTGACTTGTGAAAAGGTGTGAGGTCAATCAACCCTAATTTTGCCCTTTTGGAAATGGGAAAGCAAATGGAATTTGACTTTGCCCAAAAGTCTAACGTCCCCAAACTTTAAGCTTTTGCCCTCTCCAAAATGGTAGAGAGAGAGGGAGAGAGAGCACTCGGCAAGGGTAAAGAGTAAGGGTGGGACCGGTTTGGTTGGAACAAAGTAAACTGAGAATTTTGATGTGGTTCAATTTCAACCTTTGAAAAATGAATTGATTAGAACTGATTTTGAAAAATCATTCAAAACTAAATCTGATATTCATATAAGTTTTTTCTTTTAATTTTGAAAAATTACTAAAATTTACAAGAACTAACTAAAATTGACAATAACTAAGCCTAAACTAACTCGAAATCCAAAACCCACACCAAACCTAGACCCAACTGAAAAGAAAAAAAGAAAAATCAATTTGGTTTGATTTCTAAAAGTCTAGAGCCAAACCAAACCGGAACCAAATATCTACAATACCATTTCATAAATCAAGGAGAGAGGGTCAATTCTAAGACATGTCAATAGTCAAAGGAGGTCCATGAAAAGAAGCTGCCTCTTTCATGGGGAGCTAATGAGAAAATGTGAAGTGAATTAGAATAACACGAGGGCTGAAGTTTGGATGAGAGAAGACCAACCATTCTTGTTCAAATCTCTGCAACCACCATCCCTTCTTGTTCCAATCTCTAGTTGGAGTTGGACCCACCAACTCCGCTGTCTGAAAGCTTATGATTTTCTCCACCAGCCTACCTCAATAAATACTATTTTTATTTGAATCCCCTACACTTTGTTGAGGAGTTATCAATATTTTATTTTATTTTATTTTATTTCAGGGTCAGTTTTATTTGGCAAACTGTTTGGTTACTCTTGAGGTTGAGATCTTTTATTTGGAGAGAATCAATTTGAATTCAAATTCTTAACTTTGATTTTGTTTTATTTGCTACGTGTCCATTCAGTGAAAATAGGGCCATACAGAACGATGAATTTAGGGTCAAATGCCACCGTGATGGAGTTTTGGTTGGTCAACGAGGGAATGTGAACCATGTAAAATGGCATTCACATCAGACCACCGAATGCCTGGGCTTTGTTTTGTGTCTACGTTTCGTATTAGTTGTTGTTGTAGTTTGGGAGATGTGCAAATATTTTGGATCATATTCCCAATAATTTATACATTCTTCTCTGGTAACGTCTCCATTTGATTATCTAACATTGACTTATCACTAATTATATTAGTTCCAACTGCAATTATCAGGAGACAACCATTAATCTAATACATACATTCCAAGCCAGTGCGCATCCATGCAATATATCTACCCTCCACAAGCTGACTCATGCGGTGACTGGGGATAGATTTGTACCCAAATTTGGTGAGTTTGCTTCTAAATAACGAATTGTTGAAAGCAGATGTTTGTTGCCGCGGCTTAGACTTGACTTAGCAGTCTGCATCAGCTTGGAGCAAATGGCTGATGTTTCAGGACTTGGCTGCCAACAAACAAAAACACAAGGAGCATCAAACTGCCATATAATCAAAGCAAGAATAATGCATATAAGAATTAAGTAGTCATTTGGCGAATATGTTAACAGGGTTGGAAACTACTACCATAAGATGAAAATCTCAACAGCTTTGGTTGTTTGAAACAAAATTCCAAGTCACGTAACTAGCATCTAGAGCAGATTTTGCATAGAAGATTTAAAGGTCATTTCTTGTTCAATCGTTAAAATTGGATTGGAACTGTAACTTAAAACCTGTTTTTAGCCTCTCGAATTGCTCATAAGGTGTATTTCATCTTCAATTGATATAATTACTGGTTTTGCTCTTCTTTACTGTTTAGGCCTTGTCAATTTGGTACCAGCTTGGTTTTCTCGTAATTCCCTACCTGCCAATAATTTCCAAGATATCTAACTAGTATATATATCTTCTCCTATATATAAAAAGCATTTTATTCTCCACATTGCCAATTTTCATACCAACATTGCATTCCAAAAACTACCTCATGCGCCTTCTCTCTGGCCTAGCTTTAATTCCATTTCTACCCCAACCCACCCCAATTGGGCTTAATAGATGCCTTCTTCAATAGTTGATTAGCATTACAAAAATATAATTAATTATTGTGGTTGGTTGAGTGTGACAGAAGTC
The DNA here is from genome assembly GCA_022433065.1 of Begonia loranthoides. Lineage (NCBI taxonomy): Eukaryota > Viridiplantae > Streptophyta > Magnoliopsida > Cucurbitales > Begoniaceae > Begonia > Begonia loranthoides. Next base: position 21,547,703 of record CM039470.1, on the reverse strand, counting down.
ATAAAGATAACATGGGTATCTACCTTGAAAGATGAAGCAATGCAGTTGCAAGCCTCAAGTGCCATCTTTCCACGAGCAGCCTTCGATTTAGTGATAAATAGCCAAATCAGCACAATAATGAAGGGCTACGTGGGGAAGTCAATTCAAAATTTACACTAGTTGGAGTTGTAATCACCTGAGAAGACTCTTGCTGAATAGTCTCGTTCAGGCTCTGAAGAACAAGCCGAGATAAAGAGACAAGCTCGGCCACATAGGACGAATCACCAAAGAAAAGTTGGCCATTCCCCACAAACTGAAGAAACATAAAGGAAACATTAAACCCATTGCAGGAAACTCTCTATAGACACTACGAACACATAAGTTTCACGATGTAGATGGAATTATGGATAGCAATTGCAAGGAGAAAATGGTTGGACTTGAATCAGGAATGTTTATAATTATTTTTATGATTTTAGCAGCACTATGTTAATAAGAGAATGTCACATTTCTTGCATAATTGTCCACATTATTTTATTACCTCTCCAAAGCTCGGCTGATATGGCAATTTAGTTTGAGAATTGGTTGCTAACAACAGAATTGTAGCACAGAAAACACTCGTCCTCATTCTTGGAGTCATCCTACACTATTTTTAAGACATGATCTGAGAAGTAGCCAACAAATCTACGTTCGCAATTATGTGTGATCAAAGGAAGACTCATAATTCTAATGACAATGTGGGGTTTACCATAATTTGGAGTCAACCAAAGATAATATTTTCCTTGGGAAGTAGGTAACTCCTTGTTCAGGATTACCTTCAACCATAAATCAAAGTTATGGGCATCAAAAAAAGAACGAACTATTAATGAAAAATAAAATAATAAAGAACCAATGGATTGAAAAAACTACTGAGTATTAAACTTGGTATGAGGAGTACATAGGAGCATAGAACTCTGATAAGAACTTAATTAGCAATGTAGAAAAGAAAACAGAGGAATTTCCATTGAGAAACAAAGAATTATACCCTAACGAGCAATATAGAGAGGCTTGATTCTCTCCTCTTTTCCTAGCGAATTTTTCCTATTCTTCTCTCCTTACAACTAGTTTATTTATGCTCCGTTCCCCAAAGCTGTATCTCCAGCCACATCAGCAAACGCACCAGAAAATTACCCTCTCATCTTGGTTTCCTCTCTTAGATTCTCTCATCACACCTTTCATCATCATTCTATAATTGATTATAATGATCCTATTCAATGAGAATGAACTATTCGCAACTAAATAAAGAAGATTTGAGATTATTTTTTGGTCAATGGGTATACAAACTTTATCGAGGGGGTGAGCACTATTTGAAAAAGCTTTACCAACCAGGTACCATAACTAAAAGACTGCATAATTTTTGAATTGAGAATACTAGTCCATCAGAATCAGCTGCTGATAGGTATCCTCCTACACAAGCAAGTTTCCCAAATATAAAAGATATTTAAATTAGTGATCACCACATGGTTAAAAAGAGAGATGATAGACTCGGCAATTTCAAATAAACAAAAGAAAAGAAACGAACAATCAAACTTATTTCTCAATTGTTATCACAGGATTAGGCAAGAGTGAAATCTCAAATATAGCCAAAATTTTCCGTTTTCCATTGCCACAGTTCTCATTTAAGCGCAAAATCAATTCCAAATAAGTAAGAAAATTCAACGCGAGACATCTGTCCTTTCTGAATGAAATGTTTATAAAACTGAAGGATGTGATGACTGTTGACTTGCATGTTGTCACCATACACTCTAAGCAGCATTGTTTTTAACATGTCAGTTTTTTTATCAATCTAAACACGATCTTTGTGAGCAAAAAGGGTTTAGTTATCAAAATTTGTGTTTCGGTTCCCTCTATTAGAAAGGATCAAGCACCACGGTTCAGTCATAATCCTTATAGAAAGGTATCTCAGAAGGAAAGAACTCACCATCTTTAATGTCAAAACTGTGCAAACAGCTGATTGCCGAATCTATTAACCCATCTGCATGCAAAACTAAACCTCCTAATAAGGCAACCTGCACATAAAGAACAGGATGTAAAGTGATGTTGGATATATAATCACCCAAACTTTTATAAACACCGATGACAACTGTTTTTCAACAATACTAGACAACCTCTTACACATACAGAACTTAGAAACATAAACAAACTAACAAACACTAAACAAACAACACCACAAACCCGGAAACCACAGATTTGGAACAATCTCCATTCTCTGGAAATAGTCTTTGGACTTTTCTTTTTGAAACATCACACACCCCCTCCTTTGCAACTTCCCCCACAATATAATAACTTACACCGTTTCTTAACTTCCATTATATAATTACAAAATTACCCTTCATTTCCTCCTATTATAAACCACATTTCCTCCTTGTCCATCAAGTGAGTCCATGATCTCTCATCTAATTGAGTCCCTAAAACAACAGTCTTTGGGCAGGTTTTTTGTCATGACATTTGCCAGAAAGCTAATAAAAAATCGTTAGTAATTACTAGGTAGAGAATTCAATTCCACTGGAAAGAATGAGCAACATTACCTCAGCTGTCTCAATGTAAAGATTTAATTTTCTTATCTCAATGGAAACAGATGGCAATGTGACTTCACTAAATGCAATGCAAGATTTGAATAGGGCATTGTGTTTCTTTGCATCTTTCAAAGCCTTAATTGCCACACAATTGCTGGAGTGAACAAGAGTTTCCTGAATTTAGTGTTGAGTCAAAAGAGTCAATAATGAAATAAATGTGCTTTTTACACAATGATAATATTTGTTTCCTATTAGCAAAATAAAACACCTACAAAAAGTTCAAATAGCTGACGCTTCACAGATCATAGCAGACATTACTTTGTGACAAAACAAAGTCCATTATATGTGCTATTCATCCTTGAATTTTAAAGCATATAAAATGGTTTCAAACTTCTTGGTCAAGGTTACAAAAGGTTGACAAAACCAAAAGTGAATTTAGCACTGAAGGATTGAACTCATTGCAGATGACTGTCCTATTCATTCTCATAAAGCTTTCTACAAGAAAAAGAAAATACTGATAAAGAGAAACACAAGAGGAAAAGAATTCTGCTGATCTAGTATATTTTCCTATCATAACTTTTCTGCATCTAGAAACCATTCATATAAAGGCAGGTTTATTTATGTTATTGACTCAAACAGCCATATTTGGAATATTTTTGAATCACATAAAGAACAGAGTGTAGAGCAAGGATAGATAAATAATAGGAACTTCAGATCTAAAAAGGCTAATGTACAGACCTTAAGCTCATCAATGCTACCAAATGCTCCACGGCACTCAACTAAAAATGTCAAATGACGTTCCATCTCCACCCCAAAGTCAACCTATAAGCAGCAACAATCCATATAGTACCACAAAAACAACCTCCAAATTGACTTAGTGTGACATAAGAAGAGTAAAACTACGTCGAATTTGAATTATGTACCTCTCGAATGAAATGAGAGATCATGCGTGCTGCTTGGTTATCATCATCTTTAACATTTACAAAATCAATAGCATCATGTAGTGCTTGAGAAATTTCAAAAAGCAATTGTATTGTTCTTGCATTACATATGTTTCCGTTCCTGCCAAAGATGTAAACATGACACTTAAATCACCACTTTGTCTTTATAACCAACCCACCATAATAACCGTTATTGAATGAGAACCGGACCACCTATATTACAACAGTACTCAACTTCCATATTTAGGATATCATTCACATTGTTTCAAATAGTGTACTACAGAACATAAACAACATCTAAGAGCAGGACGGGTATGGCCATACAACAAAAGTTTACATTACATGCAGACACATTTTAGTTCCAAATTCATAGTTCGTTTCTTTTGTAGGACACTTGTAGCTCGACACAATAGAAGATATTTTAAAACTTATCACCATGCTGCAATAGTCAGTTCAGATTGTAAAACAGTTCAACACAGGTCAGGAACCTCAAACATCAGGTTTACTTCTGTAGCGTGAAAGTCATAGTAAATGATAGGTGTTTGCATCTCATGTCCAATAGAAGCCAATACACACAAAATAAATGTGAAATGCATTCACAATAGTATTTTTGCTGCATTCTTGGAGCATTTAAATACACAGCAGAATTATATAAAAGCTACCTTGTTGAGATATGAAGAATTTGCATACTGACAATGCTGCGAGGATTCCCATAGAGTAAGTCCAATATCTCTAGAAAGTGGTCCTTGACGTTTTATAACACCAATAGTTGAAATTAATAATCTATAAAAGATGTTTCTTTTGGTGCTTACCGATTCACATCAAAGTAAATATATTATCTTTACTTTGCTTCAAGTACAAAGACTTTTGAACCTATAAAAAAAAAAGAAAATAAAATGGAAAAAAAACTACCAACGCAAGTAAATCTTCTAATTGATGGTATTGAGAAAGAAGCTTCAACAAGATAGACTGCAAGCTGGGAAGCTCATCTTCTGCGATACCAGCATGGGAGGCTTGCTGAAGAATACCTTCTAAAATGGTTTTTAGATGATTTTCCTGGCATAAAATATTTGATTCAGAAGAAATGATTCAATACCTACATTATAAATCGTGTACAATCAAATCACAAAGATCAGCATAAGTTAAACAAATATTTCACATCGCTAAGAGAGGCCAAACAAAGAATAGACCACAAGCTCAATATACATTAGACATTATTTTTAGGCTACTTCCATCAAATTAAAAACTTCACATAATAGAGGACCATGATTTTGTCCATCCCCAGTGGATCCCCAATCTTCTAGTAAGAATGCTCTGAAGTATAGATACACAGACAATAGTGTTCTTGTACTTTTTATTTGAACTTTCAAACATGAAAGTTTTTTTTCCTGGACTGAAATAGTAAATGATACTTCTAATATATTTTTTATACAAACAGCACAAATAGTGAGACCTCAGAGTTTGGGTTCCCAAAAAAGTTCATATGAAGGACTATTGAGTACAATCAAAACAACTCTGATTGAAATATATAAAAATGTAGGATCACTTAGAGGTCAGGAGTCAATCACAGAACAACGGGAAGCCTAATAATAGCTGAAAAGTCATGCCAATAATTTCATTAGAGATAAAGATAAACGTAACGTCATACATATGCAAAGAATGTCAAACTATCACATCTCTAGACTAGCTTACCATTCTATTTTGAAGAATTATATCCATATAAGCATCCATGACCTTTAGATACTCATCTACCCTCTCATATTGTGCGACAACCTGGTATCATAATTAGTGTTTAAATACACAAGTAAATAGTCTAAGAAGCCACACTTAAAGGAAACTCCATAGACATTAAAATAACGTTTATCTAATGAAAATTCACTATTTTAATGAATAACATCATCCAAAAAATAATAATATAGGAATATCAAGCTAAAGAAAATAGTAGAAGACTATCAATGCAAAATAAAGTTTCAGTAAAATAATGACTTTTACAATAGTGAAATTGAGAGTGATCTTATTTGTACTCCATATGTTCCCTTGGCAAATCAACTTGCGGATCTGTCAGCGAAGGAACTTTCAAAGTCATTGTTTCAAGATATTATTGACAAGTTGGGAAAAATCAATTTTTCCTTGCTAGTTTGAGGGGGACAGATGAATATTAGCATTGATTGTTGTATTTATTTTTCATTCGTGGTTGTTAACATTGTCTTAAAGAGGGTAGTTAAATACTTTTCATATTAGATACTAGAGTAATTTAGGTTATCCTTAATTTAAGGGAGTAAAATTAGGTTTTTTTTATTTGAATTTTCTAGAATTTGGTTGATGTAGGATTCTATAAATCTGTTGTTCTGATTTTGCAAAGAATGAAACAACCAATCTTCAGATGTTGTGTTACATTGTATTGGATTATGTGCAATATCAATAGCAGATATATTGTCACAATATAAATTTAAAGGAAAAGTGAAGTCATCTTCAAGATCATCAAAAATATTTTCAACCACAATAGTTCACAAATTAGTTCCGCCACATTTCAAAACTTTGCTGCTAAGCTTTATTTAGAAATATCAAGTTGCTCTTGCTCCTCAAAGCCACCAAATTGCTGCCAAGAAAGGTACATCTTGTGATGCATCATCCACCAACTATAGAGCCGCGTACTTTGCATTTGTGTAAGCTTTCAAAGATAAAATCAAATTGCTTTCAAACAACAATTTTTGATCTGGCTACCTTTTCAAATATTGGAGCATTCTATAAACAGCTTGTAGATGTTTCTCCTCAGACGGACTCCCTATACCAGTGACATATCCAATGTTTGGTCTAGCATGAGCTAAATAAATGAGTTTTCCAACTAATATTTTGGCATTCTTTTATCAGCTTCCTCATCATCTACTAAAATTCATCTTCCAACTTGTGATTTGGCTCTACAAGCATCTCAACAAGTTTAAAAACCACGTTTTTCTGCTTCGTTTAGAATGTCAAGAATATATTTTTGTTCAAACATATATATACTTGCTATAGACCCAACAGTTTCAATATCTAAAATTTATCAACTCTCCAAGTTCCTTAATTTCAATTCTTTTGTTGAGTATTGTCTCAACTTTTGTTTTTCATCCCGATTGTTTTAGTAACTTAATATCATCAATATACACAAGTCATGTGCAAAATGCTTAATAAATAAAGTATGATCTCCTTGGCTGTGTATGTAGTTCATCAGCTCATAGTCTTCATTAATTGGTCAAACTATGTTCATGGGGATGGTCTCAATTTACAAAATGCTTTCTTCAATCAATACATTTTTTTTTTCATACTAATGTCAAAGTCCAATGGAATATCTATGTATATTTTTTCTTCAAGGTTGCTACAGAAAAATCAATTTTTCATGTCAAATTAAGTTTCCAATCAAAACTAGCTGCCGAGGAAAATAATATCCCGACAATATTCATTTTTTCCATAAGAACAAAGGCCTCAACACTATAAGTTCTAATGAAGCCTTATGTTACCAATTTGGCATCGGGCTTCTAAGGAGCCATCTACTTTGGAATTAACTACAAGAATGCATTTAGACCCAACTGTTTCTATTCCTCTTGTTTCCACTGATCTCCAAAAGTCTCAGCTAAAATTTATAGAACATGAACTGTATATATTTGAGTGAAAAGACAAGACTAGCAGTGAAAATCTAACAAATGAAAAAAATTAGACAAGGCACGATGCATACATAACATCTTTTTATATTTGAATGGCTATTGGAAGTTAAAGATCAATGTCTTGATGGAGGAATGAGGTTGAGTTTTAAGCAAGCTTAGATTCGAAAGTGAGTTATTTTCTCCTAGAATATATCTGCAACGGTTTGGCAACAATGTCATAAGAAATAATACAAAGAGTAGTAAGAATTGTTTGAGATAATGAAGGCTGGAGCCAATCAGAGTCAAGTCAATGGCTCAATTTCTGGGATAGAAATTTGGATTTTTAATGGTTATAAATTTGATAAATAGATAGGTTTTTCAAATAGTGAAACTTTGCCCCGTAAAAAAATCTCTTCACAAAAAGTCTCCCATTGTGGAGGAACATATGGAATAGACAGAACTCCATTTTAACCATTGGAAATAACTTTTTCATTTAATCAACACTTCGAATTGAGACTCTAAAGATCAATAGTGTTTTTCATTTAATAAAAAATGGAGATATCAACCAAATTTTTGGAAATTCAAATTCCAAAAATCCTAACTTTTCTCCTTTAAATTATGGATAACCTAAACTACTTCTATAGCTAATTTAGAAGGCAATTGACTATCACAACAACGTTAACAACAGTAAATAACAAGCAAATACAGCAATCAATATTAATATTCAACGATTTCAATCATTAAACCTGAATGACCTCATCGATCACAGCACTGGCAACCTCCAATTGAGGTATTCTTTCACAAAGCCTCAGACCAAGTAATCTGTAAGTAGAACCCTGACCCAAAGGAGTATAATACAACTATAAAGGTGATAGATCAAACCAAAAAAGTGAATAATCACAGCAATAAGAAAGTAAAGTGTTAAAAGTAAAGGAGAGAAAGAGAAAAAGCTGTATGGGAAGACTTTATGGCAAGAGACAAGCATTATCTAATCAGCACGTGATGTAGTTTAGGAATTATGTAACTTGCTGATATGATTTGTTGGTAGCAGGTCAGTGGAAAGTATGGAGGAGAGGAGATCACAGAATATAAACCATAAAAGGGAGGAAGGAAGAGGCACTTTGGATGGTTAGAGCATTGAGAAATCTTTTCTAATTAGCGTAGGAGTCTTAGTCTAAGAGTTTCTCCAGCTTGTGGTAAGAGGTTTACTAAAGGAAGTCTGCATTTTAGGTTCATCACGCACCACAAAGAAAAACATATTTTGCTAATGACATCTGTATTACTTGATTGAAGGAAGAATCATTGCAGCGTTCTATGAGTTGGAGAATTCCCACAGCATTAGAGTTGACTATGTCTGATGGAAGTTCCTTGAGCAGATGATGAAGAACAATTGAAGCGCATTGTGAACTGCCTGTATTCCTTCCGAGTCCAAACTCTACAAGTGTATTTCTTAAGTCCTACTTACAGTAATAGATTAACAAATTAGAAATGAGATCAAAATGTACAAAATGATATGCTTATGTTTGGTTCACATACCTGAGAACCATCTTTGCAAATGTATTTAACAAGATACTCAATGCTCGGTTCCATCAAGCTAACAAGCAATGTTTTGTTACGTGCAAAATTCCCAGATGTGGGTTCTTTTTCTGATACAGCCCGGATGAGTTGTGTTTTGATGTCATTAACACATGTGATTAGAAATCCTGTCAAAATATTATCAACCACTGTGATATAACATTATAAATGTATAATATTGATTCATAGACCAAGTTTAAAGCTGTTATGCAGTAGCTTAGCATAAAGAAGGTCCAAAACCTAGTTCCAAAGTTCAATGCTTCTCAGGTTCATAATAACTTTGAAGATTAAAGCAAGTCAAACTATATGTTGAACTTAGGAACACTTGCACAGAACAACAATTACACAAAACAACATTACTACTACAGCAAACAACACAACAACTACACAAACTACTACATGTTCGGAAACCACAGACTTGGATTTGGTCTCTCGACATAGAGTAACGATTTACAACAGTAAAATACAATGATCCCCAAATCTGCTCTCTCTCCTCTCTAAAAACTACTCCAAACTGTCATCCACTAATAAAACATAACCTCCAAAAATAACCAACTTAAACAAAAAACCCAAAAATACCCTTAACTAATACATAACTTTCCTTCTCTTCTCATAAGTCTTCCCAGACAAACTCCTTTCTAGCAAATCCAACACATCATTATATTAAAATACAAAGTCACCGTTATAACAACTACTAGGGTTCAGAACGCAAGAACTTTTAACTTGGTTATCACAGTACATAAAGAGATGTTTCTCACTTGTGCTAAGTTCGTGAAAAACTTAAGGTAAAAAGAGATAAACCTGTATCATGTGAGGGCAACTTCAGTGCACAACGGGTAAGATACAGATAACAGTAGGCAGATGCCAATGGATCTGCTAACCCCCTAATCATCATAACCAGGCGTTTTATGCAATTCTCATATTGATCAAGCAAGAACCGCCAGCAAGGCAATATCGCCAACTCTAAGTAACTAAAAAGAAAGTTAATAGATAATACAATAACTGACCGTACAGAAACAAGAAACTCCTTCAAACCCTTGAAAGAAAGACAATGAAAAAGAAAGAAACAAAAAAAGGTTAGATACGAATTTTAATGGATCTGTCCTCAACCCACAAAAGGAACTTTTAGCGAATGAAGGGGCAGTGAAAAGGAAAGAAAACTGTATTCATAAAAACAAGATATGATATGGATTTCCCATTTTGAGCTAGACGCAGAAAAAAGTATGACTTCCATTTCTTTGAACAAAGCCAATATCCGTAAAGCCAAAAACAAGTAGAATTTTCAATGTGTAAGAAAGAAAGTCAGATATATAGACTCACATGCGTGGTAAAAGTTCTTGGATGGCACCAATTTTACAGAACCAATTATGACAAGTTTCTTTAGCATCTAGACAAACCATGCTCGATTCAAAATTCCCTGCATTCAATAGAATGTTTTATGCAGTGATGATATTGACAAGATAATAAGACAACAAATACTGAAAAACTAAAATCTAAATTCAACATTTGAGCAGAAAAAACAAGAAAATAAAGGAACTAATGAGCAATAGACACTCATTATCTTTCCTTTGATATTACAGTTAGGTAATCAATTTAAGACTGAATCAATAATCAAACAAGACACATGCGCTATTTGGAGAGAATACAATAAACGACCTCTCCTATAAGATCACTAAATTTCTTGCATAGGTAACCACTACATTAAAGAGCTTTTTGGTGAAGACAAAGCAAAAAGCCTAAAGTTTTAAACCCAGAAACTAGACCTGCACCGATAAATGTCAAAAACCAAATAAAGAAACTTCAATTTCATAATATGCTAAAGATGTTGTTTACTCAAAAAGAGATTGATCCACTGAAACAAAAACCTGGTAAGCAGCAGAGCTGAATGCCTTTATCAGAAAATTCAGCTTTCCACTTAATGCGTTCCCAAACAATATCTCCAAGCATGTCTAGTATATTGGTAATAAGAACAAAAAGTGTGGGATAAAATTGAAGGACGGATGTATCCATTAAAAGCCGGGCAACCTACAGTACCAACTGATAGATATTCAGCATGTTCAATGAGGTGGAAATCCTAGAAATTAAATATTGTCTCAAATGGAGTGTGTCAAAAAAATTATAAAAATACTCTATGAGCTAATAATTTTTCCTTTGCAGATAGTGAAACATAAGTTAGAATCTGAATAATAATCTTGATTATTTATTGTAAACTGATAAGGTTGATGTATATGCCTTTTTTAGTTCAATTAAAATACTTAAGAGTCAGGTGATACTTGGTCATGAAAAAGTTAAGTAGTCAACAGAAATGTTGCACATTGATCGATGAGAAGCTACATTTAACAGCGTACCTACTTCGGATTATGTCTAAGTAATTCTTCTAAGACTACGGATTCTAATCAACTAAATATAAATATCCTTTTTAATGCTATAAAATATTTATACAGTAATAGACAAAAAGACTCACCTTTACTGAAATTTTTAGAGATGCTACATGATCTTTAGCATTCCAAGCATGAGAAATTTCATCTTTGAGCTCATGTAATCGAGAGACATACTCCTGTCGTGCAATAAACTTTCCTCCTTCTTCTATAGCATCATCAAGATCTTCAAGTTCTTCTCTTTGCATGCTTGTTGATGGTTTCTCAATTGCTGCAACCAAAATATTAATTGTCTACAATCAAAGAAAAATATAGCTGCTCTACCTGGCATTTGTATAAATCAAATGTATTGTACATTGAAATGTACAAATTAAAAGGGACTAAAAGACATTAAAGAAAGTGGTTTCAAATACCTTTTCCACCTTTCACTACTGCAGCAGATACCTGTAATCAATCAAAATAGCAAGAGAAATTAAATAACAGTTGATTTTCAAACTTTTCTTTTTTCTTAATTGTGTTTAGGAACATAAGACAGAAGATTGAAATATCATGGACCTATTTAAAAGCAGGAGAAAAGCAATGGAACCCTTACTGGAGTTATTGGTATCATTTTAGAGACAGGAAACCTCTGCATTAAGAATCTGGTGAAAGAGGACCATTCCTTTTCTGATAATCCAGCAGTAGATTCATCAGAGAGCCCAACAGTTTTATCTATGTCTTCAGGAATGACACTTGAAACTGCTGCACTATCATCTGGCACTCTCAGAGGATCATAGAATCCAGCACTCTTATTATCTACTATACTGACCTAATATAGGAAATAACTAAACTCCTTAACTATCATAAATGTTATGAGAAAGAAACAATCAATTAACTGGAAATACAATAAAATTAACATGCCAAGAAATTCAATATTCATTCGCGAAGGAGAACTTCCTGAACATTATTCCTTAGAAAAGACTTAACTCTGATCTATAAAAGTTGGTGAGAGTTTTTAATTGATTATAGAAACACATTTGACGAGCTAAACATAGAATTAAACACTTTCTCAGCTACCAAACGAGTTCCCGAGGGTTCAAAAGAGCGAATCGAAAACTCAACGACATTTGCGAATGAGCCTAACCTGGAGCCCAAGTGAATTCGGAATTGATAAAGATTGGAGAGGATGCTTTTCCACACGTTTTCGAGGAAGTTCGCAGAGCTTAGTTTCAGCAACGTAATCCCTTCGTCTGAACTCCATGAAGTAAAAACAAAAATGCAGCTAGTTCTCGCCCGCCATGCGATCTGAACGAAGAGACTTTTAAACCAATCTGGATCAAAAAAAAAAAAAAAAACAATGATTTTTTGGACAAGGCGCTGCAATTATGGGCCTAATTTCGAGCCGATGTAATTGGGCCGGATATTCAACCGGGTTGGGACGACTGGGCTTGGAGCCCAAATGATTTAAGTAAAAATAATTATTATAAAGTATTTTTATCAAATATTTAAATTTTATGAATAACTTATGATGTTTATTTTATCAGAGGTGTTTTTTTCTTTGTTGTAAGTGATTTTCAAAATGGGCAATGTTACCTTCATAATACTTACATTTCATTCCTTTAATAATATGATCTACTTATTTTAGTTATTCATAATTTACTAATAAATTAACAATTCGTCATACAGTGTGTACACTTAATATTATTCTATTGAAAAACTTTAAAAATACCAAACATGCCTTAAGAATGATCCGGTGACTACGTACTAATCCTACATAATGTCAAATAATAATTTTATAGGTCAAATTTGAGTTAGATTAAGTGTGAAATTCGTGTATTTTAAGTTAATAAAAATTTCAAGTAAATTTTTTGTATTTTTTGAAAGTCAATTTGATTTGTATTGACTCTAATTTTTTGGCACTTGTCACCGTTTGAACACGTTTGGTAAAAATTAGAAGTTATTGTGTAGTTAAAAATTTGAAATAATGTTAAATAAATCGAAGTTATCTCAGATAGAATTTTGAATAACGTTTAGATTTTTGGTGAATCAGAATTTAAGTATTTATTATATATATACACACACACATTTAGTAAAAATTGAAAGTTGTTTCATAGTTAAAAATTTGAAATAATGTTAGATAAATCGAAGTTGTCCCAAATAAAATTTTGAATAACGTTTAGATTTCTGAAAAATCAAAATTTAAGTGTATATATATTTATTTCGATAGAGAAGTCTAAAGAAGAGAGTGAGAGAGAGATTTTGTATCTTATCTATGTTTTTGAAGTGTCAACTTCGAATTCTAACCACAGATTTCAAGGGAACGTCGAATCTAAATTTTTGTTTCGTTAGTTTTCATCGAGTTTTCGTATTTTTGTCAAAAATCCAATTTCTAGAGTAAAAAAGTTGAAATCTTTTTTTGATTTTCATTTATGTTAACAAAAAATGGGTTTATAATGGATTTTGTGGGTTTGACGTTGATTGACATCGAGAAATCATCGAAAATTGTAATTTTTCAATGAACCCAAACCTGTCGTTGACTTCAAGGCGTTTTGTGCCTAGTGCCTAGGCATTTTCTATAAAAGCATAAATATGGGAAAATGACAAATCAACCATCGTGGTTTGTGATCAATGACAAGTCAACCACTGTAGTATATTTTCTAACAAGTTAACCACTGACGTTTGGATAAATTATGAATTAACATCGCAGTTACGTTCGCCATTAAGCACGCTGCGGCGGCGTCCTATGTTGCGAAGGAGAAGAGGCACAGGACACCGCTGGTCCCCAGGACGCCGCTGCGGCGTTGTGGGATGCGAAGCAAAAGAAACAAATTTTTGGCTTAAGATGCCACAGCGGTTTCATGGGACGCCGCAGCGGTGTTTCAGGACGCCGCGGCGGCGTCTTTACGACACCGCTGCAGCGTCCCATGAAACCGCCGCAGTTTCTTCACCAAAAAGACCCCATTTTGTACCAAAACGCCTCGATTTTCGATCACAACACCGCGGTGTGTTCTTTACTTATTTATTTATGTACATAAGCTATGTACTTTTCCTCCTGATATGAAAAAAAAATTGCCATAGTTTCCCTTGTTACTTTACTCCCCCAAAGCTATTTTCATACATCATGCACAAAAATCACAAATAGTTTCAGAATCATCCACTATCAACCACTGTATGTATATAAACAACACCAGATAACAATGCTCGTGCAACTTTGAAGTGTAAACAAATGACACGAAATATAAACAAAACATGAAGTACAACAATACACATTCATGTTAACATCTATTACAACTTTGAAATGTAAACAAATTACACGAAATGTACATAAACATTTTACTTCTTTCTTGTCCGTTTATTCCGTAGATCACTGATCGCAAAACATAATTGCTTATCGATGACTCATGATGTGCCCCAAGGTCCCATCGCCTGAGCCGAGCCAGGGGCACCTTTATTTTCTAACTTTTATTTATTTTGTAGGTTTTTGAATCAAATAAACAAAGAGGAGTGGGCATTTGGGCTAATGGAGGTCATGCAATCTTTTGGAGAAAATTATGGGTTTTCCAATTCCGCATAGAATCTGAGCTGCGGATGTTCAAGGGATTTTTTGACAATCGGGATGATGTCTTTTCAACTTTGGTCCTTCATACCAAATGTAGCCAACATCTAGAGGTTTTGAACAAGCTATTGAACGTTATATTTTGTTTTTATTTGCTATGTCAAATTTCCGTTTTACAGAGTCTAAAAATTCCACTCGGGATTTTTGATTTTTTTGTAAGTCATGTCTATTTGTTTAAGTTAGGGTCAATTTGGTTTTTTGACCTATTTTGTAAACACTAGGGTTTTATATACCCTCTTTTGAAAGAAAGAATCAGTTTTGGAAAATTAGAAAAAAAAAACCCTTGTTTGAAAGTGTGAGAACCGCGCGGATCCTCCCTCCTCTCGGGCATCCTCTTTTCCTACCCGAATTGGCTTCTCTTTGTAGCGTTTTCTTGAGCAAGTTGGAAGGGTTACTGTCTCTTCCAAAGCATCACTCTTGTGGTGTTTTTTTAGTGTGGAGATAGGAGAAACGTTAGACCCCATGGAGAGTGCTTGATCCTTGATTAAGCCGAGTATATCTGATCCTTTCACGGTAGGAGGACAAATCAAGCTCCATGGTTCATTTGGTATTTTCGAAGATTATTGTTGGTAAGACTTGGTTATTCTGGATCTATTCTTATTATATTTGGTTGTCACCATTTGTGTTATGAGATATAGTCGTCGTTCTTTGTGAAGATGGAGATATTCTGGAATTCTTATTAACCGCAAGAATCTGTTTTCTGTGTGAGCTGATTTCTGCAGTCGATTGTTGATCTATTTTGGAGCCCTTATGTTGGTTTTCTTGATTACGTTCCTTCTAGAGATTTATTCTATATTGAGTGACGTTACTGCCTGCCAAATTTGGTAATTGTTGGATTTATATGGAGTGAGATCTCTCTATTTTAATTCTGGTCGCCAGATCTGCTCGGGTGAAGCCCTAGTTTTGAGTTCTGTTGTTTTGGCCATAAGTGGAGATCCAGAGTGGATTTTGTAATGAATTTTTGACAAAATTTTATCTGTGTGTGTCTAGTTTGAGCCTTCCAAATTGCAGCTCAAATTTATGTAAGAATTGGGAGTTTGATTTGTTTTATTGTTGATTGCTCGGATTATTCACAGTTTCTGGACAGATTTCATAAAGAGTGTTCTTGGTGATCTCGAATCCTATCATTTGGTATCAGAGCTTTGGCTCACGTTTCTTGCTATATTTTTGTGATTAAAAGGGCTTATAATGAGTATGAGAAGTGGGGCTCACTATCACAACCCTAGAGATATGAGAAATAATTCAAATGCACCACCGCCTGAGGATATTCATGAACAAGCCGATCCTACTACACGGGAATTATTTGAAATGATCCAAAAAATGCAACAAAAATTAGAAGCATCCAAAAATGACCATGTCTGTGGTCTTAGAACCCCGAGGCCTCGAAGAAAGCTTAGTACTTCCCTTGATTCAAGATGTCATGGTGTTAGTGATTTTGGTGAAGAGTGGGAAGACACTGATAATAGTGATGCATCTATTCCGAGGAGACAATCTAGCAGCAAACATGATATGAGACATGTTAAGGTCTCTATTCCTCAGTTCAAGGGCTCTAGTAATGGTGATGACTTCCTGGAATGGGTTGAAAAGGTGAATCGGATTTTCGATTGTTATGATTATTCTGAAAAGACTAAGTTACAAATGGTTACATTGGAGTTCTCCGGATATGCTAGTATTTGGTAAGAGAACCTTAAATCGCAAAGAAAAAAACTGGGGAAGTTGAAGTCCGAAGTTGGGAAGCTTTGAAAGAACTCATGAGAAGACGATTTGTCCCTCCCCACTGCAAGCAAGACTTATTTCTTCAGCTTCAAAATTTGAGACAAGGCTCACAATCGGTTGACAAGTATTTGACCGAGTTTGAGGTTTTAAAGATCCGTTGCAATGTGAAGGAACCAATGGAGCAAACCATTGTCGGTTCATAAAGGGGCTGCATAAAGAGATTGGTGACGTTGTGAAATTGCAATCATATGAAACTCTTGATGATGTTATACAATTGGCTTTGAAGATAGAAAGACAAAGGAAGAGGAAACTTAAAGAAGGCATGACTCGGCCTTTCCAAAAAGCCAATACCCCCAAAAGCCGATTCCAAAGATTGAAAGCAAGCCTAATACCATGAAGTATAGTGATGAAAAGAAGCCATTTAATGACAATAGCAAACCGAGATTTGGAATGTCTCAAATGCTTGGGATTTGGCCACATTGCCTCACAATGCCCGAATTTAAAGGTGAATATTCTAAGAGGAGAAAATAATGAAGTGGGTAGCGAAGATGAGGAAGAGGGATCTATTTCATGTAATGAAGAGAATGAAGAAGAGAAGAATGATAACTCTTTGGTAATGGCTAATGAAAACGACGTCTTTGAAGAAGTTGTTAGAATTGAAACCGAGTTGGAAGAAGATAAGGTCGATCATCAAGAATTACTTTACACATTTACTTCTAATGACACTTTGCTTGTTCCATTTAGTGTTGAAGGACTATCTATTGATGAAGAGTTACCAAATTTAATGATGGAAGAGGAAGAAACTCCTCCTTAAAGGGAAAGGCTCATGGCCTTAGAGGAAACACTCATGGAAAATGAAAAGTCTTCAATTTTGCATAACCGAAATGATTTTTGTAAAATGGAAGAAACGAGCATCGTGGAGCATGGAGATGAGCTCATAGCAACAACCTTTGAAGGAGAAAATGATTTTAAGGAGTTAACCCTTGGTCAAGAGGAAACTGTTTCCTTAACAATAGAAAGACCTCTCACTATTGAATGCCGAGAAGTGAAGTTTCAAGGTGAACAAAATGGTTACGACCGTTGTTGGAACCTAGACATAGTACATTCATTATTCACAAATAAAAGGAGATCTATCAACATTTCCTACATGCATATGGATGAAGATTGGAGCTTAGGAGTGTTACCTCAATCGAGTCTTTATTTGCTAGTCTACGATAGCAGAGAAGCAAACATACTAGCCAAAACTATTTGCTTGAGGTACATCCTACCAAACACTTTGATTACTTGGTTCTTTAAAATTGGATGGTTTAGAAATATTGTTGTTATTGAAATTGTTATAGGCAATTGGGATGGAAATTTTGTGGATTCGGTATTACTAATCCAAATTATTTTGTCTAAGCATAATATTGTTTTTGGACTTCTTCTACACTGTTGCACTGAACATAGTATTGATGTTTCCTCTGCTGTTCATGGTTCATCTGCTGGACATTCAATTTTGGTTGGAATGGTTAGCAAGCCGTGTGATGAAATTGACTTCTACCTTACTACTGATATGTCATTGAGATTTTTTGTTGTCCTAGTTTATTACAATTCTATTTCATGGTTGCCCTTTGAGTGGGTGGTTGCTGTGAATTATGATCTCACTGACCTTTTTCAGTTGGATAGTTTTTGCAGCAAGTCTAATGGGAAATTTGATTGCTGTTGTGTTATCTGTTTTAATGTTGACATATTGAAGGGTAGTTTAGACAAATTGATTAGGAATCCGGTGATTCTGTTTTACGGCTGCCCCGCATTATTTTGTCTAAGTGTTTATGGAATTCTCCTTCCTTGCTAGATTGATCATATGGTTGATGCTGCCTCTGTTGGTTATTTCATATCTACTAGCATATCAGTCATGATGGGAATTTTCAGCAAGCCTATAGACGAACGGCAGTACTGTATAGTTATGGATTTATATATGATTAGTTTAGATATTCTAGTTATAATAAATTGTGATTCTGTCTCGTTGCGAACCGAAGGGTATTATGGCTCTAAGATTATTAGTATGAATGTGGATGACGGAACTACTTCTTTTTGGGACATTTTTCAGAGTTGCATTTCAAGGTGTATTTATTTGAATTATTGGAAGATCAATTGGGTTGTCACAGCTGAGGCTTATGGGGTTTTTGAATTATGTCTATCAAATGATCTCGTGTTTGTGCAGTGTGATTCCATCCCTACTAAGCAGCAGTTTGGAGTTGGGAGTTCGCTTAGTGTGATGCCACATTTCTTATTTCACCCTGGTGGAAATGTGAGGTGGAGTGGCCAAGCTGTGGGTTTGAAGATTAAAGTCTTCCTTCAAACCAATAGCTCTGGTCTTGTTGTCTATTTTGAACAGTTTAAGATTGAGGGGGACATATGTTTAGATTTTACATTGGACTCTAAAGCTGTATATGTTAGAGTGGAATTTGACGACTTGCGGGGAAGTAATCAAACCGAGAATTTCCTAATTGAAGAATATGGGTTTTCTGTTTATACTGGACCATCGAAGTTGAACATCTTTAGGCTTGAGAACATCCCAACATTTGATCCAGGAGGAAGATTTGTTGAAGATAATCAAGCATACTCCCCATATTTGAGGGCAAATCTTTTTCAACCCCGGGAGTATGATGTGCCCCAAGGTCCCATCGCCTGAGTCGAGCCAAGGGCACCTTTATTTTCTAACTTTTATTTATTTTGTAGGTTTTTGAATCAAATAAACAAAGAGGAGTTGGCATTTGGGCTAATGGAGGTCATGCAATCTTTTTGAGAAAATTATGGGTTTTCCAATTCCGCCTAGAATCTGAGCTGCGGACGTTCAAGGGCTTTTTCGATAATTGGGATGACGTCTTTTCAACTTTGGTCCTCATACCAAATGTAGCCAACATCCAGAGGTTTCGAACAAGCTATTGAACGTTATATTTTGTTTTTGTTTACTATGTCAAATTTCCGTTTTACAGAGTCTAAAAATTCCACTCGGGATTTTTGATTTTTTTTGTAAGTCATGTCTACTTGTTTAAGTTAGGGTCAATTTGGTCTTTTGACCTATTTTGTAAACACTAGGGTTTTATATACCCTCTTTTGAAAGAAAGAATCAGTTTTGGAAAATTAGAAAAGAAACCCTTGTTTGAAAGTGTGAGAACCGCGCGGATCCTCCCTCCTCCCGACCATCCTCTTTTCCTACCCGAACTTGCTTCTCTTTGTAGCGTTTTCTTGAGCAAGTTGAAAGGGTTATTGTCTCTTCCAAAGCATCACTCTTGTGGTGTTTTTGTAGTGTGGAGATAAGAGAAACGTTAGACCCCATGGAGAGTGCTTGATCCTTGATTAAGCCGAGTATATCTGATCCTCTCACGGTAGTAGGACAAATTGGGCTCCACGGTTCATTTGGTATTTTCAAAGATTATTGTTGGTAAGACCTGGTTATTCTGGATCTATTCTTATTATATTTGGTTGTCACCATTCGTGTTATGAGATATAGTCGTCATTCTTTGTGAAGATGGAGATATTCTGGAATTCTTATTAACCGCAAGAATCTGTTTTCTGTGTGAGCTGATTTCTGTAGTCGATTGTTGATCTGTTTTGGAGCCCTTATGTTGGTTTTCTTGATTACATTCTAGAGATTTATTCTATATTGAGTGACGTTGCTGCCTGCCAAATTTGGTAATTGTTGGATTTATATGGAGTGAGATCTCTCTATTTTAATTCTGGTCGCCAGATCTGCTCGGGTGAAGCCCTAGTTTTGAGTTTTGTTGTTTCGGCCATAAGTGGAGATCCAGAGTGGATTTTGTAATGAATTTTTGACAAAATTTTATCTGCGTGTGTCTAGTTTGAGCCTTCCAAATTGCAGCTCAAATTCATGTAAGAATTGGGAGTTTGATTTGTTTTATTGTTGATTGCTCGGATTATTCACAGTTTCTGGACAGATTTCATAAAGAGTGTTCTTGGTGATCTCGAATCCTATCACTACATGATGTGCTTTCTCGAACAACGGCCCCTCATACTCAAAGATGGCTGGATCGTTCTCGTGAAATTGCTCAGGAATTTTGCATTGATGGATCACCCTCATCCCCACTCTCGTACACCGCAAGATGCCGTACAGGCTGCAATACAAAGGAAAAATAAGTGAGAATATGCAGTAACCAATATGAATAATTTACATAAGGAAAAATACATACAGTTCTTTGTCAATGGGAGCTACGATCATGGAGATAGCTTCTGACAACAATTGCTGGTAAGCATACTGAGTGTGGAGGTCAACGGACGACATAAAATAATTATGTTTCGGGTGTGTCTGCAAGGAAAACAACGCATTAGATGATCTCAGTTAACCTGAACAACAACCTGGAGAAGCGAGATGATTACTTACGTGATCCACCCTAATGAAATTAGATTGTGCTCAAGATGAAACGCCGCTACGGTTGCATCGTTTGTGGCATTGCACTGCATATATGTTCAGATGAGTACTAAGATAAAATATTAGAAACTAACATACAAAGAAGACTTCTCACCATATTTGCCATCCCCTCTTGCTCCAGGAAGATGAGATTAGTGACTGTGTAATAATTGTCAGTCTGCCTTCCCCCAAGAACTGTGCACGTCTCTATGTTCTTTCGAGTATTTGCATTCACATACGTCTCGAACGTGGTCATCAAATCTTGAGCCTGCAAGAAAAATGTCAAACTTCGTTAGAGTAACAAAACATTAACATGAACCAACACACACCTATAACCAACTCACAGATGTACCGATCGCACAATTCTAAGCGACCGATTCTCATCTTGGACATCAGTATGTTGGCTGCTTGCAGCACGGGTGCTGCAAATGAACAAGACGACATTACGTCAAACAGTAATAAAGTAAATACTGGACCTTGCGTACGAAGTAAATCACTTACAAGTGATGTGAGGCTGCTTCAGAGGCCGATGACGGGGATGACATACGAGCTGATCGCCTCTCAAGTCGCGAAATTGCCACCACCTCACGGTGCCAATCTATTGCTTGCATATGGTGCTCTTGTGCAATGCGATGCCTCTCTTCGGCGAGGGTCGCTGCTTGAATATGCCACTCTTGGGGCATTCGATGTCTCTCGGCTGCGAGCTCTTCCCCTCTGCGTATTTGGATTTGTTGCATTTGGAGGTGCTCCTCCATCATTTGAATTCTGGCTTCCATCCTGCTCATCCAGTCGGTCGTCTCCTCAGGCATCGGAGTGAAGTGCGATGACTGAGGAGGAGGCTGTTGTTCAGGCGAGGGGGCTGACTGCTGAGGCTCTGAGGGGGGTGGAGGTGGAGGTGCTGGCTGCTTCCTGGACTTGCGCTGCCATTCCCCTCCAACGTTGGCGAACCCCATGCTATCCACTTTTGCTTGATTGTAAACGTTTAAGGGAGATTCTTCAATTCTCGGCTCTTTATGGGAGATGGGCACTCCATAATGCTCAACGATCCTCTGTATCAGCCAATTCTACGGGAGGTTCTTTGATGTGATGTTCAACACCTCATTCATGTGGCTGAGGATGATAAATGCAATGTCCACCTTTTTTTCGGTGAACAACTTCTCCATGATATAAAGATCCATGCAACTGATATGGTCTTGATGCCCATCCCGAGGCAAAATTGTGTAGGTCAGGATGAGGTGGACCAATCGGGTTACGACATTCAGATCCTTGCCCTTTGGCTTATGATACTTTGCAACCTCTGGATCCCGGTGTAGCAATCTCAGCACTTGTACCCCTTCTCCCCGGTTGACAAATGGTGGCTCCCAAGACACGTGATAGTATTCCTCGCTTGGGCCATCCAATTCACATCCAACCATAATATTTACGTCATGGGGAGTCAACCTCAACTCCCGTCCAAACACGATCGTCCTTAGCTCCATTGGCTCAATCGACAGTCTCAAATTTGTATAGAACAATTTAATAACTCGCTCACAATAACTACCTCTCAGCTGGCACAACCCGGCCAAGCCAGCATCTTCCATCAGTTTTTTAATCCCCATGCCAGCCAATGAGTCCAAGTCTACTATTTTTGACACAATAATTGCACGGTTATGAATATCATCATCATACCGTGATTTGCAATGTGCTAACCGGAATAATCTAACCCTCCGCCATTCTGTGACAGGTTCAAACCGGACAATTGAGTATCCGAATTCTCCTTCGTCTTGTTCTACCTCTGGTTCAGCTAGTTGCTCATGCTTAGCTACCGTGAGTTACTCGGGGTAGGACGCCGCGGTTGCTCATCCTGGGACGCCGTGGGTTGCTCATCCTGGGACACAGCGGGTTGCACAGATTCGGTCGTTGCCTTCCCACGCTTTGCCACAAATTTGGTTGCTTGCATGTACTTTCTCATTTTCGGTGTTTGATCGCGGTGAAAAGTATTTGCCGAGAGGTTTCGGTGATTATGAGAGTTGAAAATAGGTGAAAATGGCGAACCTTAGCCTTTTCGCATTATGTATACAGCTGATTAAAATGACGACGCCGCTGCGGTTTCCTGGGACACCGCTACGGCTTATTGGGACGCCACTGCGGCTTCCTAGGATGCTGCAGCAGAGTCCAGGGACTTGCGCTGGAGGTTCTTGGGAAGCCGCAGCGGCTTCTTGGGATGTCGCTGAGGCATGGGGCCTCCACGGCGTCCAGGAAAAAATTTGCCTTTTTTCCTTCGCCGTGCACACTGGATTCATAAAAAAAATTCATATATTTCAATTTAGTCACAATTACAATATGTAGCTAATCTATCAAACGCTTGTCTCAAGGAAGGTTAAGGTCCACCGTCCTATATTTTTGTGTTTGTGGACCTTGCGCATCCGAGTCCTGCAATATAGATTGCAACTGAAATTAGCATTGTTCAAATAACACTTGAAAATGTTAATGTCATCAGGGGCTCACCTGTGTCGTAGGGACTCTGTCAGGATCTATCTCAGGGACTAGGGCGGGGGCTGACTCGGGAACTCTGAACCCCATAAATGTGCCCTCGACCTTCCTCTGCCGCCTCCGCCTCTGCCTCAGCCGCTCCCTCTGCATGGCCCAGCACTTGACTCGCCTCCCCCATCGCAAGTACAGGAATTGTACCCTACACGGCCACACCGGCCACAAGTGACGTTGAGATGTCTTCTGGTTAGCACCGTCTGACTTGGTGCCTCGTCCACATCCCGTACTCTACGTATGCGCAACCTTCCTGGAAGCCTTTTAAATGGCAGTGGGCTAATTGGATCAAGATTCGTCACAGGAGGCCACATGATCGGCCCATTGATGGAGCGAAGAAAGTGGGAGTACATTGCCATGTATGTTTCCCGGTGATAGCACGCATTCACAAATTCCTCAGGAGATCTCCTCGTGAAATTAATGCACATGATTGCATGGACACACGGGACGCGGGTCAACTCCCACCGGTAACATGTACAAGTACACCTATCCAAATCGACAGAGTACATGTCGGTACCGTTGCTGACCTCAAACTGGGCAGCTCCTGCAAACTGGGGGATCCAATTTCTACTAGCAAGTTGTACTTTGGCAAGGCGGTTGCTAATCATTGGACACAACTATTCGATCGATCGAGCCATCTTTTTCTTTTTTTTTTTACGATCCTACCCATGATACCCTTTCGAATGATTTCGAACATACTTAGAATTGGTTTGTCCAGGGCGGGTAGGATGCAGGCATTGAAGGACTTGCTGAGGTTGTTGAGGCTTATGTCGCACTTTGGGATGGAAGAGAAGGCATGTTTGGCCCAGTATGTCACCTATATTCCTCGTAAATAGTCGTGGGCCGCCGGGTCAAGGAAAAATAACTTGGCCATCTCTTTCTTAAATTGCCTCACTATTATGGCTCTTGATGCAGCCCACATTGCATCCTTGAACAACCTCCCTTTAAATTGTTTTTGAAAATTGGCATATAGGTGTCGGATGCAAAACCACTGTTCTACTTGCCATGGCACTTCTCTCACAGCTGGCATTAGTCCCTGCAAAGATTCATAATATGAGACAATCATTGGTAAAAAATGCATAACATAAACACATAATGCAAAAGCAATGAACCGCACCTTTTGTCGATCAGAAATGATTGTCCATCCATTGCCAGATGGGGTGTTTTGATCGTCCAGCAACAATTCTAGAAACCACCTCCACGAAGCCCTATTTTCTGCTTCAACCACTGTTACGGCAATCGGATACATACCATAGTTCCCGTTGATGGTGACAGTAGTGAGCAGCTGGCCCGGAGTCGATTCCTTCAAGTGGCAACCATCTAAACAAATAACCGATCTACCACAGTTGAACACAGCCCTTTTGCATGCATCCAAGCACATGTACATCCTTTTAAATACACTCATGTCAAGGTCAACACGCAATGAACTTCCAGGATTGGACCACCGAATCTCCTCGGCATAGGACCATATGAGCTTGTATTGCTCATTGTCTTCCCCTTCGTTAATTTTTTTAGCCACATTTCTTGCCCTTCTAGCAAGCTGGGTGTGATGTTCACATTGAAGTCCTTCCTGACAGTCTCAATTATAGAAGATAAGTCTCAGTTGGCCTAACTTTTAAATCTGTCTAAGTAATGCGTTGACACCCATTTGGCAGTGGCATGGCGGCTTTCCATCTTTCTGGAGCATGTGTGAACATCGTTGTAGATCTTTATTTGAAACGTCATTTCATTTTGCATTTGTGAGGCGTGTAGCCGCCACGTGCACCCTTCTTGGCAGGCAACTCTCAATCGATGCGCATCACTGTGGGTGAATTTTATCCCGTACCCATTCTTCACTGCATGATCAACAATTTCTTCTTTAATTTTATTCAACGAACTATACTTTTTGCCAAGGCCCATATCAACGAATGTGCATTGTGCTTCTAGTTGGCGTCTCAGCCTACTCTCTGCCATGTCCATCTCTTCATCACTAGTGGATTGGCATGCTGATCGGAGATCCTCATCTTCCTCTTCGTTTAGATTTGCTGAGACAGAATGCAAAACAATCGCAACTTCATTTCCAAGGCCACGTACCTCGTTCTCATTGGCCAGAAATGTCTCAGTGGGCCCCACTTCACATTGACAGTTAATAACGGATTCTTCAATACTCCAAGACTCCATTTGCTTGTCAAGAAATTCTTCACCTTTGCCAAAATTCCTTTCTCTTCAGCTCTCGGACTTCTCTAGGGTTCGCTAATCGCTGATCAAATGCCTCTGAATGTCGAGAGGAGTTAGCTGTCTGTTTATAAATTCGCGGGGGTGTCTGGGACACCGTGGTGGCGACGTAAGGACGCCGCAGCGGTGTCCTGGGAAGCCTCGGCGGCTTCGTATGGACACCGTCAGGGCGTCTTTACAACGCCGCTGCGGTGTCATTGGGACACCGCGGCGTCAAGGGGCTACTTTTCTTCGCAACACAGGATGCCGCAGCGGCATCCTGGGACACTGCAGCAGTGTCCTGGGGACCAGTGGCGTCCTGTGCCTCTTCTCCTTCGCAACACAGGACGCCGCAGCGGCGTCCTGTAACTGCGATGTTAAATTCGTAATTTACCCAAACTTCAGTGGTTAACTTGTTAGAAAATATACTACAGTGGTTGACTTGTCATTGATCACAAACCATGATGGTTGATTTGTCATTTTCCCAAGCATAAAACAATGTGGAGTTATTGCAATTAACGTCAATGGAGTTGGGCTATTCTTCCAGACGTCCCAGGTGTGCAACACGTGCCTCGCCATGGTATATTGGTAGATTATGTTGAAGCAGGGACATGTGCGGGCAAAATGACATTTTGTCTTGTATGCCGCGACATCCTGATATTGTATATTATAAGCAAAATGACATGTTGTCTTGTGGCACTTGAAAATTTTGAATTATTATAGTATAAGATAATTTTGGAAGATTTGAAAGTAAAATTAGAATGTCCAAACAAGATTATATTGTGATAATAAATAGGCTATCAATATAGTACATAAGTCAGTGCCACATGATTGAACAAAGTATACAGAAGTTGATAGGCATTTTATAAAGGAGAAACTAGATAGTAGTTTGATTTGTACTCTATTTGTTTGTACAAAATAAAATTAGCTCGCTGATATACTCGCAAATGCAATCTTCAAGAGTCCTAGTGACAAGTTTAGAATAGACAACATCCTTTCGTTAGCATTATTTAGTAGATGTTTCATTTCTTGATTTTTAGAGAATAACCTAGACTCCTACGTGAAGATCAAGGCGCTTTAGTAGTTAGTATTTTTTCTGTTTTTAATTCTTTTCTAGTTTAGAAGCTTAAATAAATAAATAAATATATATATATATTGAAAATTGAACGCGAAATGAAAAAGAAAAATTGTGGAAATAAGGACATTAAGATTTACGTGGAAAACCATTTCGAGAAAAAAATTACGGGCATAAGAGAAATTCACTATTTGGAAATCAAGGTACAATGAGTTTTGCGACTTAAGCATTAATATATAGAGAAACTAGAAAACTTTAATATTGGATACGGGCCTGACCCGGCCCAACTAGAATTCGATCAAACCGAACTCTAACAATCTTCACTTTGACACGAATTCCACATAAAAAATCCAATGCAGGCTTCTCGACCCACCCCAAAACGAATCCAGATCACTGAACTCTGACAATCTCTATGTTCAAAGAAATTTCAATGCAAGGCAAACAAATCAGCAAAACTCTAACGAAAAATAACTTCCTCTTTCACAAAGGCCCCTGCAGGGCCAACTCAGCAATTGATATCAATCAAATTTAATCCCTACTTAAACTTGAGAGACACACTCGAGAAGAAATCACATCTCCTCCATGGTACCACCGAATTATCAGAGATGTCGCAACGAACTTGTAACTCCCCGCGTTAATTTTTAACCTTTTTACTGTGTAAAAATTATTCTTTTTATTTATTTAAAACATGCGAGAGAAATTAATTAAGGTGAGTGAGGTAAAGTAAAAATGCATAGTTGAATCAGAGTAAAAGCGGAAACATAAATAAATCCAAAATAAGGTTTGAAAATTTAAAACGTGAGTTAATAGTTTTACAAAACATTTATAAATTTTCAAAACATTTCAAAACGACACTTTTGCTTCAAGCGAGCCACAACCCCTCAGGTCAATTCAATTGGGTAACCCAAGTGCTCAACGAGAATAGTCTCCTCCTCCACTCCAGGAATAACCACATCCTAACAATCACCTACACCACAAGCAAACTCGGAGCCTAAGGCCCAACAAGAAATGAGATACAATATGATATATGTCTGCAACTGTTATGTCATAATGGAATCTGCCCAAATAGTTCTTTACTCACTGTCATATACATTAACTCGTACATAGAGCTGAGACATTAGAGGAAACTGTGGCGGGAAGAATAGTCTCTAGTCGGTATCTAACCACCTAGGATAGACAGGCTCTCGCGACCAGACAAAGGAAGAGCATAATTCTTCGAGTCTACCTAGTTAGATCCGAACTACCTCCCCATCCTCCAATTCCCCTTATATTCATTTACTTTATCAATTTTTCTCTCACAAAATGCATATGAATACCAACTATTCATGGCATCCCTACTTGTTTCTATCATCATGATGCATGTCAATACGAAGCAATAATCACAACAATATATATATAAGTATCATATAACGAAAATGATGCGAATCCAATTAAAATTAAATCAAAGCTAACAATATAATACCAGGACCATGAGTAATAATTTAATTAACTAAAATTAGCAAATTAGATATGGAAAGCTAACAGCCTATTTTTATTTAGCTAACAACAAGGTGAGCATTATCAAGCAGCAAGCCGTTTATTGATATCCGAATGATTGCAAGAAAATGTGTGATTAACATGGACAACTGTTAGGCAAGAATTAAACCACACTA
Source organism: Begonia loranthoides (assembly GCA_022433065.1). Taxonomy (NCBI): domain Eukaryota; kingdom Viridiplantae; phylum Streptophyta; class Magnoliopsida; order Cucurbitales; family Begoniaceae; genus Begonia; species Begonia loranthoides. The sequence continues at coordinate 21,519,493 of CM039470.1, read as the reverse complement.
ATCCAGTTTGCAAGACAATGAACATTAGTACTAATTTCATAGATTTGTGCACTAAGTAACAAGGGAATATTCACAGCAAATAGAGTTAAGTCGTCATTGGCCAATATGAAGCAAGTGATCGGATTACCCAAACAACATATATTTTTACAGTTTCAATATCTCAAGGAAAATCAATAGAGTGAGTCCTAGACTAATAGCTCATTATGTTTCATACATTAACACCACATGCTGAGAGTTGGTTTCGTAGTGAGTAATTGATGCTAAGCAGTAAACAAATTCCAAGTAGCTGACACAATATAGTAGAGGGTAAAAATTCTAACTCACAGTCAATTATACAGCAGGAAACATAATTATGCAAAGACTATGAATTTAACAGAGGAATATCGAAAATGACAGAGAGTTAACAAACCAGAGAGTAACCAAGAATTCAACTCAAAGTTCATTCATGCTTTGCATAATAGATAACTAATTCACAGTTTAAAAATTTCATATCAGTGAGTTAATTTGGCAGAGACTATAATCTTAACAGAGAGCATTATCAATCTGTATACAAAATTAGGTATTTATTTACAGGAAGTTATCTAGGCAAAGGCAATATTAAGACATTCACTAGAGATATACTTAGTCAATAACACAAGAGAGACACTGCTTGTAGTGTAAGGCCTCCAGTGGTCACGACACTACTCATTTTCTTACTTTCACAGAAGAGGAATTCTCGTTGCTGGATTTCCTCCCAATAGAGGCAGCAGATTCTTCATGTTAAGACTCGCAACACCACACGGTCTCCCCTTCTCTCACACTGTCTCACTCCCCTCTTACACTCTTTCTCTCTATCGTCACTCTCTGCCCTTACTCACACTCTCTTCTCTGCTGGTAAGTCTTTCAACAGAGAGCTTCAGCTCTCTCATATAGCCAAGGGAAGAGGCTTCCTGGAGAAGCTTCCTTGACAAACGTCTCACCTACCACGTTGAGGTGTTCCAATAGACAATTGTCATGTGGACTGTATTATCGATTTGGGAAAGTTGAGGGAAAAGTCATAAGTAATTCCAGAAATTGCCGCGGGAAGAAACTGGATTCACATAATTCCAACAGGGTGGTAGACATCCCAGGCGACTGTTCATGTTGCCCGGAGTAACGCAAAACGCTTGATTGCCAAGAATCAAACGCCTCCGGATGACACCCCAGATGCGTGCTATAGTCACCCAGACCTCGGCAGCCAACTAGAGCAACGTGTTTTTATGCTACCGCCATATCGTCCATCATATCATCCAGGCCAACATGTTTTCCACATTCAGTCGAGTTTGGCGATCGAAACACATGACCAGACAGCGACCGAAAAGTCCAGATGCAATCAGTAATGCATTTCGGACAAGTTTCACTACCGTACCCCGACTGATGACTCAACCGCAAAATGGACGAATTTGACAGATTCAAAACCCGTTGTTTTTTGGTCGAACATCACGTCCGTGTCTTCAACCGCAATGCGATCGAAAACCAGAAATGCACATTTCCCCTTGAAAATGTATACTTTATTCATTCCACTATATCTTCCATATATTTACACGGTATTGTTTGACAACATATCGCCCTGCAATATAATATTAGTTTTCTCAAAATTTGTTACATTATATAAACGAAGAAAATTATCAGGTATTACAAAACTGCATGTGAATATGTTAAAGACCCCCCATTGGAATCAATACCCTCGAACACACTTAATGCATAACCCACTGAAGTAGTTTCACCATATCGTTGTGGAGCTTTATCATTCCTCTTGGTTCTGCCTTTGATGATATAACTCTGAAGTGAAACTGAAACTGGTGACGATGTGGTGAGCGCATCACCTTGAATATCAGTAATAAGCTAACATATCGGCTTTGATATAGATTCAGATCTCAACTTGAATTTCACTTGAGAACCTAACTTTTTCAAAAAACCTTTAGAATGTGAATTCACAAACTTTGCAACCTTATTACCTATTACTGTAGAACCCTATAACACAAAAAAATTTGTAGACCTTTCGTGTCCCTTTAACATGACAAGAGCACCCCTACTAATCTTCATACCTCCATCTACAGCGTTGAACTTGTATCATTTCAAATCCAGAGTACTAGATCACATTCTTTTTTAAATCGGGAACATGTCACACATTACTCAGTGTCCTCACAACTCCATCAAACATTCTAATTATGATGTTACCAATACCAATTATCTTGCATGATGTGTTATTACCCATTAACACAGTATCTCCTGAAATGTTCTCATATGTCAAAAATCAATTCCGATTGTATCACATATGAAACGAACAAGCTGAATCAAGAATTCAATTCTTGTTTGGCTTTGAGTTTCCCTCTGACACAATTAGAATATTTTCATCATTATAGTCTTCTTCTTTTGCGACAGCAACTTCACTAGACGTCATCAGTTGTTTTCCCTTCTCAACAGCTCTTTTTATTTCATTCTGCAATTTACGACACTCAGCTTTAATGTACCCCTTCTTCTAATAGAAGTAACAGGTTCTATCAAGGTTCCTTGACTTTGATATGCCCTTTTGATGTGAAATGAGACCATTCTATTATTTATCAAGGCTCAAAGAATATCATGAAGATCAAGCATAAGTGGAAGGTCAAGAGAATAATTGAAGATCTTTCTAAAACTGTCTTCATTCTGACCTTTACCAATAGTTTTACTATTTTGGAAATCAAAATGATGTCTTTTTAAGAAGAGTTCTTCATGAAGATTGTAACCAACGTCTTAGGCTTTCTAACGCATGTTAGATCATTTAATTCAAAGTCTATTTGCTATAGTAAAAGCCCAAAAAATAGAGAGTAAAAGTTTAAGAGAAGTCCGAGTTATCAAGAAACTCAAGATATGGAAGCCATCCAAGTGGACAATTTCCACATGAAAAGAAGCCCAAGAGCAAGCCCATGAAGACAAGCTTAGAGGACATGAAAGAGAAAGATATTATCTCTTTAGATATTATCTCTAAAAATACCCACTTTTTTAGGATATCTAGATCCACTTATTTAGGTTATCTTTTATTTAATTTTCTAATTTATGTTTTCAATCAGCTATATAAAGTCATCACCACTTATGTTTTAGAGGTTGTTGAATTTTGATCAAACAAAGTTTTTGCTTTTCGGGAATTAGAGGGATCCTTTTCTTCCTTTGGTGAGTGATATCCAAAGACCCTTTGGTGCGTAATATCCAAAGTCTCTTTCGTGTGAGTTATATCACGAAAGAAACTTGCAGCCGCGTCCTTATTCAAGGAGGTGAGAAGCGTAGCGTTCATCCATCGGCAGCTTAAAGTTGCCAACTTTCATATTCCAAGATTTCATTTCGAGATTTGAGATGGTTAGATATAAATCCATTCAGTGCGCGCATCACCTTTGAATTCTGAACATTATCACTGCCTTTGTTGTTTGACTCTCTTGTTCTATCCCGAATTGAGACTCAGATTCAACAACATCTGCTTCATCTTCTTCTTTGATAGCAAAGCACCTTAAACCTCTTCCAGAGATAGACTTTCTCTACTGTATAAAATTGTATCTCTAAAAGCATTATATAAAGCAGGTAACAAGAATAGTAGAATCAACTCTAAATTCTCTTCATCATACTTGCATCCCATAGTCTCCAAATCCAAAACTAACTTTTTGAATGTTGTCCAGTGTTCTTTAATAGAACCTCATTCTATTAACTGATGAGAATAAAGTCGTTGCTTCAAATGCAACTTGCTAGTCAGAGTTTTCCTCATACACAACTGCTTCAATTTGAACCATAACTTGGTGACAAATTTCTTTTTCAAAACATCCTGCAAAATCTGATTTGATAAATGCAGAAGTATCAAAGATATGGCTTTTAGATTCTTTCGAAGTTTCTCCTCTTCATTCCATGATGTGGGCCTTATATCGAGCCCTAATAACATGTCGTCTAAATCCATATGTGCAAGAACATCTCGCATCTTCATCTGCCGTTACTAAAACCTTGTATTCTGATCAAACAATGAAATATCAAATTTCAATGAACTCTTCTCCCCCAAAAATTTGAGAATTTCTCCAAAAATATTTAAATCCAAAATATCCGCCCTAAAAAATTCGATCCTCAAATAATTTCATAAATATTTTCGACCAATAAATTTACACAATGTGTAACACCCCAACTTTTTAAATTGGATAATTATTGGGGTATTACCAAGGATGCAACTGTTAGGTTATAATTTAAAAGAATTTAGTGAGAGTTTAATTGATAGAAATCAATTTAGAAAATAGAATTAAGAAATTTAAATTGGACCTCTAATAATCTTTTAACGATAATTAGGATAAGTCGGGAATTAGAAATTGGGTCGGTTAATAATCGATGCGAATATTTAACACTTAAATATATTTTTAATATAAATTAATTAGGATTAAAAGGGAGGAATTAAAAGAGAAATTAAGTGAAGAGAGGAGGGAGAGCTGAACCGGTTCACTGCTGAACCGATTCGAGCTGCTTGGTCCGGCTCAAGTCATCAGTTAATGGGGAGAGGATTTCGGTGGCCTCTGGCCATTTCACGATGGCAGAACAGAAATATAGAGAGGGAGATAGGGACGAGGGAAAGAGAGAGACGGGGAGGCGAGAAGGGAGAGAGAGCAACGAGAGAGGGAGACGATCGGAGCTCCGCGAGTTGAAGACGATTCTAGGCGACGAGGATGAGCGACTGGGCCGGGGCAAAGATAGACAACTTCAGCATTCGTGCGCTCCGTCCAGCAACCCTCTAAGCTGGAATTTCAGCCTTGTCCTAGCACTCCAAGCGCAAGTGACAAGGCAACTCCAAACTGAGGAACGTCTTCCTCCATCTCTTGATGTCGGGGAGTAAAGCCAAACACTCGGTTCTGTTTCGATTTCAGTAATGCGTTTCTGATTTCTGCTTGGGGAAAAATACTGATAAATTAGCTTCTATTTGTTACTGTCGTTAATGGAAAATTTTGATGACTTGCTCTATTATGCTCACTGTCTGTTCACTGCCACTAATGGTATCAGAAAGAGAAAGAGGATAAGGATTTAGCGCTAACCCGCATCAAAAAATTGAGGTAAGGAACGGGCGTGTCGTGACCAAGTGGAGGCCCTACACCACAAGTGTGTGTATGTGAGTTAGATGTCAATTTGCTGAATTATTGGATGATTAATTCATGTAGAAATTTACCTTGCTGTAGATATTGCTCGGTGTTGGTAGTGTAGTTCCTTGGTTGATGGTTCTGTTTGTTGTGTTCTCTGTGTTTATTGTGATTAACTCTATTATTTCTCATTGTGATGTTCCTGTAAGTGATAGTGAAATGATGGTTGAAATGAAAGCAGAGCAAGTAAAAGCTAAGCGATTATGTAAAGTCCGAAGATGAGCTAAAGGGTTCTTGGATATTTACTTGATGTGTAGTTACCATTTTAATTCCTTATGCATATATTTACCTTGCTGTCATTGTTTTGTTGTTAGTTATGTTTCAGTTTGATATCTTTGTGAAATTAACGCAAGCAAAAATCAAGCATGAAATTCATATAATAAATCAATTAGCATGTCCACTTACTTAAGAATATATAATTATCATGTTAACTATCTATATCAACTCTTGAGCATGTTGAATCAATTAGAAATGCATGTTAGCTAAATATGAGCAATAATCAACTAGTTAGCATGTTTAATTAACAAGATCAAGCATGTTAATAATGGTAGCTAAATTAATCATACCTTACTTGAGCATGTAATTGGTTTGAATAAAATGAGTATGCTTTGACAAATAAAGTAATTTAGAGTAATTAATCAAACACCCGAGCATAAAATTAACTAAGCATGAAATCTGAATGTAATTAGAACATCGAACATGTAATCAATTAGGATTAGCATGATAAATAACTAAAACTGTATTTTCTTGTTGAGTTGATTTCCTTTGCTGTAGATTTTGTTGCTTTGTATTATTTTCGTACTATTAACTGTTTCTTTACTGTCATATTTTAATTAATTTGCTAAGGGGATAATCTAATGTCAATGTTAGAATGTAAAGAGGATGAACTAAGTAGGAAAGAATTAATACGCTATCTGTAACTATTATTACGCTATCTGTAACTATTGTTAGTCACTATGTAAACCCTGACCCATTTTTTTGGGTTTTGGGCTTTATTTTATGCTAAGTCTTCCGCTGACATCCTAGCCTTGTTCTGAGCGATCAGGTCATTCGACCCGACATTTGTGTTAGGCCCGCTTCTAGGTCGTGAGAAGTGACATCAAAGATAATGTAAAAATATATGTCCAATAGTCTATGCAAGAGTAAAATAAACCAAATTAAATTAAAGTAAACCTCTAAAGGTATCCTAACCTCATAAAAACAAACTCTCAAAGTAAATGATAAGACCAGGAAATAACTCGCCAAATTCACACCTGCCGGCAACTGATGATCTCCCACCCTAAGACCGGAAAGAGGGAGTCATTTGAGTGAGTCAACTAAATTCAGTAGGGATAAAATTTCATATTCAGTGTAGAGATTACAAAATATGCAAGCATATTAGTATAAAAATGTATAATGAGGTAAGTTTTAAAGCATTTCACTATAATACGGTACGTAACAGAAAATAACTCATTATTGTATAAAATTTTAGTGAAAATAAAGTCATTTACGGACTTTAGGTACACTTTGCTATGAGCAATAACAATAATAACGGTGATTGACACGAGACGACCTGCAAAAGGAAGTACGTGTTAGCAACCCACGAAGAATGACAGGGACGGAGATGTAGACCTTTGATCGGATCCGGGAACTATCTAACGTTAGGTTCACGGATTCTAGATTTTCGAAGAAAATCTACCGATCGCGGGCAATGGTTCGGTTTTCCCTCGCTCAAAACTCCCAATGGAAGTTTGAAAAGGGAAAACTTACGAGTTAGCTCAAGCACCACGAGCTTGCTAACAAGGAAGTCCTCTACTTCGTCTCGGATTCGAAGATCCGGGGCGGCCACTCGACGGAGTCGGAATCTCCTCACAGGGAAGGGAAATAGTAATATATTAATCTCGTCAAAGTTGTCTTTCAATGCGTCTAACCATGGAAATTTATAACCTAGGTGATGATGAGTAGGGGTGATGGACGGTCGAGATGAGGCAGATAATGGACGGCCAAGATGAGGCATGTGGGTGGCAATATGCAGGCTCTTGGATGAATGTGGAATGAATGGCCGAGATTAAAGCTGGTGGAAGAACATGCATGGTGTACACGTGGCAGCTCCTTGATGTTTTCTTTGGGCTTGCTCTTTCCTTGGGCTTGAAAAGGATTGGACTTAGCCCATAACTCAATCATCACCATCTAACCTAACCAACAATCTAAATGCATGAATGAGTAAAGCTTATAACAATGCTTTACCCTCACAAATAGGCTCAATGTTTGCCATGAAAATAAAAATAAGAAATAAATAAAAATATGCAGAATTGAAAGGTTACACGTTTGGGATGCCGGGAAGACAAATTCCCGTCTGATGAAGCTCATAACATTCACGTGTGTCCCAAGTCAAGACATGCACAGGTTGCTCCTTATCCGTTGGGACAACATCCCAAATAGAATCATCCTCGAAGTTAATACCTGCAAAAGAAACAAGATCATCAGTAATTTGGCTAAGTGACAGTAAGGACCTTGTTTGCGATCGAGTAATAGGCCTCGGCCCCAGAGGCATGTCAGTGATACTCGGCGATCGTAACAACCACGAATGACCCTAATCAAGTTTAGGGTTTTGCACTCAAGGACACAGTACATAAAGTTGTCAATTACTCAAGTTAACATCAATCAAACACATCCTTTAGTGATCGAATGTGCGTAAATAAAACAGAACCCCTACATTGGTCGATCAAATTCGGTTCACATGACCAAATTGATCAATGAAGATAATATGTATGCTCGAAATAAAATGTGTCCAATGAAAATATATATGTAATATGAAAACTGATGAGTCATAACGATGATCACGTCTTTTTATATGAGAACACATCTCAAAATAGAATTTAAGAAAAATGATGCGATGTTGGACATAAAAGTAACCTCCTACCTCAACCGAGCATACCAAATCCAATCCAAGTAATCAAGAATCCAAGGAACTCCAATCCTCTCTTTAATATTTTGGACCTATCAATATAACACTTTGAAGCGTTAAAACTTTTTTCTTGCAATTTTTCTTTTTTAAAAAAAATAATAGCATGTCAATTATAAAATTTATGTCTTTAAAAATCATTTGCAGCGAAAGTCTATAAAATTAAAACTTATTTAAAACATAGTAAAAATCCAATGAAATATGCATCAATATTTGTGAATAAAACTAAATGATAAAACATAATGAGCATAAATAAGAAAAGTCTTTCATTTTAAAACTTTATTTTCTTTTCTTTTAATACCTATGATCAATCTCACTTCAAATAACGTGCCAGCTTTTCCATAAGTATATCTCTTCAACTGCCACCATTACTCATTTGTTTCATTAGGTTCTACATCGACTTCATCTTCACTTACACCACAAAGTTTAAGCTATGAGTCTAATGCTCAGCAAAATATGCATAAAAATATATAAACATTAAATCATCAAATGCAGTTCATACGGAAAATCATGTCTTTTTTATTCAGCTGTCTTTCTTTTTCTTTCACTTTACAGTACAATCGTTGTGGGTAATTCAATCTAGGGGAGAGAGTGACAGCATTAGATTCACCTCATGCAGGACAGTCAACTCAAATCCCACCCACAATGACAATTACGTTTATTAGATTTCTTATATTTTTTAAATGAAAGCATGAAATGTACGTGTAGCATGAAACATCAATATAGTATACATAAAATAATATACAGTAATCAGAGAACAAATCCTCGAGCAACGTCATTAAATATGAACAGACACTAAATAACAAACATGGAAATTATTCATCAGTATCTTAACGCAACTATTAGACAACCATCATCATGCGTCCTCAATTCACAGTCTAACCAATATTACCATAATGAGCATATTTTTCAAAAGCAAACCATCCATCAATGTCTCAATATAATCAAACAGTTTCTACCTTATCCTAGCACCTTGTGATATAGGCCAAAATACCACACAAGAAAACATCTCTTACCTGTGATCTTTAGCAGAGCCGTAAAACTCAATTCTTCAACTCGTGGTTATCCTTAAAACCAAATAAGAAACAGGTTAGTAAAAGAAAAAGGGTGATCATAGACACACTATTTCTTTTACTGAAAATAACCTCATGGTTTTCATCTTGTTACCCTACCAAAACTCAAACTTTTAAACGTAAAAAACCTACCTCCAAAAAGCTTGAAGAAATTCTCCCAAGGTGAGAGCAGTTTCTTCGTCCAAGCGGCGTGAAAATATAGGGTTTCATTCTCCTCAAACGTTTATATATATATAGACGGTCAAACGTGGGATCCCATGAAATAAAAATCCCGTGGAAACAATATCCTATGCATGATTGTTTCCTAATAGTCCAGAGAAACAAATCACAGCTCACAAGTAATATGGAAATATCTCGTTTAAATCTTTCCTCTGAGCAGTGGAAGTGTAAGGTGCCGCAGGGACCGTTCGCTTCAACCAATTTGACCAATGGCAATAAGCCACAGTTGCCCTTATTCTTAAATTCAAGGTCACCAATGCTACTTCGGATGCCAATCCTGCCGCGGAAGCCTACGCTATCGCGGATTCCCAACATTCCACAAAATCTTTACTTCCAAATGTCATCGTTCCATTGCTAAACGACAACGTTCAACTTAAACACCTTCATTCCGTGCAACATCTGTTCTTTTTGCAAAAGAATTTTTTCCTAATCTAACAATTCACGTTCTATCCTTAAATCCAAATCTAACGGTCCCTCGTCCTCTAGCATTCATGCGGCATCCAATACTCATCTTTTCCCAAATCCAGCGCTCTGCGTTCCTTTCTTAAATCTAATCCAACGGTTCCTCATCCTCCTGCATCTTTGCAGCATCCAACACTTCTGCGAGAGCATCTTTTTCAATTCAACTCGATCTCAGTTGTTCCATGATTTGATCCAACGGCTGTTGACTTGTTTGTTCTTCCCCCACATGCTGCATAACTAAACCTCACAAAATGGCGATGTTTTCCTCCTAAATTTCCTTAGATTATTTGCCTTAAAAGTCTTATTCCTAATTTATTTATTTATTTATCAATTTACTTTATCATTTATAATAAAATCCTAAAATACTCGATATGTAAAATTCACCAAATTGTGACACAAGAATACTTTCAATTAAATTTCAAACATCACATTGCTTAGCTAAAATTATTGTACGAAAACTCTTGGTGTTACAATCAAAGTATATATAACCATATCAATTCAATTTTTTAAACTTTTAAAAATTTGTTGAAACCTATAACCAAGATAAAAACCAATTTAGGGAACTTACGAAACAATCCCCAAAAAATTTTAATTTTAAAAATCTAGTATGGACGACCCCGAAAAATCCTAGTCGACTAGACCACTCGTTCTCAAAAGCAGTCCGGTCGATCATATCGGTCGACCGATTTCTTATAACCCGGACGACATATCAGTTTATAACCCCGGTCGACCGCTGCGTCACATATCAATTTCAAAACTCCAAAAATTTCTAACTTTTTGACCAAAAATTCAATTTTTAAAATTTCAGAACCATTCCAGACATAATTCATTTCAATTCCATGTATAAATTCTGACATAAGCTCAAATTTTGAACCACGAATGATCGGTAAAACAAAGACAAGTTTTACCTTTTGACAATGACTGAATTTCCCAAGCTTTCAAATCCCAAATCGTAATAATCCAACTCGTTTCAGAAAACAAAAACCTAAATAAAATGTTGGCTGTTAAAATTTGATTTTCCCAACGAATATCTCCTTAATAAAACATGGGCTAAATCCAATTTCCCAGTGAAATTTCTCTCTTCTAAAAGCCACTCTCTCTCACACTCTCTCTCCCTCTCTTGGCATTTGTCTCTTCTCAAATGGCATAATGAGTATCTTCACTAGGCACAATAATAGGAGAAAAATTTGGTGACTACCCAACTATAAAAGAAATAATTATATTAAATTTTTTTACACTTTTTTTTTTTAAAAAAGGCAGCCGTTAGAGTGCCATTGCGTAAGGACATGTGTCCTTACCAATGCCATGACCTCCAGCCCTAGGATGCCTCTATGCAATACATGTCAACCAATAGACAATTCTAGAAAATCAAACAAGCACCACGACATATGGACAAAAAATTTGACCTCTATCGACTTTCAGTGAATCTATAGTCCCTTAATTCCAATCCGAGGTCGCCTCTATGAATTTTCCTGATTTGGATACTACTTCAGTTAATGTTTCTGGAAAGAAGAAAGTTTCTACAGAGGAAGAAGAAGAAGAAGAGTTGAGAGAAAGAGAGAGAGACATTTTCGTAGAGTGAGTTATTACTACATTTACTCAAAAGGTTTACAGAGTATCTATATTATTCTACCACCTACCTAGCAGATATTATACTTGATAAAACAACAGAGCAAAGGAAGAGAGATTAGGTGCTGCGAGGGACTATGCTAACATCCCCCCTCAAGCTCAAGGTGGTTGCACGCAGAGCTTGTGACGGTAGCTAATGAAAGACTTTGATGGTAGAGGCTTCGTTAGGCCATCAACAAGTTGTAATGTAGATGGAACATATGTTATAGCAATGCGATTCTGTGAGAGTTTTTCTCGAACGAAGTGAAAATCCAATTCAACGTGCTTTGCTTTAGAATGAAGAACTAGATTGGCAACTAAATAAGTGGTACTGATATTATCACATAAGATGCATGGAGGAGATGGGGAAGTGCAGCTTAGTTCAGAAAGAAAGGATGCAATCCATATAATCTCAGCAACACCATCAGCAACCCTTCTATTCTCTGATTCCGTGCTAGAGCGAGAGATAGACTGCTGTTTGGAAGAAGACCACGATATGAGATTGCAACCCAAGAAAATACAATACCCACTAGTACTTCGACGATCATCAGGAAATGAAGCCCAATCTACGTCCGTGTAAGCCAACAAATCATAAAAAGTGCAGGGTTTGAAGAGTAGATTATGAGATTTCATCCCCTGGAGATAGCGTAAAACTCTTTTTAGAGCCTGCCAATGAATGTCGGTGGGAGTGTGCATGAATTGACTCAATTTATTTACTGCATATGTTGTAATGACCCGATTTTTATTTACTTTAAAATCGCGTGAAATTTAAAACTTTTTCTTTTATAAAATCAGAATAAGACTTTTCTTTATAAATCCCGATCGTTAAAACTCTTTACTTAAAACATTTATCGATTTCAGCAGAAGTGATTAAATCCTTTTTATAAAACGCAGCAGAATTAAAACAAAGTATTAGAGAATATTAAATAATCCACAAAACCCTTTTTACAAATAATTTCCATTGAACACCTTAGCCCAGCCAGCCACAAGATCCACCAGTGCAAATCCTTCATCAACTATCTTTGACCTGTTCACCAGCTTCTCGTACGTACCTACATCACAAGACATAACTATTGAGCCCAATGCTCAGTAAGTGATAGAATGAAATACAATGCAGATGATATGCGTGATCATACAATGTATTACAGAAGAAAATCATATCTCTTTTGGAAGTTAAGGTGGAATGCTCCCTAGGGTCATGTGGCCTAACCAGTCACTCTGCCGAGGAGATATATCCATCGGGGGTGTTTCACATGCCGGTATCCTCACTTTTGTTGAAGACGTTGGGGGTTTCAGAACGGGGGAAAGGTGAACCCTATATTCCACGTAACTAACTCTCTTCTCACACTGCTCCCTACGTGGGAGTATCCTACTATATGGAAAGTCACCAATCACCCGAACCCCCATACGCCTATTTACATATATTAATTATGTCATGCAATATGCTCGTGTATACATACAACCCTATATGATGATATAAATGTCTAGTAAACATGTCATTAAAAGAACCTAAATCTAGTAAACACACAACATACAATCCTAATTCTTGCGATGTAGGATCCGAAGACCAAAACACAGTAAGTATCAACTTACCTGGAGTCTTTAATATGATTATGTCAATCGACTTAGTACCTTCAAAAACTGTTAAATGAACAATTATTAGGCCCTTATCAATCTCACTCATAGAGAATAGAATAACTTAACACGCCATAACAGTCTCATAGCCAACATGCATAACTAACTAGCAACAACCTATTATAGTTGCTCATTCTATTAATGTGACCTGATAATAAAGAATTTACATTACAAAACCGAATCAGCATAGTAGAGAACCATTTAATTCCTACCTTAACATGGAATTATGTTAAATTCATATCCTTAATCATTAATCTAATCGATAAGACTCTCAACCACTCGATACCATTATCCTTTATTCATCTGTAACAAAGTATCGTAATCAAATACTCTAATTCCCTTAACCATTTTACCACTCACAACTCAATAACCAACAATGAAACATCATTTAACAACAGAGAGTAGTAATCATTTAACGACAACCATCAAGAGAGTGTAACATTTCCAATAAAACCAATCCTATGGCATATAACTCTCAACATAGAGCATACATACACTCACCTATTCCCAAAGACAGCTCATACAATAGTTATCCCAAAGACAGTTCATACAACAGTTAAGGTGACTCTGTACATCCACAATTAACAGCAAAACCTCCATTCACTAAGCAACCTATCATCATTTGAACAACATAAATCACATACAATGGCAGAACACCCTTCACAACAATCGATAATCACACTCCAACATCATATTCTTCAACTTATTTATCGGCTGAAGTCACAATAAAAATGGCAGACCCATCATACAAAACAGAATCCAACACATCTAGCATTGCATAACATCAAATCAAAGATTAACACACATAGATGAATCTTCCAACCACAGAGGTTATTTGTCCATTCTATTGATCACCAACCACAGAGATTATTTGTCCATTCTATTGATCAATAACAGAGCAGTACACAGAAAACAAAGGACACCCATTATTGACAGAGAGCAGACATCCAAAATCAACAAATAGAAAAGAAGCTCACCAGAAGCTCAAGGCCAGTGTTCTCCAGAGATGACAAATAGCTCCCATTCTTCCACTTCCTTCCATCATTTCACTGAACTCATACAGGACACAGCAAACCCAAGAGGAAAACAGAACACAAAACACTTCACTGCATCCATTTATAGCCGAGGAGACATACACTACAAGCTGGAGGATAAATTGCACAATTCAAGGAAAGTGGTCCACTTACCAAGCTCCACGTGGAAAGTCCACCAGAGGAGGAGTTGGAGGAACAAATCTCCAGTTCTATCCAACCGCCCATGCCATCACGCTCACCTCACCATTTCTAGCCGACGTGAATCACGGCCAATTCAGACGGCCGGAACGTCCAATTTAGATTGCCAGAAAGAAGAATTCAAGGCAAAAACTAGCTTACCTTGACAACGAATTCACAGTGCACTGGAGAAAATCATCCCGGGAGGTGCAACCCGAGCCCTAGCTCGCCATCCATCGCGTCCCAGCAGTTCGCACACTCACCGGGGCCATCCTGAGCCCTTCCGACGCCGACGTTGCCTCCATTCGCCCTCGGGTCCTGATCTCTCCCTCCATGTCTCTCCATTTCGTCTCTTCTCCCTCAATCTCTCGTTCTTTCTCTCAAATGGCTGAAGGCCACATAATTCCAATCAAACCAGTTCAGGGGTGAACCGGTTTATTTCCCCCTTCTTATTAATTCTACCTTTTAATTTAATCCATTTATTTATAAATATTCTTCTTTAATTTCCCTTAATTTTATTTAATTAATTCTATTAATTTAATTCTTCCACTAATTAATTATTCCAATTTAAATCTCATTATTTATAATCTAACAATTGCATCATTGATAATATTCTGATAATTAGTCAACTAATCCAAATATCCCAAATTTCACTAATTTATTCTTTTTAAATTTCGATATAAAAATTCGGGATATTACATATGTGATGCCAGGTCTGGTAATTGTGCAGTACTGTAAAGCTCCAACTAATTGACGATAGCAAGAGGCATCTTGTAGAGGTTCTCCTGGTTGTTTGAAAAGAATAGGACTGAGAAGCATGGGAGTATCAACAGCTTTGCAAGCTTGCATGTTAGCTCGAAGCAGTAAGTTAGAGATGTATTTTGATTGATAAACAAGATAGAGTCAGAAGTTCATTGAACGGTAATACCGAGAAAGTGATGAAGATTACCAAGATCCTTAACAACAAATTGTGAACTGAGTGAAGAGAGGACCTTGCGTAGTAGAGATTCATCATTTCCGGTAAGGAGAATATCATCCACATATATAAGCATTACTAAGCGAAGCTGACCCATTGTATAGATAAACATTGAGGAATCAACTTTGGACACAGAGAAACCAAACTGAAACAAAGCTATTGATAATTTGTGATACCACGCCCATGGTGATTGTTTGAGACCATTGAGAGCTTTGTGTAAACGACATATGAGGGAAGGCTTGAATGGATCTTGAAACCCGGGAGGCTGATCCATGAAAACTTCTTTAGAAAGATCACCATGTAAAAAGGCGTTACTAATGTCAAGCTGTTTGAGAAACCACTTTTGAGATAAGGCAAGAGATAGAACCACACTAATAGTGGTATGTTTAACTACGGGACTGAAAGTCTCATAATAGTCTAACCCTTCAGTTTGGTGATAGCCTTTTCCAACTAGACGAGCTTTGTAGTGGTTTAGTGTGCCATCTGCATTAGTCTTTATCCGATAAACCCACTTGCAGCCTACTACTTTTGCATGGATTAGTAGAGGAACGAGAGACCATGTTTTGTTTGAAAGTAAGGAAGTCATTTCAGCATGCATAGTTGAGACCCAATTTGGATCCTTTGATGCCTGGAGGTAACTAGTAGGTTCCAGAATAACATAAGAAGTTTGAGAAACCCATCCTTTTGGTTTGGATATGCCTGCCTTTGCTTTAGTGATCATGGGATGTTGATTGGAAGGACAAACTATCTCATGGTCATGTAGATTAGAGACAACATGGGGAGTTGAAAGAGGAGAGGGTAATGGAGATGGAGATGAACTATAAGAGGAAGAGGAAGGCTGAACAGAAGAAGGAGAAGAAAATGGTGATAGATTGATCGTAACAGAAATAGGTATAGAGGGAGAGATAAAGGTTGGAGTGGCTATTAAAACGGAGTGGGGAAAAGATGTTTCGTTGAAGATGACATCTCGTGAAGTGTAAAATTTATTAGTGGAACGATGAAAAGGGACATAGCCCTTGTGATGGTCGTTGTAGCCCAAAAAAATGCATTCTTGAGATCGAGATTGAAGATTGTGAGAATTGTAGCAGCATAAGTTAGGGAAACAGAAGCACCCAAAAATGCGAGGATGAGAACATAGAGGAGGAAGAGAGTAGAGGCATTCAAAGGGAGTTTTGTGCTGAAGGACAGTTGTAGGTAAACGATTGATAAGGTATGTAGCAGTGTTAAATGCGTAGGTCCAGAACTGAAGAGGTAAGTCTGCTTGAAATAGTAAACTCAAACCTGTTTCGATGACGTGTCGATTTTTTCTTTCCACACGACCATTTTGAGCAGGTGTGTAAGGACAAGAAACTTGATGAATGATCCCTACAGATTTGAAGAAAGATGAAAGAGAACGAAATTCTCCTCCCCAGTCTGAGCAAACACATTTAATGGATTTGTTAAATTGGGTTTGAACAACAGAATAATTTTTTTTGAAAATGACAGAGACTTCATCTTTAGTTTTGAGAAAGCAAATCCAAGTGTATCGACTGAAATCGTCAATAATGAGGAGGAAATAACAAAAACCATAACGAGCGATAACAGGAGAATGACCCCAGAGGTCAGTGTGAAGCAGATCAAAAGAGTTGGCAGAATGAGAAGTAGATAAATGATAAGGCAAAGTATGTGATTTACTAAGTGGGCAAACATTACAGAAATGTGCATATTACATTTTGGAGAAGATAGATTGAAAGAAGAGAGAACAGATTTTATAGTAGGAAATGCTAGATGTCTCAAACGACGATGCTAGAGAGTTGAGGCAGATGAAGAAGCAGTGAGCGCCATAGGTAAAGTGGAGGAGGAGGGTGGCAGTGGCAAGTGATAAAGACCATCACGATATGTTCCACGCAGTATAGTGGTCCTAGACTTCAGATCCTTAACAACAAAGTGAAAAGGGAAGAAAGATATAGAGACGTCATTGTCTAAGCAAAGCTTACTATCACTAACTAGATTAAGAGAGTTTCCTGGTAAAGGAGGAGATACCTTGTTGGAACTGTCAGGTGAGCTGAGGGAGGTATTCATTGAATGAGGAGGTGGTTTGAAACTCAAGTTGCTATGATGATAGCAAACTAGTGCAGTATGGCCTGGTCTGTGGCAAATTTGACATTTCGGTCTATATGAGTTTGATTTTGGAGGATGCCATGGAGTGTGGGAGCTAGAGGGTCAGCCCAGAATACTGGATGGAGAGTGATGAGAAGGTATAGCAGGAGAATGAAAATTGGAAGAAAGAGGTCGTGTATAAGTTCTTGGGGAAACAAACGCTGCATTAGCTTGAATAGCATGAAGAGGTATGGGTTTATTTTGTTTGTCAAGACGAAATTCATAGCTGAGAAGGCGACTATGAACTTCTTCTATCGACGGCTCTACAGCACAATGAGAGATAGATGTGACAAACCGATTATAGTCACTACGAAGTCCACCAAATAGATATATAAGTTAATCTTTCTGAGAAACTGGTTCCCTAATAGATGCGAAATTGTTGCAGAGCGTAGTGAGTTTTTAAAGATATTCATTCATAGATAAACCGTCTTTCTTTAGGTGATGTAGCTGGCTGTGTAGCTCAGTGATTCAAGCTAAGGAGGTGCAAGAGCAAAGCCCAGAGAGAGCAGTCCAGATTTCAGCCGCAATTCAGAGAGGGAGGCAAATAACTAGCTCATTATAAGATGATTATACTGCTGCCAAATTTTGAATTCTGGGTTTATCTGAAAACTGACATTATCAAGAATTTTTTGTTGTGTAGGGTAAGCAGGGTCAATAAAACACTCTAAGTCATTTGCGATTATAACATTTAGCAGTTGGGTCTTCCAGATGAGGAAGTTATCGGGGCCGAGTTTGATTGTGAGATTTTGGGTTTGAGCGGGAAATGACGGAAGAAAAGGGGTTGGGGATGAAGGAATCTCAGAATGATTTGGGTCGCGAGTTGCTTGATTTGGAGTTTGGGGAAGAATGTTGCTCCCAGAAGATGCCATATGCTCTGATACCAAGTTAACGTTTCTGGAAAGAAGAAAGTTTCTACAGAGGAAGAAGAAGAAGAGTTGAGAGTGTGTGTGTGTGTCTGAGAGAGAGAGAGAGAGAGAGATTTTCGTCAGAGTGAGTTATTTACTCAAAAGGTTTACAGAGTATCTATATTATTCTGCCACCTACCTGGCAGATATTATACTTGGTAGAACAACAGAGAAAAGGAAGAGAGATTAGGTGCTGCGAGGGACTACGCTAACAACTTCTCACATAATAACATGAAATTTCAAGAGAGAAATCAAAACAATAGCAGTTCACTTACCCCAAGTCTCGAGATCACAACCCGTGAAAGTCAGAATTTCTCCAGCAACGATTCTCTCTCGTCCGACTGTCCCTCTTCCCAACCGGCCATCTCTTTAAAATTAAAAATAAATTGTCTTGTTAATAACACTTAAATAATTCTACCCACCCACTAACCAAGCCCATTAGCCCAAATTTTTTATAATCAAAATAATTGCTTTCTTGCAAATCCCAAATAAATTTGTCGGTCTCCACAAGAAAAATAGATCTTTTACCAAGTCAAAAACGAACTGCATAGCTCTGATTTTTAAAACATGATATATATTTAAAGCTCTAGAGTCTTTAAAGTAGGAAAAAATACACAATAACAAATGTCCTTGATCTATGGATAGATGATTAAATTCATTTCCAATTTTTTTTTTCAGTATAGTTTGGGTTTTACAAGCCTTTGGTTTAGTTTCTATTCACTTTTTTATGGATAAAAGTGAAGTTTTGATAATTTTAGAATAACAAAATTTTCAAATAAAATTCTTGTATTTTTTTTAGGTCAAAATTTTCTGAGTTGACTCGAATTTTCATAACTCATCATTGTCAGGCACCAGTCATTTTTCGATAAAACAATCAACGTGGTATAAATTTGGAAGTTAGCGCATGACTCAAAATAAAAAACTAATGTCTCGAATTAAGTTTTAGATAACATAAATTTATAACCAATAAGAATTATTTAACATATATAATATCTTATTTTTTATTATATTAGATATGGTATTTAATAAATAAAAAATTCTGAACTATGAGATTAGTGTCAAATAAATCTTAAATTGTTTTCGCTAATAACTATAAAAAATAAACAAATCTGAGTTTTTTTTGTTAAAAAATAGTCTAGACAACCACGACAACTCCAAACATCTGCAATTTAAGAATTCAATCATGGCAACGGGCATGCGTCGGCAATTTAAGAGCGTTTGCCCCCAATTTAAGAGGTGGCGTTCACAATTTAGTGATTATTCTATCAAAAATTGGTCATATGATTGAATTAATTAGGCAATTTAACTAAATTTGATTATTACCTAATCAGTAATAAGATCAATTACTAATTAATGATTATTTTATTATTTAGTAAATAATTAATTACCTAATTGAATTAATTAGGTAATTTAATTAAATTTGATTATTATCTAATTAGTAAAAAGATCAATCACTACTTAATTCAACCAAATAATCAAATTTTACAAAATAATCAAATAATCACTAATTGCTATTGATCTTATTATTAATTACATAATAATCAAATTTAATTAAATTAACTAATTAAATTCAATCAAATAATCTAATCAGTGATTAATCTTATTGTTAAATAAATAGTAATCAAATTTACTTGAATTGCATTATTAATTTAATCAAATAATCAAATAATCACTTATTAGTGATTGATCTTATTACTAATTAGGCACTAATCAAAGTTAATTAACTTTGATTATTTGTTTAGTTCAAATTTGATTATTTGATTGAATTTAATTAGACAATCACTATTAATTCAATCAAATAATTAAATTTTGATCACATAATTAATAATTAGTGATTGATCTTATTACTAATTATTTAATAATTAAATTTAATTATTTGATCTTATTATTACTTAATTAGTAATAAAATCAATCACTAATTTGTATTAAGATCAAATTATACCAATTTGAATAATCAAATTTAGGGGTACGCAAACCGAATCGGAACTGGCGGTTTTGGGGCGATTCGGTTCTATTTTGCACATATAATAACCAAATTTTGGTTATATTTGTGAAGAACCGAAATTTTGGTCTGGTTTTCGGTTCCAGCTTCTCAGAACCGAAAAACCGGGACCGAATCTTGAGCTGTAATTTAGGACTTCCTTTTGTTCTTTTCGCCACTTCTTATGGTGCAGAGCCAGACTCCCGATTCCTAAACGACTAACGATCCCGACTCCATGTTTCTGCTGCAACTCTCCTGAACGGCGAACATTTTGTTTGTCTTCGTCTTCGGTTTGTCTTCTGTCTTTGTCTTCGTCTGCGTCTTCCGACCGAAGACGGTTCATCTGCGTCGAGAGAGCTCGGTTCATCTGTGTCTTCAGTTCGTTTGTGTCTTCATCTTTGATTCGACTCCCAAACGACGAACACTCTCGACTCTTGAGCACGACTCTTGACTCCAGAACGGCGAACGACCAAGTCGCCCTCAACCCTCGCCATTCGCCCTCGACCACTCAACCCTCAGACTCTAGTGAAGGTAAAATGAAGCTAAATCTGATTATTTCCAATTCTAGTGATTTCTTGATTCTAAATGCGATTTTGGTTTTGTTGTGAGTTTTTCTTCGCGTTCAGAAGAGTGTGATTGTTGTGATTGTTTTCCTGTGATTGTCCTGCATACTGTCCAGATTTAAGAAATCTGATTTCATAATCTGATTATTGTGATTTTAGAAATATAGTTTTGCCGTGAGTTTTTCTTCGCATTCAGAAGACAATGATTGTTGTTCTGTGATTGTTCTGCACCCTGTTTAGATTTTACAAATCTGATTATTGTAATTCATAATCTTATTGTGATTTTAGAAATGTGAGTTCTTATTGGCATTCAGAAAATGTGATTGTTGTGATTGTATTGCTGTTATTGTTTTGGATCTTGTCTAGATTTTAGAAATTTGATTATTGTGATTTTATAACATTTTATTATAAAATTTGAAAAAAAATTTAAATGAGGAAAAATTGGAACCGAAACATAAATTCTGATCCAGTTCTAGTTCAGTACCAGTTTCTCATACAATTGGTTTCGGTTTTGAATTTCCAAAATCGAAACCATCCAGTTCGGTTTGGTTCCACTTCAAAATCGAACCGAACCGAATTATGCATACTCCTAATCAAATTTGATTATTTGATTGATTTAATTAATAATTGCCTAATTATTATTTGACTAAAATTAATTAGTCAATTTAATTAATGATTGATCTTATTACTAACGTGGTAATAATAAAATTTAATTAAATTACTTAATTAATTCAAGCAAATAAACAATTTTTTATCAATAATCAAATAATCACGTCCGCTCTTAAGTTTAGGACGACCCCTCTTAAATTAGGAATGGCCACTCTTAAATGGCAGACGTTCACTCTTAAATGGCATACGTCTGCTCTTAAATTGCATAAATGACAAACGTCAGCTCTTAAATTGCGAACGTCTGCGAGTTTTTGTAGTTGACCTCTTAAATTGAGAATGAAAAACATGACTGAAAGATTTACTTTATTCTTTTATCATAGTTCATAATTTAATTTGTTAGATAAAATAATTGAAGATATAGTTTACAACTAATCCATATATTAGGATTTTTTCTATTAATTAGCAGTTAGGCTCTATGCAACCAATTCTATATACTATGTTTTTTGGTACTCCATGCCTCAAAGTTAAGAGGGTTAGTGGTGGACACCATTGTGTTAAATGACTGCTAATTCTGTGAATGCGAGGGAAAAAATATGATTGTGCCTTTGATTGCGATGAGCTCATACAAACAGAAACAGAGAAGGAGCTAAAATCGGGGAAGAAGACAAAATTGTGTTGTAGTTTTTCTCTATAACTAGCACTATAAACTAAAAATAAGAAGCAACTTTAACTGATAATATGCCAAATTCGTCTCCAGCAAGAACACTACACTTTTTACAGAATTAAGATGAAAAAAATAGAAATGAGATACAGAGAGGTAGAAAGAGAAAGGAAACCACAGAGAAGAGGAAAACACAGAGAGGAAATCAGATTGTTCACGTCATAATTACCCTTCTCCCATCCATCTTTTGCCCTAAATAATTATTCCTACCTATACCACACAATTAAGGCCACCAGGCCAGCCATAAGAAATTGAAGAATGAAAACCAAGAAGAAGAGGCTGAGAAAGAACTGAAAGACGAAAAACATACTGTTGTTAAGAAAGAAATCTTTGTTATCAAACAAAGGAAGAGTCACGACAAAAAAGCTGATGCACAACAGCAACAAAATCCTCCTGTTTCTCCGGTTTCTATCAATTTTTGGCAATGTCAGCCAGTTTAAAACGTCGAGCAGCACGAAAGATGTCAACGCCATGCTAATCCAATGTGGAAGGCTTAGTCGAAGTTCTGTCATGGTGGGCCCGTGACCATGACATCCCATGATAGTTGTATGATTGGCTTATAAGTGAGTACTCATTCATCCCTGCGCAATGCGTTTTGGGTCAGAAATATGGGATCCTGACTCGAGAACAAACTCGTGAGAATTTATGGGGTTCAAAAAGGAAAATATCATGCGACGTGGTAGTGCCCACCCATGACAAGAATGATGACCATATTTAGTGAGACGATCGACCACCACAAGAATGTAGTTTGCCTTTTGTGACATAGGCAAACTTTCTATGAAATCCATAGATACATGTGTCCATGGTCGGGTCGGTATCGGAAGAGGATGCAGTAGTCTCGGATATGGTACGTCTCGTGTTTGCAGCGCTGGCAAGTATCGCATTTGAGAACCATGGTTCGAATTGCCTTGGACATACCCAGCCAAAAACAAATGTTGTCTTGCTCGATGGACAATGGCCTGAATGCCAGAGTGTCCTCCTACATGAGACACATGGATGGAATGAATTAGCTTTTGGCAGATAGACCCAGCAGAACCAAGGACAATTTTGCCTTTATATCAGATCATGTCGTCTTGAAATGTATAGTCATCCATAGGAGGAGTAGCTAGAAGAATCTGATTGATTGTCCATCCATTTATGTCCCTCAGAGCTCTGAATAACTTCTTGCACCCACTAAGGTTGTACTGCCGAAGAAGCATTGCAAGCTTGAATAGATGAAAGTAATCTGGAGAGAGCACCAACCACTGTATTATTGCACCCCTATTTGTACTTAATAGAATACCGCAATCCCAATAGCTTGGTTAACCATTTTTGTTGAAGAGGCATTGTGAATTTCTGTTCAAGCAAAAACTTCAGTAAGTTGTGGTCAGTTTTAATGATAAACTCATTACCTTCCAAATAGTGGCGTCATAACTGAACCGTCGTCACTAGAGCTAAAAGTTCTTTTTCATAGATAGACAATCCTAAAGTACAGGTGTTGAAGGGCTTGCTCATGAATGCAATCACATGGCGACTTTGCATGAAAACGGCGCCTATACCACCATACCAAGAATCTATCTTAATAATGAATATATCAGTAAAATCTAGTAAGGCCGGAACAAGTGAGTTTGACATATCTGTCTTCAGGGATTGGAAAGTTGTTTCAGCATGAGGTGACCAGAGGAAGTTATCCTTTTTAAGGAGGTTAGTGAGAGGCTTATCCAACATACCATAGTCACGGATGAACTTGCGGTAATATCTGGTGAGACCTAAGAATCCTCGCAATTGCTTCAGAGAAGATGGTGATTGCCAAGAAACCATTGCCGAGATCTTGTCTGGGTCGTCTTCCACACTCGCATCCTTAATGATATGTCCTAGATAAGCAACTCAGGATTGCCCAAAATAACATTTACTCTACTTAGCAAATAAAGAATGTTGACGTAATAGTAGAAGTACCTGGTGCAGGTGGGAGCAGTGGGATTGAATATCTCGACTGTAAGTAAGAATGTCATCAAAGAAGACAAGGACAAACTTGCACATGTAAGGTTGAAATATGTTGTTCATTAGTGACTAAAATGTGGCCAGAGCGTTGGTTAAGCCAAAAGGCTTGACCTTAAACTTGTAGAGGTCATGGTGTGTCCGAAATATTGTTTTATGACAGTTCAAAGGCTGTACGCAAATTTGATGATACCTCAAGTGGAGATCAATTTCAAAGAAGATGGTGGAGCCGTGAAGTTCGTCAACTAGCTCATCGATCAACGACATGGGAAAATTTGCCTTTAATGTCAAAGAGTTCAATTTTCTGTAGTCTACAAAGAATCGCTAGTTACCATCCTTTTTGTCACAAATAGAACGGGTGACGTGAAAGGATTGTTACTTGGTGTAATTATGCCATCTTCCAGCATTCCCCGCACTAGACGTTCAATTTCGGCTTTATGAGTGAACGAGAAACAATATGGGTGTAGCTTGAATGGTCGAACATCACTGACTAGAGGAATGGAGTGGTCTTGTGAGTGTTCAGGGGGCAAGCCGCGTGGTGTAGCGAAAATGTCATTAAAGTCCAGAATAATTTGTTCAATACATGGGGGAGGAAGGATCATGGGCGGGGTTGTAATGGCGGACAATTGGGCTGCCACGTAATACTGCTGATGCTGGATCCATGTACAAAAGGCCCGGGTTGAGACCGATTCCAGCATTGAGGAAAAAACACTATGAGGTAGTGTCATTTATTTTTGTTGATGGGAGAGACAGTGAGAAATATGTTGGGTAGGTCAAAGGCAATTGGGCTAACGTGATTACTCCAGTCGATGCCTAGAATCATATCACTTCTGGCCAACTAAAGAGCATAGAAATTAAAAGCAAACAGAGTGGAGTGCATCTTCCAGATAAGGAGTTCTGTAAGGGTGTAGCAACCCAAAACTAGTTTTCCATAAACGATGTAATCTTATTCCAATGTGAAATTCATGTAATGCATTTCGTTCCTATATGCCTTGAATATGACTTGTAAATTCGTGGAATGTCCGAGTTGGATAAAACTTAGTGGAATTTTTAAAGGAAAATGGACTTTTTGGTCATTAGGACGCCTGCGGATGAGGTTGCGGACGAGCGTGTCGTCTGCAGCACACATGGAATATTATCCAGGCATTGGGACAATTCAGGACGCCATCCAGCGTCCCAACCTCACTGTGCTAAGGTGTTGCGGACGCGGGATGAGGACGATGCGGACAATACAGGATGCGTCCGCAACGAATCTGTTTAAGTCTGGAAACATTAGGACAACCGCGGACGAGGAGGCAAGTCGTCCGAATTGAATCTGTCCAATTCCTAGACACATTCGGACGACATATGCGGACAGTGCTGACGCGAGAAGTGGCGTTCGAATTGAATATGTCTTATTCAATTCCTCTCACGGATGGCATATGCAGACGCCGCCTCGCATCCAAATCGGGACTGCGGACGGTACGGACGAAGCTGGGGACGCTGTCTGCCATACGAAGTCAGATTTTAGCCTGCGTATGTTTGGTTTTGCGGAAGATTGCGGACGCAACGAAGTCATCCGCACTCGTCCGAATCGTATAAGTTCAGCAACTAATAAGATTTAAATCGGGGGAAAAACGATGTGGGTCGTTTTAGATGACACACGATGCCTTCTCCCCCACAATTCTGACTGAAGGGAGAGTTGCCCACACTTCCACTCCCCCACGTAGGACACGACCCAGGGGAGAGGAAGCCTATTTCTTCAGCCATTCTCCCCTCTTCCCCCACTTTTTCGATTCTACGTAGAAGAACTGAGTACTCTGTGTTGAGGGGATTAATGGGAGAGTAGCTGTCTGTGATGAAGAATTCATCAATAGGTAAGGATATGGGTTGTCTTGGCCAAAAGGAGGCCCTACACCCAAGTAATTAAGTGTGTGTATGTTAATCTTGTTGGTTCTATGATTTGTTCAGTTGTGTTTAAATCTGGTTTTCTTTAGTTGGTTTGATATTTCTAGTTCCTTTCTATAGTTATGTTCCATTGATTTTTCTATGATGATAAAAAATGATGATATCAAGAATAGTATGAAGGAATGATGAACGATTTCTAGGTAGGAAATAGAAATTTTATAACATTCTGAGTGGTTAGTATGTTAGCTATGTCATTCTACTACGTGTGGCTCAATTCTATGATTTGTGATATCCTTATTCATGTTGTTGTTACAATTCCATGATGATTTCTTGCTAATTGTTGTGATCTATGGCTATAGATAGGTTATAGAATTTGTTGCTTTGAAATCTGTTCATGCTTCAAGAACATGCTCTCTCTCTCTCTCCCTCTATCTCTCTCTCTGTTTAATTTCATTATATGCTGTTTTTGAATCCCTTATTAATTGCTGTTTATAATCACTTAATAAGCATGGTCTCCATTCTGATTATGCTGTTGTTCGTCGATATTAGTTCCCTGTCATGCACGCTGATATATGTTATGTCTAATTATATCAACACAATGAAAGTTATATGCTAGTACGAATTTCAGACCTGTTTTGTTCATTTCAAAGACATGATGTACAGTCTATAGTTGTGATTGTATTATCTTCAGCATATTGGGTTAAACAATTTGTCGTACATTTATTTTAATAACCACTAGTCAGCACGTTTAAGATGAATGTGTTGAATGTACATATCATTATTGTCTTGATCCTTACCGTTATTGTAATCGCTTAGTAAACATGTTTCACCCTGATTATTTGAAGGATACTCACTACTGTTAGATTGGATTAAGAAGCATGTTAGTCGTTTTGAATTATATGCTCATTCATTTATGTCCGTAGGAGTTGAAAGCATGTTTGGCAGTTGTAGTTTTTCTGCTATAATTAGTCGCTTAAACTGCATATTTCGTCGTCCTGCCTTATGGAATTTCCTGCTGTTAATTTTCTCTTTAATAAGCATGATTCATTATTTTATTCTTGTCATTTCGTACACTGCTCACTGGTATTTGATAGCACAAATTTATTTAATAGTATGTTTTCCACTTGATAACTTGTGTTCATTTAATAGCATGATTTTACTGAACAACATGATTAAATATAAAAAGTGTGATTTTCTGTTACTAAGCAAGATTCATTGTTTTACTTATGTCGTTATTTACAATAATTGCACGTGGCATGATTTCGTTAAATAGCTTGTATACTATGAGCCATTCTATTTGGAACCGATAAATTACCATGTTATTGATTTCCATCGTTTCACATGTTCAATGAGTACACTTGTTTCCATTATGTGTTAGACAATGCTATTTCATTCTTTGATATATTATTGCTTGGTGTTCATGTATATGTTAATAGGAGTGTCTTTATACATTCAAATAATAGAAACCAAGTAGGGAGTACCCTCTAGGGGTGGTACTCACATGGATGGTGAGGAAAGTAAAATGATAAGAAAAGACCAAAGGAAAGGATTAAGGGAGTTAGGAGGCAGATGGGTAGCGGTCCTAGTCTGACAATTAGGAAATGCCCCTACCTTATCAGGAACGAGACCTAGTTGCCCATAGGAGGTTAGGTCCGACCCACTATATCATCCCATACGGGTCTTCTAATCTCTAACTCGGAGTAAAGAAAGAAAGAAAGAAAGAACGTAATGAAAGAATTGGTTTGGGTGGCCCCCATTCCAAAGGAACTAAGAGAGAGACATGCATATTTGTTTTCCTCATTTCCTTACTGAGCCAAAAGCTCACGTCCTTACTTGTGGTGTAGGTAATGAAGTAATCGTGCAAGGAGTCGTTGAGGAGGCCATTCTGGTGGAGCCTATGGAGTATCCGGAGGAGACGCAAGTGGAGTAGTAGTAGTATGACATACAAATAAGGAAGGGATGTTGATAATAAAAGGGTTTAACGTCAAACATGGTTTGTAAACGTTTAAGTAACCTTTTCATGTTTAGTTGGTTTCGTATTTAAATCTCAGAACCTTAATTAATGTTGGTTTATGACATTTTCAAATTTACGCTTCCGCAAATTAAATCAAGCATGGTTGATTTCTTTAAAATAAATAGTAATTTTTAGAAAGTTAGTAACACTTGAATTTTGTAGCACTCTGATTTCAAATGTCTAAATTATGTTTTTCCCAAAGTTGTTAATTAAAATAAAAGTTGCGTGAGTCTTTAAGATAAGTAAGAATTTTGGCTCGTTACAAAGGGGGCACTTAGCAATTGCTAGCCATTAGCCACCATAGTTGGAAGGCGGCAGGAGTGATCCAGATCAAATTGCAACCGCTTCGCCAGAGCTTTGTCAATGAAACTGTGAGTGCTGCCACTGTCTATCATAATAGATATGGGCGAATGTCGAACCAACCCGATGATACAAAAAGTTGAGTGAGCCGATTGTCTAGAAAGCACATGAAGTGAAATTTCCATGACCTCTAAAATTTTAGCCACAATAATCCCTTCAGAAGTAGTCTCTGACTAATCCGGGTCATCTAGGGAGTCTATAAATATAAACTGAAGTTATTGGTTCTTGCAGGTGTGGCTAGGGAAGTATTTTTCTTCACATTTATAGCAGAGGCCAAGTTTTTTTTTAAGTTGAAGGTATGTCTAGGAAATTTTTTGGAATTGTTGGATTGGCTTTGGAGGGCCACTGGGAGCATCATTGGAATTTGTTGTACAATTTGTTTGTCTATCTGGCCATTTATATGTTGTGAAACTCTGGACAGGTTTGGAAACTTTGTGCAATGCTGCAATAGCCGCTTCTTGAAGGAGAGCCACCTCCAAGGCATGAGACAAGGTAGAGGTACAAATGATTTTGAACATAGCTCGAATTTCTTCATTGAGGCTACTAGCAAAACACAACTATAAAATACTGATCGGACATGGAGGACATGGAAGGCTTAACTAAATCCTTCAAAGTTTCAAAACGATCAATATACTTCATCACAATGCTCGACTAAACAACTTTACTAAAAGTCTTAATAATTTCCCCTGCTACAACTTTAGTGAAACGTTTGCAAAGTTCAACAGAAAATTGGTCCCAAGTAGTATGAGGAAAACTGCTACTAAATCCATCGTATCTTATACTTGCTTGATCTTGCATATACAATTCAGCCAGACTTACCCACAAGTGATTTGGAGTTTGATGAACTGTGAAAAATTTGCTTGCCTATCGTATCCATTCACATGGGTTGGTACCTTAGAAAGAAGGAAGATCCAGATGAGGCATTCTATGTTGAAACTGTTTGTGCGTTCGATGATTATGAATTGGACGAATCTATTGTGAAGTAGTGGAACTGGAGGCAATATTAGGCTTGTGTAACAGCCCCAACTTTGGAGGCGCTACTGGTGGGTGAAGGGTGGACATAACCGCTTCATGTTTAGATAATATGTGCTGCTCTAGGTTATGAAATGAGTTGTCCAACCGCTCCTGGAGTGTTGTCATGTGATGGAGCTGTTGATCAAAGTTATCCATGCAACCGAACACCGCTATTAACGATGTGTTGAACGACTTGAACTCTCCCTCTAAGCACTCTATAGCTTCTTCTGTTGCTTTGGAACGAGTTTCTGACATGGAAGATAGGTGACTTGGCTACCAATTGTTAAGAGTGAAACTACCACGTCGCATGATATTGTCCGCTTTAGGCTCTCATAAGCCCTCACGAGTTTGTCTTGGGTCAGGACCCCATTTCCCCCTGCCAAAAACGCATTACACAAGCATGGATGGGTACCCACTTATAAGCCAAGCATGCAACTCTCCTCCGGCCGATGTGGGATGTCATGGTCACCAGCATCGGCCCACCATGACAAGTTCCTCTAGTAAGACCACTGCTTCCTCCTCTGGGCATGGTTCGTGTAACGACCAGGTTTTCATTTTTTAAAACGTTGCATTTTTAAAAGCGTTTTTCCTTTGGAAATCACATAAGATTAAAACTTTTATGTAGCGAAAGACTTTTCATTCTTAAATTAATTTAAAGAAGATAAATAAAACCATTTTCTTAAAAACTTTGAAAACCTTGCTTAACTTGAAACAATAATCACTTCATACATTTAATAATTACTTTATAAAACCTTTTTACATTTCATTTTCCTTTAATCTATCAGCCTAGCCAGCCACCAAGCCCCCAACCGTGCAAATCCTTCATCAACTACTCCTTTTTCTCATTCTCACATGTACTTACATCACAATACTTAAACTATGAATCTAACACTCAGTAAGAGATATTAAATATGCAAATGCTCATGTTATGCAAGTTTATAAATCATATGAGGTTTATGTTTTCATTTCAATATCTTATCTGTCTTTTAGTTTACCATTTTATTATCAGTCTAAGTGTTGGGGATTTCTGGTACAGAAGAAATGATACATCCTATGGTCCATGTGGGCTTAACCATCACTCCATCCCTACGTGGGACAAGTTGCATCCATCAAGGGTGTTACCACGAAGAACCGTCACCAATCTCCCTAACCCCCACACGTCCATTTATGTTCATTACATTCATTTCATTAAAATGCCATACATATGTCAATCTTTTCATATGGTTATCAATCCAAACGTTGGAGATTTTTGGTGTAGAAGAAAAAGATACATCTTATAGTCCATGTGGGCTTAACCGTCACTCCATCCCTACGTGGGATGAGTTATATCCATTAAGGGTGTTACCACCAAGGATAGTCATCAAATATCCCGAATCCCTACACGTTCATTTACTTTTATTACATTTAACATATGTTTCCGTTTCTTTTTTAAATATATGCTTAAAACCATTTTCATAACATTTTCAAAACCATGGTGCATGAATACATGTGAATGCATTACAGTTCTAGTATATCATCAATATAACCTCAGAACATGATCATTATCAAAATACTTAACTTGAAGAACTTAAAATCTAATAAACACATCATCAAAACAACAAGCAATCGCACATCAATATATCCTCGAACAATAGCATGATCAATAACTTAATAATCTAGTAAACACAGGCATCAAACAAGTCATAACTCTTGTGATGTAGGCCCCAAAGATCAAATACAAACAATATCACTTACCTGACGGTCTTCAATGCAATTTAACACCTATATTTATCGTCTAGAGTAATCACACCTTCAAAGTTAACAAATACATACACATCAATAACCTCATATTATTAACCTCATTTCTATAGTTCATTGACCTCAACAACTTCATACCATTAATCCTCATTATCAAGATGATAATCTAACAGTAGAACAACAACCTCTAGCATCAGGAAACTAGCATCATAAAACCTACTTAACTTCTCAACCTCATCATTTAACAGTATTATTAGAGAATAAAATGTAATCATCCTAACATGTTTCCTCATTACTGACTTCCAATATGGTAAATAAACCCCGGAGAACAACAACTACACTTAACAGAATAACATTCCTCATAACTGTAACTCACAGAGGACATATCCAACATACAGAACCAAAATCCAACAATAGTGCCTAACTTTCTAACATGCCATTAGTAATATCCAAACAGCAGTACACTACATTTCTCATTCTTTTATCTTTTACTTGTTATTCCCATAAAATCCATAAACAGCCTTGAAGGAATTCTTCTCATCTGAAACACACCTAAGAGAAACCCAAAAGAACCGAAGACAGATCTTCCCTCACCTTCTTCTTCTTTCTCTCCCTCTCTCTCTTTCTCTCTTTTTCTCTCAACTTTCTCCTTTTCTCCAGAGACTTCTCTCTCTCACTTTTCTCTTCTCTGCTTCTCTCCAAAAAGCTTCTTTCTCTTTCTCTTTTCTATCTCCCCATAATCTTTCTTCATATGCTTCACATAACTCCAAAATATCTTATCTAACTCTCATCTACACTGCCATATGTAAAGGAGGGACATATGGAGGGATGCAGGAACATCATTTCATCTAATCATAGAACGCATCGTAGCAGATTCCTGGTGACAATTAAGGGTCCCGGTCAATCACCAACACAAGCCATGATCAACCGACACAACGCTCATCCTCACGATCAACTACAACACAAACATCTCGGTCGATCACTTGATTAACCGCCCTACCGCAATCCACAATTCTCCAATTTCCCGGTCGATCACTCGATCCACCGGTTCCAATGTTGCAACACTTCGAAAATGCCACTGCCATTTTTGCAATTAACCACTTGATCGACCAATTCCTTCATGCTTGATCGCCAATTAATCCTTTGCCATGCATATCCGGTTGATCAATGCACTTAAATTGATAAACCGCTTCTTCTAAAATTTCCTTAACACTATATATATTTTACTCCTTCACAAACACCCACTAAACCATATTATTCTCAAAATCACCCACAATTATACCCAAAATTATTATGTTCACTAAATTTATTCTTAGAGAATTACAATTCATAATAAAATAATTTCCATAATTTCCAATAATTCACATTTCATAATCCTACTTAGTCTAAGACTAATGTGACCCAAGAATTCTGGGTATTACAGTTTGGAAGTACTCTAGTTCGAAGGTCTTCATCGTCTTTGTCTAAGGCACCATTTCTCTCTCGCATATCTTCATGCAAGTATGGTGCACGTACGTGAATTAACACTAATTTAAACATCACAGTATCCACCGCTAACCCTGTAACTTTAACGTAATATCAAACAAAATATATATATAGTATAAGATATTAATTAGGGTAATTAACCAAAAAAAACTCTGAATTATGGCGTTAGTGACAAGAAAAATACTAAAAAAATTTCACTAACAAATAAAATATTGAACTATGGGAAATGAACGAGGAAAATATCATTGTTATGTTTTTTTATAAAAATTTATATTTATTTCCGCACCGGATAGGTTGCTTTTTGCAGCAAACCTGTACATGAAATAGTTGTAGTGAAGTACTTACTTTTCATAGGAGAAGGCAAATATCCGTTGCAGAAAGGGTATGGGTCGCAGTGACCAAGTCCGGGCGACTGTTTACCAAAAACACAGGTCTCCACAAAGTCGTAAGACCATATTGGGGTTGATGCCTACCCAGTGCCGGAAGGTCAAGGAAGTTGGAGACCTGACGATAGGGTAGCCGACGACTGAAGCCCCGATGAACGGAGGTCATTCAACAGCGAAAATGTGCCTTCTGCTATGGAAAACAAGTCTTGTCCCAAGAACTTACTTTTTATAACGAAAGACAAGTATTCAATGAAGAAAGAGTATTTTTCACAACGAAAAGAGTATTTTCCACAACGGATACTTGTTTTCTGCTACAAAATCTTAGTTTTCTCAGCAGAAACGTGTCTTCAGTTGAGGAAAATACGTACGATGCTTCAAATTCATTGGTGAGCAACAGTTAAAAATACTTCAAATTCTTTTGGATGTGGTCCACTTTGCACTAGAAAAGATTTAGGGTTCCCTTAGATAAGTCTCAGTAGCATTGGGTTATAAACAGGATTATAGAATTTTTTGCTGTAGAAACTAGTCTTCCACTGAGGAAAGTAAGTCTTATTCCAATGAGTTACATTCTACAGCAAAATGCAAGTATCTGCAATGGAAGGAAAGTATCGGCTGTGGAAGATACCCTTTCTGCTCCTATTCCAATTTTTCACAGCAAAAAAATGTCTTTTGTTGCGGAAAGTAAATCATTAACTACAACTAATTCATGTACAGGGTCGCTCCGTAAAGACGACCTATCCGCTGTGAAAAAGAATTTAAATTTTTAACAAAAAACATGACGGCGAAGTTTACCTCGTTCATTTTCCATAGTTCAATGTTTTATTTGTTAGCAAAAATTGTTTAGTGTTTGTCTTGTCACTAACACCATAATTTAGTTTTTTTTTTTGTTAATTACCCTATTGTTTATATATGGTAATTAAAAAAAAATACTGAACTATGAGGTCAGTGATAAGACAAACACTAAATAATTTTTGCCAACAAATAAAACATTGTATAGGAAATGAACGAAGCAAATATCGCTGTCACTTTTTTAGTTAAAAATTTAAAATTTTTCCGTAGCGAAAACGTGTCTTTCACTGCAAAAAGTAAGTTCTTGGAATATGATTTTCTTGGCTTAGCAGAAAGCTAGTTTTCGCAGCAGAAAGAGTTTTTTTCGCAATGGATACTTGCCTTTTGCTATGGAATCTTAGTTTTCTTAGCACAATCCGAGGGTGAAGCACGACCTCAATCTCAACCTCAAACACAACTAGTATCTCAATTGGTTCGTTTCCAATTTATATAAAATTGTTTCTACTCACCGATCTTCAGGATTGAGTCGGTGAAGGATAGGTACAAAGCTGATATTAAAAATTGTTCGATTATTTTATCTAGAAGAGTATTCGGCCATGGTTCAGAAGTACTCTAGTTCGAAGGTCTTTGTCTTCTTCGTCTAGGGCACGATTTCTCTCTCGCATCTTCATGTAGGTTCGGTGCACGTGCGTGAATTTCCAATTTAACACTTATGTAAACATCATAGTATCCACCGCTAACCCTATAACTTGAAGGTCATATCAAACAAAAAAATAAAGTATAAGATATTAATTATATGGATCCTTAATTTTGAAGTTTTATCCAATTATATTATATATGTTAAATATTTAATTAAAATATAAAATCAAATTTTATAAAAAGAAAAGGAAATTTCCTCTTCCTTTGTTGTGGCAAATGAAAAGAGAGAGAAAGATTGAGAGAGACTTCAAGGAAGGAGGATATTTGTTGCCGTATCTAAGCTTCCAATGTCCTAATCTACAAGTTTGGCTAAGGATCTTCAACAGTAAGTCGGATCTAAGTTCTGTTTTCTTTTGTTTTTTCCATTGACTTTGGTAGTTTTCGCAGGATTTGAATTTTGAGCTTGCAAACTCAAAATCGTTAGTTATTTTTTGTTCATATTAGTTGATCTATAGTTTGTGTAAAATTTTAAAACGATTGGAGGTGAAAATCAGCGAATATGACTTTTTTTTGGCAAGAACCGTGGCTCAAAATGTTGTTGCAACTCGTCTTTGGTCAATTGCAATATGAAGCCCGATCGACTGTGGCTGCTAGTCAAGTCGATAGTTGTTGCTTGTCTGAACTGTCGCAGTAGTAGTCTAGACTATTGCGATAGTAGTCACATTTACTTTGACAAAAGCTTGGTCTACTGCGACAGTAGTCTAGTCTACTGCGGCAGTAGTTTATTCGACTGCCAGTAAGGTTTCATCAATTATACAGTGTGTTTTAGTGAAAATTTTCATCGTTCAATTGTCGTGTCGCTTCGCCTTGGGTTTCTATTCCCGCTATAGGGCCCATCTATTATTCTTAGTGTTTTACAAGTAATTTTAACGTCTGTTTTGTTATAGGTTCTGACAATTTTGCTAACATTGAGCCTATACCCAAGTGTGTCATCTCTGCTGGTAGGAACGTCAATTTTCGTCGGATGTAGGGGTTTCTTTTACTATACTTGCATATGTATCATGGTTTTTCAAAACTTGTATTTTATGATATATTACATATAAAAGCTTATATGTCATATTTAACAGCATGTTAGTTTTTATACTATATGTATGTTGGTTTTACACTTTTTTTTCTGCACACATGGTATTTAATATTTTATTCCAAACAGACCTCTAGTTGTTTTGGGTCAATGATCTTGGCCATTTATTTGCCACACACTTTCTGATATGTGTCATTGGGTTTGAATCCCTAAACCGGGCCAATGCATTTTATTGTTATGCTTCGATACGCATTGATTGGTTTTCGGATAGCCACCCTTCTTGCTTTTATGCTTGTCCAAGGATAAGTTGCGTAAGGTCCATGAGTGACCTTAATTTCACTAGCACTGTTCTTACGAAAACGGTGGTGAGATTATTTTTTTTATATAGTTACCTATGATATGTTACAATGTTTTCTAACTGACCAACTGATATCTCTTGGAGCGTGTTTTTAAAATGGTTAAAACGTTAGCTTGAATATAAATCCATACTTGCATTTTTCTTCACCGGTTCACTGTTTTTAAATAATAAATAATAAAATTAGTTTTCTCATACATGAGGTATAGTTTTAAGATCTTTATTGAGTTTAGTCGCTCAGCCCAAAAAACTACCTATTTTTTTCCAGGAAATGATTGTGGAGATTAGGAGTAGCTGATCGTGGTGGAGTTTCCTTTCGTTTCATATTCTTTTATTTCGAGTGTTTTATTTCTTTTGTTTGGTGATGACTCTTTTATTTTTTATTTTTCCAACTTGGTTTGTATAATTATATTGGATGTGAGATATTTTATTTCTTTGCACTAACACTCATTTGGTTATAATTATTGCACTATATTATTATTTTATGATCAATATGTGTACTTCGGCTCATCTTGTGTCAGCTATGATTTTAAAATTTTAGTTTAAATCTTTTGGTACAAACTATAGAACAAGTCTTCAATTGGGTGATCGAGTCCTCTAAAAATCAGGTGACGTTTGTTTAGACTCGCCTTTGAGTAGTGACAAGTTTAACTCATGTACTTAGGGGATTGATACCCCTCCTTTTTTTTTTTTTTTTTTATCAAAACATTCCATGTATTTTGGATTTTTAGCAAAATGGTCTATTCTTTGAAAAATTTATAAATTTTTTACATTTTTTTTACTTATAATGATCAACTTAACCTATTATAGTTACCTTAAATCCCTCAATTTCTCGTACATCCTTGATATTAAAATTGATTGTCAAAACTAAAAGGCAATCTAACTATAATGTGTTCAAAATAAAGTGCAAAATTAAATGGGTATGAAATCAAAATAACAATATTGTTCAAATAATAATTACAAACAAAAAATATAAAACATTTTATTAAAAGAAAGAGAGTTTAGTTATCAATTGTCAGTGTTCCCTAGAATCAAACGGGGTAAAATCAATATTTAGATAAAATGGTTTTCACTGAGTTTTGAGAGTAAAATGATGTAGTTTGTGGAGGAGAGCTTTTTAAAGTCGAAAAAGAAGTGATTTCAGTTTCTGTAATGCTCGAAACTAAACGGACCAGACCATGATTGGTTGGAGTCGGTTTGGGCAGTTTCCACGTTCCCTGTCACTCCCAAAGGGAATAAAGAGAAAGAAAGTGAGGAGAAGGAAAAGAAGGCACAAGGGTTTCCTCATTTGTTGGGCAAAGCATATTTTTGGTAGGGAAACCAAAGCAAAGCGTGTATCACGCCCTTCTCTCTCATCTTGCCTTTGCACAATATTTCTTTACTCTTCCTGTAGGGACCTGTCCTTCAGCTTTTATTCCGTGAGATTTTTTAGTAAATACTAATCCATAATCCTACGACATTGCTTTAGCTTTTCCATGCCCCTCTTTTGTACGCTACGAGGTTTTCATTTGTGAACTTGTCGCAAAATACAGTAAAACACTATTCCTACTCTCTAAAGTGCAGCTATAAGCTGGAAAGCGTCTCCACATGGAATGGAACCATCTTCACAACCTCTCTCTACCTCTCTCTCTTTTTCTCCTCTTATTCATAGAGAGAGAGAGGAGAGGAAACGAAGGAGGAAGATGAAGAAGGTTGGCCATTTTAAACACACACAGAAGACAGATCAAAATCTGGGTTTTTTTAACATGAATTCATCTCAAGCGCTCCTCCTAATCCTAGCCCACTTCTCCATCCTTTCGACGGCACAAGCCAACCTCCGAGACTGCTCAAAACGATTCTCCGATTCAGCCAAACTACCAAACTGCAAAAAGCTTCCCACACTCGGAGCAGAACTGGCATGGAGATACCAAAACGACGACCACCACGACGGCATCCTCCTAAGCATAGTATTCGGAGCAAAGCTGGAATCAGACCAAGGGTGGATAGCCTGCGGAGTAAACCCAAAACAAGAGCCTCAAATGGTGGGGACGAGAGCCATTGTAGGCCTAAAACACCGGAACGGCTCGCTCACACACAATACCTACAACATAACGACGTACACAAAAAAGGGTTGTCATTTATTGCCTACGAAGATCAATGAGGTTCAGAAAATGGACTTTGGCTACGTTAAAGCTACAGGATACCACAACCTGAATGCGACGCTGAATCTGCCGATAGGGATGTACGACAAGTCGAAGTTGAACATTATCTGGCAGATAGGGTACCGGGTTGAAGGAGCAGAGCCTAAAATGCACCCTGTCACTCTCCAACATTTCGACAGTATTGAAACTCTTAACTTGGATACCGGGATAACTTACACCATCAGCCATTACAGAACTCAACTAAGAGCAGTAAGTTTCTTGCAAATCTGACCTTTTTTCTTTGTTTACTAAGTTTTTGAATCGATTGTTTGATACATGACAAGAAACCTCACGTTGACCAGCCTAGATAGATCGTGAAGCTTGTGAAATTGCATATTTAGGATAACGAAAGAATACTTCAAGGAAATAGAGAAGGTTAGAAAGTTGAAAGAGAACAAAATGAAGGACAAGGAAGGAGAGGTGCGCACGGTAGGAAACGGGTAAAGAGAGAAAAGACAAAAGATATATAATTTTTATTCTAAATGGAAAATTTTAAATCAAGTCATAACCCGTGATAGATCAATATCGAAAGAGTCATTACAAGAATTATATAATAGTACAATAAATTAAATCTAGCAAGAAACAAAAATACTGTGTAAAAAGTGTAAATTGTATCACACCAAAGTAAATTATACAAATCCGAATTCAATAAAAGAAACCTCAACCAAATAAATAGTCTCCCAGGAGTGACGGAGAATAAAAACAATACTCCAACAACTCAATCACTCCTAATTCTAACCACCTCTTTTCTTTCTTGGAAAAAATATAGTCATTTGGATGAACTGATCAAATTCAATAAGCATACCTAACAATGTACCTAATGTATTAGAAACTAGTTTTAATCATGAGTGAAAAATATTTCATATGTGGATTTATACTAAAAAAATTATCATTGTTAAAACTAGTGCCGTGAAACATTAGTGTCACAACCCGAAAGGGATCTGTCCTGGAAACTGAAAATGATCCTACCCATGTGATGATCGAACCATGCGACCTTGGTTGGCAATTAATAAAATCGCAGTTAAAGATTTGAATACCAAAATATATTAAAGTAGTCATGGCCTAAAACCTTGGGCTAACATAAAGGGGGTCTAACAATGTCATGATCCAACGGCAGGCCTAACAGCATCGAGTCCAACAACCCGATCATGGAAGACAACCCAATCACCCAGTCCAAGGTCTAGTTTACAGCAGAAGACTTAATCAAAATCAAAACCATAGCCCACAAAAAAATGGGTCGAGGTTCACATATTGATCATAGGAAAAATAACGCAATAAGTTATAAAAATATTGTGTGAGAATACAAACACCAGGAAAGGATTAGAATATTATATAAACCCAACACAAAAATTCACACTAAGGATTAAAAACACTCAAGAGATATCAGAAAGGAAAAGAAAGGGACTTCAGTCCAACTTCGGATCAACTATTGCTCCTACCACCTCGACTCTTATTTGGGAAGGAAGGGATCGTTTGATATGAGAGACTAACTCATTGGGAAACTTATGCTATATGCAATGCATGAGAAAACATGTTTTACATTTTGTTTTAAACCATGGGTCATTTAATGTGTCATGAATGGATTTAAATCCTTTGAAAACTCTTTTATAATTTTAACAAACAGACTCCATGAGCCCTCAGTGAGACAATATTTAAAATTGTTGTATACATAGACAATTATAACAAAATAAACGTCCATATCTTTTACATTTTAAAAATAGCCCTGGTGAAAAATGAAGGTCACTCAAGGACCCTCAAGTACACCAATTCCCCACAAAACACACAGAGAATGGCGGCGATCCGAATACCAGACAACATCGCATGAGTTAGAAAAAAAATATGATACCAATTCGAAAACTGGGTAGAGTCCCATAAGTTAGAAAGACATATGATGGTAATCCGAAGACCATGAAATGTCAATGTATAATGATCATATAAACAAAACATACCCCAGCCAGATTTAGGGATTCAAAATCCAAAGACTCATCGTCATCGTCTCATTGCCCATATCGTATCGTACAAACAAAATACCTTCACGCTGTAGAAGGTGTATTGGGATAGCTTCATGTTGTTTTGACAGATATCATACGAAATAATTGGAGAATCTATCCACTAGTGAATATGTCATGATCCGCTAGAGACTCGAGACAGAACATGGAACAACCCGACCCAAAATAATTGAATCATCCGACCCATTTCACTTAAATTTATTAAATAATAGCATAATACTAAAATATATTAAATTAAAAGACAGGGCCCAACAAACATTGGGCTTAACAGGTCCAATAAGTGAAATCAGATAGTAAAGTAATATAATCCAAATAAAAAAATTGTGCAGAAAATAAATTAGGAATTACAAATTAAAGATAATAAAGTTTTTTACTCACAAAGTCTCTCAACGAAAATTTATAGAAGTACAAAAATATAAAGTGATATCCTCAGGGTATAATCCTGACTCGGTAATTGGAAGTCCAACTAATAAAATCCTGAAATGTGTCATTAGGATGAGTTGACTAAACTCAATAGAGATTTAATAATTTTTAATTAAAAGAATTGTTGTTTAAGCATTCATGAATTTAAAAATCACATTTTATAAATTCATTTTTAAAAAAATGTGTACAAAATGGCACGTGTTTAAAATCATTTACTAATATGTGGTATGTAATTAAAATAGGCATTTGTTACAATAATCAAAAATCATAGTGAAAATAGAGTCACTCACGGACAACGGGCACACCATGCCATAGGCATATAACAGAATAAAAGTGATGCTCGGTGATCGCAAAAGCCAAATAAATACCCTAATTAGGTTTAGGGATTTGAAACCCAAGGACACTGACATACAACTGTCCTTATACCCATTTTAACAACAACAAACACATTCTAACATATCGAATGTGCTTAAACTAAAACAGATCCCAAATCGGGTCAATCAAACTCGGTTCACACGACCAAGTTGGTCTAGAAATGTAATATGCATGCTTAATTTAAACTTGTATAGTGAAAATAAAACATAATATAAAAATCTAACTGTCATGAAATGGACACATCATTTTTATATGAGACACGTCTCAAAATAATTATTTTATAAAAGTTATGCAAATGTGGTGCATAAAATAATCCCTACCTCGAAGTGGTTTACACTGAACTAAAGCTCAAAATCCAAATAGCTAAAATCCAACAGTCCACATAATTTTTATTTAATTATGAGTACCTATCCAAAAAATTTAAGTATTAAATTTTAGGATATAATTAAAATGTCCAATTATTATTTAAAATTAATCCAAAATTAATTGAGTTAAGTTATTCAAAATTTATGACCCAAACCTGGCCCAAAATAAGTCAAAAATTGGGTTGGACCACAATCCAAAATAAATGTGAGTCGCGACCCAACAGTGGCTGAATCTCAGCCCAAGAAATGATTTGGACCGCGGCCCAGCTACCCAGACCGCAGACAGCGCAGGAGAGTCGCGTTCAACGTCTCCGATGCTTGCAACTTGTCGCTAGCCGAGACCACCACTCCACAACCAAGTCTGCAGGGAGAGATTAACACCGCAGCTCAGCACTTGCTGAATCGCAGTTCATCGTTCTACTTTCCGACATCGTTAGAGAGAGGTTCGTCGCATTTCCCCACAAATCTGATGAAACTGTCGATTTCATTTCCATTACTTAGTTCCCAATTTATACAGTCAACTTCATCGATTTCAAACAGATTTCAGTCTAAGATTTATAACAAACCAAAATAAAGGACAAAATCGGAGTTACCTTCTGCCAACAACTCCGATTTCAGAGAGTTTCTACTACGAGAAAAAGTCTCCCTCCTATTTCAAACCACACCCAGAATAGCTCTATTTATCCCCTTCAATTCTGTGAACGAATTTGTATAAAATTTCTAATATCTCAGCCAGAAACCAAAATAGTAGAGAAGGGAAAATTCGACATACCGAGGAGTATAATCCGATTCAAAATTCAACTCCAAAATTTGCAAAGAAACTTCCAGACTCGTCGATGAAGAATTTGGCTTGCGGAAAGGGGTCTCTATGAATTACAGTGTGGAGGCGAGCGATGAGGGGTTGAAACGGAAGGTCCTCTAATTATATAGAGGAAGGAGAATCAAAGATTTTCCTTTCCTGTTTAGCAACGCTTCCTGAAAAACAGGGAAGGAAAAATCCCTGTTGGAATTCTCTTTTCTTAGTGGAAAAATTCCACCAGATATTATATTCTCCCTCACTTAGAAAATTTTGCCCCCAAAATTTAGAACAATCTCAAGAGTACCATTGAACAAATGGAAATACTTAGCCATCATGTCTGATTCAATTTCCCAAGTTGCTTCTCTTTCACTATGGTCCTTCCACTGAACCCGAACTAATGGTATTTCACGATGACGCAGAATTTTGATTTCATAGCCCAGAATTCTCTCAAGTTCTTTCTCGTAAGACATATCCTCCTTAATAGGAACTCCAGTCCAAGAAATGACATGTGAAGGATCTAGAATGTACTTCCTTAGCATAGAAACATGAAAAATATTATGAACATAATTCAACTGTAGCGGTAATTCCAATCGATAAGCCACCAGGCCAATCCATTCAATATCCTGAACAGGACCTATATATCTTGGAGCTAGCTTCTCTTTCACAGCAAAACGACTAATACCTCGACAAGGTCTCACATTTAAGAACACAAAATCATTGGCTTCAAATTCCACTTCCCTCCATCGGAGGTCTGCATAACTCTTTTGTTGACTTTGAACTGTACCCAGTCGCTATTTAATTACTTGAACTTTCTCAGTCGTTTCTTGAATTAAATCAGGCTCAAGAGTGACACGCTCCTCAATCTCAGCCCAACATAAAGGTGATCTGCATGGTCTCCCATACAAAGCTTCATATGGTGAAATACCGACACTGGTTTGATAGCTGTTATTATAAACGAACTCCACTATAATGAGCATACGAAGTGAAAACCTTACTATAAAAATCAGAGTAGATAGCATTCAATAAAGCAAGTTATAAAATATTTCACTATAACGTGATATATACTTAAAATAGGTCTCTATTGAATAATTTGAAAATCTCAGTAAAAATGGAGCCACTCACAGACTCTGAGCACACCATGTCATAAGCTAATTAATAACAATTGTGATACTTGACAATTGCAAAAGTCACAAATGATCCTGATCAGGTTTAAGGTTTTGTGCCTAGGGACATGACACATATAGTTATCTATTACTCTAGTTTGTAACAAATAAATGCATTCTCCAATGGTCAAATGTGTGTAACGAAAACAAGACCCTCACATGGCTCGATCAAACTTGGTTCATACTGTAGGATCATTGCCCGCCTATAAGAGGAGGGGGGGAATTAGGCAATCTAATCTTTTTCATGCGATATTCAATTTTCTAAACCCTAAGTGATTTATAAAAATAATCACAAAATATAAAATAGAGGGTTAGAGAGTTAACACCAATGTATTCACGCAGTTCGGTAATCCCGGCCTACGTCCACGATCCAAGCTTCCCACTTGGAGATCTTTAATCGCCCAATCTCGCCTAATCTCCTTGATTGGCGATGTTTGACTTCACGGGTGTTAAATAAACTTTTTATAGACTGATTTGTAGGGCGTCCCCTCCTCTTGACTATTCTCAGGGCGTCACCCTTTTTGTTTGATTACAAATGAAGAACAGATAAGAAAACGAGAATTCCTAACTCTCCCAAATCAAATCTCAAGTTTAGGAATGAAGAGAGTTATGTTACAAGCTCAATAAATATTTTGGCATTGAGTATAAAAATTGACAGAGCTTCGCCTCAATTTCTTG
Source organism: Begonia loranthoides (assembly GCA_022433065.1). NCBI lineage: Eukaryota > Viridiplantae > Streptophyta > Magnoliopsida > Cucurbitales > Begoniaceae > Begonia > Begonia loranthoides. Next base: position 21,475,578 of record CM039470.1, on the reverse strand, counting down.
TTCCTTACAATAAGCTTCGGAGTGTCTTGTATTTATAGACACTAAGAATTCGGTTGACCAATTTCTTTTTGGTTGACCTCATCCGACCGTTGAAATCAAGTTGTTGCGTTATCCAGCATTTTCAGTCAACCACTTGCTCGACCACTACCTCGACCGCAGATCTCATGGGCAAACTGTAATATGTTGTGGTCGACCACTTTCTTTCTGCTTGACCGCTTAGTCGAACGCAAATCTGAGAGGTAATTTGCCTTTAAAATCGGTCGGCCAAATCTTCGCTACTCGATCGCTTTGTCGACCGCAGAATTATGATGCAATCTGTAATATATTTCGATTGATCTATTCGTCCGCCTACTCGACCTCGTCCTCCACCGCAAAACCTGGAAGCAATTTGTTTATTTGGTGGTCGATAAATTGGTCAACCAGTTCCTTCGTGTAGAGTGTTTTTGGTCGACCGACTCACCTGTTTACTCGACCCTTTGCCTTTGTTTTGCACCTCTTGATTTCTCTAAGTCCCAATATTTATACCATAGACTACAAAGACTTAGATAAACACGTTAGACAATATTAATACTCTAATTAAGGGTATTTCTAATTAATATCGATATAAATATAATTATTAAACAATTAAGAGCAATTACCAATAAAAAACTTATAATTACAATCAATACAATTATCATCAAAATAAATAAGTCTAACGACACTTAGGCTAATAATCTCCTCATTTTTTATGATGACAATATATTATAAGTTGTTTATTCCTAAGTCTAAGCATGTGCATAATTTATTGCATAATTTGATCTCTACCCCCTAGTTTATGCAGTGTTTCTAACTTTTAATTTTATGTATACATGCGACAACAACTTATATCAATATCACTCCCCTTTTGTCATAATCAAAAAGAAATTATGAGGAGGTCGTCCGAAAACAACAAGAAAAATATCTCCCTCTATGTCAAAAAGCAAACCATAGAGAATATCGGAGAATAACCAATCACCTAATTAAATCAACAATTCAAATAACAGTATTTCCTCTTTATTTTGAATCACAAAACATATAGAACTTGTGGTTTACATTTTTGCAATGCATATCAATTTTTCTGTCCCCCTTGGTCATTAAAAAAATAGTTATAGATGAAAATTTAGGCAAAAATTTGGCATGATATCCCCTGTTTTATAACTCCCCCATCTGTGCTAGCAATAAGGCAAGCATTACAAGGATGTAAATGAATTCAAAAACAAATCCATCAGTCAATCACAACATGCTATACAAAAGAATATAGTCAAAACATAGCGCATACAATCCAACGTTAAGCATATACAAGCATTTACAACTACAAAGTTGTAAAGGACAAATACAACTAAGAATAAAACATCAATCTAAACATCTAGATGTGCAGTAGGAGATGGAGCAACCCTTGAGAACATATTGGTCCAGACAACTTGAGATATTTCCTCAATGCGCTTATCCATAGTCTCAAGCTTGGAGACAACCTGTTCTTCAATGGCAAGGATGTAGGCAGTTTGCAAGTCCATTTTTTCTTCTCGTTTGGATAATTCAGAGGTGGAGAATGAGGATGCGCGATGAGGAGGAACCGGACGGAAAGAGGATTTAGGCAATGATGTGGAGGGTAATGAGGGCATAGCAATATCAGTATCTTCTCGAAGAACATCAGCTTGAGCAGAGGAAGATGAGGCACCTCGGGACGAATTCAGAATCCACTGACCACTATCATCCATCACAAAACCCATCCTCCCCAAGGAATGAACCTTACAGATATCCACGCTCCTAACAGACAATGATGGTTCGGAGGGAGGGATCGGTATATCATCTGAACGGAAGAGGTTGGTGAGCAGGAGATTGAACGAAAGTGATTTGGATCCATTGCTTGCAGCCACAATGATTTGATGGAGAATCAAGTACCCCACATCGAACGGGCTTTGACTGTAAAGACATTCAAGGACATACAAGTCCATATAACTTACGTGGTCTCGATGACCATTTCGGGGCAACAAATTATAGTTCAACATGTGATGAATCATACGAGCTCGAATTTAAGGTCCTTGGCTTTGGGTTTAACAATCCTTTCCTCTTCTAGATTCTTGAGGATTTTTTCCAGGAAGAGTTCTCCGTCATCGCGTCAGAGAAAATCGAGTTCTCTAATTCCATTAAAGTATTTCTCACATCAGTCATCCGCTTCAAAATCCAAAAAGGCATTGATTGAATGCGGGGTCAATGTTATCTCTTTTCCATAGAGATAACTTTTGACTTTCATAGGATTTGTGGAATACAACATATTAGCATAAAATAGTCGGATAGCTTTTTTCACATACGGACCATCCAAGTTAAACAATTTAAACAGCCCCATGTGTGTATACATATCTTCAATATTAAAGCTAGCAAGGCCCAAAAATGAGATTTTCCTTGAAAGAATTAACGATCTATTCTTAAAATCATCCTCAAATCTTACTTTACATGCCTCATTAACATATAACTTCGATCGAAAATCAGCGGGTGCAGGGGTGCGAGAGGAGCTACCTTTATTTGTCAAAGTTTTTCGCTTGCCTGTAATCCGATTTGCCATTTAAAAGATTGAGAGGAATGTGACACTATAGAAGGAGAAATTCTAGAAGGGAAGGAAGGGTAGGCAAAGATCTTAGAAGAACGACAAAGGGAGGCTCGGAGCAGTCACCGAAATCACTAGAGGGGAGACGATTTCGTGCGGATTAGGGTTTTGGTCGACCAAAATTCCTTTTAAAAACGATTCGACGGTCAACCAAATTTTATGCGGTTGACCGATTCATATAGTCAGAGAGCAGTTTTACTTGAAATGATCAACCAAAATTTGTATAAACCTTATACCATATTGTCCCTTACATTAATTGGCTTAATTGGAATAGATTATAATCAATCTTAATCGAATTCTTTTTACCACAAGACATATAATTCAAACCTATACCAATTGTAAAATCAAAACCATTTAAACTTTTTAAAAAAATATGTAAGTAATAAAATCAAATCAAGTAGAGGAATATGATTTTAAACTATATATACGTATCAAGAGAAATCTATTCAAATCAAGAGTGTAAGTATTAAGCAATATCATCAAATTATATATCAACTCTTGATTCAAAAATCGAAAAACACCTAAGTGTTTTTCTTAGGCACCTAAACATTTTTGGGTTCTATAATCTTGGGTTTGGTTCCTTTCATAACCCAAACCAACTTAGAAGTTGTCATTTTGTCATTCAATTTTAAAGGGCAACTAAAAGATTTATGTCCTACACAATTTCAAGTACTATAAGTAGTAGGAGCAACAAAGAAATTTTTATAATTTTTCTTTCTTGTAAAGGGTTCAAAGCCAATACCGGCTTTATCAAAAGTGACCATTTGCTTTCCTAAAAGTATATTAAAATTTTTGCTACCATTTGTAAATTTCCAAACAATTGAATTCAAATCACTATTTTTAGCATTTAATTTACAAATATTATCCTCTAGTGATTTGTCAGTAGAGAACAAGTTATCATTCATGTTTTTTAAATCAACAATTTGATTCTCAAGAGATTTTACCAATTCAACATGCTTCTCAATCAAATTTTCATTTTTTTTATTCAACAAATTATATTTACGTTTAAGCAAATTAAATTTATCAAACAACTCATTAAATGTATCTAGCAATTCATTATCATCATCACAATTATCCGGATCGCTAGAAGAGTTATGTACCTTAACCTCTTTTGGCCATGAAGCAAAAATTGGAGACTTCTTCAATCTCGGAAGAAGATCTCTCCTCGCTATCATCCCACGTGGCCTTGAATGCTTTCCTTCTTCCTTTGAAGGTATTTGTTGAATTTCCAGGTAATGAATTTAATTTCTTCATCTTCATCTTCTCCTTCTTCCCCGAAATCCACTTGAGCACTTGTGGAGGATTTGAGAGCAATGTTCTTCAGTTTGAAGCTCTCCTTTTCTTTTTGCTCCTCTTTCTCATTGCTCATCATTGTAATCTTGTAAGTCCTCAACGATCCATGAGCTCCTCCACCTTTAAAACTTTTAGGTCCCGCGTTTCTTGGATGGCGGTAACCTTTGGTTGTCATACTCTTGCTAGGCACCTAAGAACATTTCTCACCAACTCTTCGTTAGGATACACTCTACCAAACACTTTTAAACCATTAGTNCAAGAATTACTAACTCTCCCAAAATCAAATATGAAGTTTAGGGATGAGGAGAGTTAGGTTATAAGCTCAATAATTATTTTGGAATTGAGTATAAAAATCGGCAGGGCTTCACCTCAATTTTCGGTTCCTTACTATGAGCTTCGGAGTGTCTTATATTTATAGACACTGAGAATTCGGTTGACCAATTCATTTTTGGTCGACCTCATCCGACCTTTGAAATCTAGCTGTTGCATTGTCTAGCATTTTCGGTGAACCACTTGCTCAACCGCTACCTCGACCGCATATCTGATGGGCAATCTGTAATATGTTGTGGTCGACCACTTTCATTCTGCTCAACAGCTTAGTCGATCACAAATCTGAGAGGTAATCTCTCTTTAAAATAGGTCGACCAAATCTTCGCTGCTCAACCACTTTGTTGACTGCAGAATTAAGATGCAATCTGTAATATTTTTCAATCGATCTATTCGTCCACTTGTTCGACCACGTCCTCGACCGCAAAACCTGGGAGCAATCTGTTTATTTGTCGGTCAATCAACTGGTCGACCAGTTCCTTCGTGCAGAGTGTTTTTGGTTTACCAACTCACTTGTTTACTCGACCTTTTGCCTTCGTTTTGCACCTCTTGATTTCACTAAGTCCCAAATTTATACCATAAACTACAAAGACTTAGATAAACACGTTAGACAATGTTAATACCCTAATTAAGGATATTTTCAATTAATATCAATATAAATATAATGATTAAACAATTAAGAGCAATTACCAATAAACAACTTATAACTACAATCAATACAATCATCATCAAAACAAATAAGTCTAACGACATTTAGGGTAACACATATGGCCAAGATAATCAATGAAAATAATGTGCATGCTCGAATAGAAACATGTACAGTGAACATACATATATAATATGATAACCACGAATCTTAAAAATGGTTGTCATTTTATATGAGAATATGTCTCAAAATAATATTTTAGAAAATGATATAATGTTGGATATAAAAATAAACTTCTACCTCAAATAGGCTTACCAAAACTAAGCCCAAATATCCAAAACTTCAAAGAAGTCCAAATCTCAAGTCAAGTCTTAGAACCTATCATTGTATATATCCATCAGTACGCTTTTCTTAACCTTCAAAAGTCTGTTAGAACCAGAACAAGAACCAATTTAAGGACCTTACAAAAGTAATTCCACAAAAATTCAACCTTAAAACATGTTCTATATGACTTTGGAAGTGTCTGATCGATCAAACCGGTCGACTAGGAAACCTCCAGTCAGCCTCTCCAAGGAGTGGTCGACTTAACCTCAACGTCATCAGCTTGATTGACCGGTGCGTTAAGGAATTGTCCCAGAACTCCAAAAAACTCTAATTTTTATCCATTAATCAAACTTTAATCAATCCAAAAACATTCCATAACATGTTTTCATGCTTAAATCAAATCTTATTATCCATCAATTTAAATCCATAACCAAAATTCCAAATCTTTATCAATCAAACTGAAAGTTTTAAAAATCAATAATTTTTTGGAGAATGAAGGTTGGTTTCCTACTAACCTTTCAAAATCCAAGATCTTCCTTATCAATTTGACACTGACATAGCAAAATTCAGACTTCCTAGACAATCCGAACAAATTTTAGAATTTCTTTTATGGAACTTGAATCAATTTTCAACACGATCAAACTTGGCTCTTTACGTACCTTTAATTTCTATCGCTAATAGCCACTCTTGCAAATCTCCGTATGTAAAATTTCTAGATTTCCACTCTCTCAATAGTCTAATGATCCCTCAATAAAAGAGAGATGGACGGTGATATGATAAAGGGGAGCATTCGCTTACCATATCAAAACCAAATAGGGAAGAAATCTCTTCAATTCTGTAATAACCACAATTTAATTACTCCAATAAATTAATTTTATTAATTAAAATAAATAACTTACCTAGCAGACAGACGTTATAGAAGGTATCATGCTAATTTTATGAACCTCTTTTATTTTGTATTTTTTTTTTCTAGTATGTTTTCATTATTGTTGCACAAAACTCCCGTTCTCTTGTAATTGCGTTTTCACGTAACAAATTTCTCTCTTCTACTTCTGATTGTTTTTTTTTCCCTAAAAGAGTTTTCTACTAATATGTTTATTCTTCTATTTTTTTTCTTGTGATTATTGTTTCCGCATTTCTAGTATAATGTGTAGATGAGATAACAAACTCTCTTTGTCTTGCAATTGGTTTTGATGAACAAGTTTGTCTCATGAGAACATAACTTTTTTTTCCAAAAGGGTTTTCAAGATATATGTTTTTTCTTGCTATTATTATTGTTTCCATGGTTTTAGTATAGTATGCATTTGACCTTCATTCGGTAAAATTTCTATCATCTTACTAAAATTTGTTAAGTAGTCAAGTAATATTCTTAGGTCGTAATTGTGTTCACATACTATTTTGTTGTTAGGCGCATGGGATTTTGAACATCGTTGGTTGGGGAACCTTTTTGCCAGCGGGGGCCATCATAGCAAGACATTTTAAGTCATCAAAAGGAAATTCTGAGATGTGGTTTTATCTACACTTCTCTTGCCAACTAGTTGGTTACGCCATTGGCTTTGTCGGCTGGATCATCGGTTTGTGCCTAGGCCGTGCTTCCAAGTACTACACTTTTCCCATTCACAAGATCCTTGCTATTTTCATTTTCACCTTTGCTACCCTACAAGTAAGTCATCAAGCTTATTTCTTTGTTTATTGTTATTATTATTACGTTGTTGGGTGTCATTTGAGCTTACATGCACTCTAATTATATATATAGAATGTACTTTCAAAGTAATTTATGGTTGAGGTAGGATAACAAGAAGAATGGGTCACAGGGGTTGGAAGTAATCTACCAATCTCTTTGATAGAGACTAGCTCATGACTACCATTTACAAGATTCTTAACGATATATCATGCTGTAAGTTCATGCATTAAGATAAAAAAGACAAAATTAATAGAAATATAGATGTCTCCCCTTGGTTGTGAGCTTCAAAAATTGACTTTGGTCTTGTAAAATTGTTTACGAATCTCACTAGATAGTAGATAAGTACACTATTTGTAGGGGTTGGATTGCCATGCATTGGAGTTATTTGAAATAACCAATATTTAATAACAATGCTTCATGTTAACTTAAAATGGAGAAACACATTTAGAGAATTGATTTGCATGATATTTCATGTAATTAACTTGTATTTACATGGTTGCAATTTAGTCAATGAAATATTATTTTATTAGGAGGATTTTAGTAGACAAAATGGTGGTTTTGTTAGTTTTACATTTACATATCGAATGACAAAGTTTAATATTAGGGTAATACTACTAGTCTTACTCTCTAATTTTACATTATAACAGCTTACGTATAGCTACTTTATTAGTGTAATAACTAATAACATGCGTTGTAATGTAAAAATAGAGAGAAATTTAATGCTATGACGTGTGATGTAACAGCGGGGGTTGGTTGCAACTAACAAACACATGTTTTAATGTGGGCGCAGATGTTCAGTTTCATTTTTAAGCCAAATAAAATGACAAAACGTAACAAGAACTGGAGCATATACCATCATTTTCAGGGATACAGTTTGATGGTGGTGATCGGAGTTAACATATTCCAGGGAATTCATATTATGAAGCCAGACAACTACTTGTGGAAGTTCCTTTACATCGGAATTCTTGGTGTTTTGGGTGTCCTCACACTCTGCTTGGAGGCTTTCACTTGGGTTCATTTCTTGTGTGATAGTTTTTTTCGCGACAAGGCCACCAGAAAATTGGTTTTCAAATGTTGTTGGTGACAAGCATGTTAAACAAACCTTAATCTAAACATTGTTGGTTGTGTTTGAAGATATATAATGGATTTTTATTTTCTATTAATAGAAAAATAATTGGGTACTTTAGTTTTAAAATGATTAAATGCAATGAAATTGTTTTAATCTAATTGCATATTTTGACTGACATGAACAAATGATGTGCGTAAAAAACGATTATCATATAATATTGGGTTATTTTTATCTGACACCTTCAACTATGAACTCCTTTTTATCCATCACCTTATGCTTTTAAAAATTTTAATGAACACCTTGAACTATCCGATGTTTTCATCTGGCACCTTCTATTTACTGCCATTTGTTCTAATCTCCAAAAACATTCAATAACAGCTGTAACGACCCAATTTTTATTTGCTTTAAAATCGCGTAAAATTTAAAACTTTTTCTTTTATAAAATCAAAGTGAGACTTTTCTTTATAAAACTCAATCGTTAAAACTCTTTACTCAAAACATTTATCAATTGCAGAAGAAGTAATAAAATCCTTTTTATAAAACGCAACGGAATTTAAAACAAAGTATTAAAGAATATTAAATAATTTACAAACCCTTTTTACAAATAAATTTCCTTTTAAATTCTTTAGCCCAGCCAGCCACAAGATTCACCCATGCAAATCCTTCATCAACTGTCTTTGACCTGTTCACCTGTTTCTTGTACGCACCTACATCACAAGACCTAAACTAATGAGCCTAACGCTCAGTAAGTGATAGAATGAAATACAATGCAGATGATATGCGTGATCATACAATGCATTACAGAAGAGAACCGTATCTCTTCTGAAAGTCAGGGTGGAATACTCCTAGGGTTATGTGGCTGAACCATTTCACTCTGATGGGGAAATATATCCATCGGGGGTGTTCCACATGCCGGTATCCTCACTTTTGTTAAAGACGTTGGGGGTTTCAGAAATGGGTAAAGGTGAACCCAACTTCTACGTAGCTAACTCTCATCTTACCGCTCCCTATGTGGGAGTATACTACCGTATGGAAGTGTCACGGATCACCCGAACCCCCACATGCCTATTTACATATATTAATATATGTTCGTGAATACATACAGTCCTATATGATAAAAATGTCTAATAAACATATCATTAAAAGAACATACAGCATGCAATCCTAATTCTTGCGATGTAGAGTCCGAAGACCAAAACTCAGTAAGTGTCAACTTACCTGGCGTCTAGAACGCGTTTCTGCATCTTCTCTCTTCCCCGTACCTTCAAAACCATTAAAATCACTTATTATAAATCTTACTTCTACGACTCATTCTTTAACACTTCCACTATCACAACTGAATAGTAATAACCCACAATAGTTGCTCATTCCATCAATGTAACAGGATAACACAGAGAATTTACTTTACAAAACCGAATCAGCAGAGTAGAGAACCATTAATTCCTTTTATACGAACAATAATCAAAGCCAAAGAATAAAATTCACATCAATGAATCCACACTTTCTCAACTTATTTATCGTTGCAACAACATAGAGTTATATAGTCTCATGAATAACAGTGAAAGAGCATCTAACCCAACACAAAATAAAGTCAGCAACTAAATGTAAATCCCCAAAATCAATGTAGAACTATTCCCAGCCAACAATCTCATCAAACTAAACCAACATTAACTTCTTAACCTTAAACCCAATTTATTTTGTAAAATGGTGACCAAACAGGGCACATTTCCTTGGGAATCTTTCACAGATAAACAATAAATGAATCCAATCACTTAACACCTCAAAGCAGGAATTTAAACTCAGTAACATTTATACAACATACTACAAAACCGTAGCAACTACAGGGGTGATCAAAGTCGATCCAGAACGAAGCAAAGATCAGAACTAACAAACAATCCACCCCAACTTCGTCAGTGAACCAAAACAAAACAAGGCATGTAAGTTGTTAAATATTCTCAACCAATTCTTATAAAAACCGTAACATAACATGCATATCCTTGATGACTTCTTCCATCTAAAAACAGCATCCAAAACAAAAGAATGGAACCCTTTACCGAAATCGGAACATAACCGGGAGTTCAATATTACTCACCTTCACATTTCCATCTCTCGGCCACAACTCAGAACATCCTCCAGAGAGCATCCACCCTTCAGTTCACAGCTACACCATTCACTGCACTCCTCATAGTCCATCCTTCGACAACAACTCTCCCATTCTACAGAGAACCTCACCACGACACAACTGAGAGCAGCAGCAGAACCACCTTTTCCCTCCATTCCATCAACACTGCCATGCCTATATACGTATACCCGAGGAGGAGACATCTCACAGAAAGCTGGAGGATAAATTGCACAATTCAAGGAAAGTGGTCAACTTACCAAACGCCACGTGGAAATCAGCCAGAGGAGCGGCTGGAGGAAAAACCCGTTCTGGTCCGGTCCAATTCGCCCCAACCATCGTCGATTTGCTACAACCTTCATGTTCGTCCCTGCCACTACGCCCATCACTGATTCGATCACCACACCGATCACAGAACGCAAGGGAAGAAGAAAACACAACGAAATAGTCAACTTACCATAGCCCAAGATTCGCGACTCCGAATCATCCCCGCAACCTGTGGCACAACCAGCCCTAGCTTGCCGTCGCCCGCAGCCTCACCGTTGCCACCATGCGCCGGACAACGTGCACCCGAGCTCGCGGCATCGTCTCCTTCTCGCTACCATCATTCTGCTCGTCGTCGTCCTTGTCGATCGCCCGATTTCCCCTTCTCCCTCTCTTTCTCTCTCTCTTCAAATGGCCAGCGGCCATTTCACTTAACATAAACCGGTTCCTTGGCCATTTCACTTAAATTAAACCGGTTCAGGAGGAACCGGTTTATCTCCCCATTTTCATTCACTCCCCTTTTTCTTTTAATTTAATCAATTTCCCTTAATTTAATTAATTCAATTAATCTATCTTTTCATTTATTTAATTTCTCTCATTAATTATTTTAAATTAATTTATTGTTTATTTTCCTCATTTTTAATTAAAATCAAACTATATAATTATTTTCGGATTGAACTAGACCAAACCGATTCAGTCCATTTACAACAATTACGTCCTTAGTACTATCTCGATAATTTATTCAAATAATCCAATAACTTTCCAATTTATCATTTCTAAATTATGATATAAAAATTCGGATATTATAACATCAACTCTTCTCTCCTCTTCTCTCCAAAGCTCGCTCGCTCCTCTTCTCCCCGAAGCACGAAGGCGAAGACGAAGACGACGATGACAGCTTGAAGCAAAGCTTGACTCTGCGAAGCGACCTCCAGCTGGGTGAAGACGAACCCTGCTTTGTGAAGGGTTCCCCGGGCTCGGCGAAAGGGACCTCGTCTCTGTGAAGAAGAAGCAAAGCCCCTTGCAAAGACGAAGCAAAGACCCAAGTGATTTACAAGAACTTTTGATGAGATATATGTTCTTGTTTTTCAACTTTTTAAATTTGGCAGTGATTTTCTCTGGCAGCTTGCCTTCACCTCCATGGTTTACCCATCTTTGATTCTAGCTTATATGGGGCAAGCAGCTTATCTCTCTCAAAATCATACCCTTCCAGGTGATTTTCGAATCGGTTTTTACGGATCTGTACCAGGTATCTGCTTCGACCATTTCATGTAATTCGCATAGTTTATAGATAGATGTTGAATGCTTTCCTTGGTCTTGTAGAGAAATTACAATGGCCTGTTCTTGTAATTGCCATGCTTGCGGCGGTAGTCGGCAGCCAGGTCGTCATCACTGGAACTTTTTCGATCATTAAGCAGTGTTCTTCTTTAGGATGCTTCCCAAAAGTAAAAATAGTCCATACATCATCGAAGATCCACTGTCAGATTTACATCCTGGAAATCAACTGGATCTTGATGGTCTTATGTTTGGCCGCGACAATCTGTTTTCTAGACACCAAACGCTTAGGAAATGCATCAGATTTGTAGTAATACATTATATATAAAAGAGTAATGTTAAGTTTATCCTCTAGTTTTACAATTCTAAGCTTTATTTACGTGTCACTCGTTAATTGGTACCATCTTTAACTTGCATGTGATCAAGAGTTGTAGACGAATGGCTTTTTTTAGTTCATCTTTCTTTAAGATTCTCTGATTTTGTCTCTTGGATTTGATCAGGTTTGACTATCATAACTGGAATGTTGGTGACAACTTGCTTAATGTCTCTGGTTATTGTTCTCTGCTGGTAGCATAGCCGAGTTCATAAGGTCGGAGGGTGGCAAATGCAATGGCACAAATGGAGTTGTGAGCAAGGAGGGTGAGAAAATGGCAGTTGTGGGGGTGTCTTCTAGCCATACATATGGAATTCGAATGAGAGAAGACTATGCAAACAACGAAGACATGGCCGAAACATTAGAGCTACGGGAAATACAGTCTATGCGGAGCTCCAACCGAGGAAAAGGGTTTCGTTTATTTTGCCTGAAAGCCCAAAAATTGAGAGGGGAACGATGGACGAACTGAAGGACCTAATGCAAGCTCGAGAGGCTGGAATTTGCATATATATATATATTAGGGAGGTCACACATGAAAGCAAAGCAAGAATCAAGTATGTTGAGGAAACTTGTAATTAACTATGGCTATGAATTCTTGTGAAGAAACAGCAGAGAACCAAGCCACCCTCTTAATTTACCTCATGCATCTACTCTTGAAGTGGGGATGATGTACAACATTTAGATAGGAATTACACTTTCCGAGATATATATATATATATATATATATAGACATTTGTAAATTGGTTTAGATAGAGATTTGTCCTTCTTCTTCCCCTTTTTGGGTTTACCTATAAAATGATGTAATAATAGTTTACATATTTAATAGCTTCATCATTCGTCCACTTTGTTACTAATGTCAACGTCGATGTTACAGACACTGGGTCGAAAATGGATTGGTCGGAAAAACCATGTTGTCGTACGAAGTCATGGCCAAAAGTTGAAGATGTTAGGCCACCATGAATCTCTTATGAAGATGAGTTACAGAAGAAGCAAGAAGAAGGTTTCTAACACGGACATTTTAAGAATAAAAAACAACCTTAATCTCACGAAATTCGTAAGAGACAAGATATATTATAGCTGAGCAAATCTTAAAAAAGAAAGAAGAGACCTTCACAAAAAAGCAGATGTCTCTTCGAATAAATCCTATTATTTTTATAGAAATGAAAAGAGATTTATTGCAGTTATCTCTCCGCATGCATAGAGAAGACTGTGCCCAAAGCATTGCAGGTGAGCAGATCCGCCAAGAATTTCTTGAATATCAGCAGTACGACACCCAATGATCTTTGCCTTGACTATCGGGAGTCCGAAGGATATTTCATTCCAGACGACCTAGACCCAAAAAAACAAACGAAGCTTTCACAAAATGTGCATGGATCGATCGTTCAGGAACAAACACTTCGCCCTGCGCGATGGATAAACTCTTGTTACTGGTTACGAGTCGGATTTTTTACACAAAAGCAAGGGAAGTGCTTAGATATTATAGCGCGTACAAGGCTGTTCGCTTAATAAGAGTGACCACCAGAGATAGAAATTTCGATCGATCTGCAATCTTATTGAAGATGCGCAGAGAGTGGCAAAGCTACTGCTTCAAAGCTTTCGACGAAAAGGAGCTACCTCTGAAAGGTCAATAGAATATCTTCGAGAACCGAAGGTTAGGCTAGTATAGCTACACCTAAAAAAGTGGATTCCTACCCTCCTAATCGGCTGTTGCAAGCTGGCAGGGAAATCTATCAGACAATAATGTCTTCAACACAAAATAGGGACCCAATACCTAATCGAGCTACAAGGGGCTTTGCTTCGTCTTTGCAGAGACGAGGTCCCTTTCGCCGAGCCCGGGGAACCCTTTGCAGAGAAGGGTTCGTCTTCGCCTAGCCAGAGGTTGCTTCGTAGAGTCGGGCTTTGCTTCAAGCCGTTGTCGTTGTCTTCGTCTTCACCGTCGTGCTTCGGGGAGATGAGGAGCAAGCAAGCTTTGAAGAGGAGAGAAGAGCTGTTGTTGTTGAATGTTTCTAGAGATTAGAACAAACGACAGTGAACAGAAGACGCCAGATGAAAACGCGAGATAATCCAAGGTGTTCATTAAAATTTTAAAACCATAAGGTGATAGGTGCCTATAGTTGAAGGTGTTAGATAAAAATAACCCTATAATATTTATTAAATTTAACCACAAAAATAAATGCTATGTCTAGTTCCTTAAAATTACAACTACATGGAGTTTTATGAAAAAATATCATATCGACATGTAGTTTTTCCGTCGGATCCAGTCAATGTCCGAGTGCAGTTTCCACTCCGAGTTAACTCAAAAACCTCTCCATCAAGATCACGTTCGCTCGTTGCGAGACAGCAGGCAGTACCATTCTACTGCCTATCTTAAACCCTGCACCTCTCTCCCTCTCTCCCTCTCTCCATGGCTTTGCTTTCTCAATCATATCCTACGACACTTTCTCTCCATCCAAACAACCACGTTTTCCGTTTCCATTCGCGAACGATGGGAGGAATTGTTCTTTCCGGGAAAAGAAATGTGAAGGTTGCTATCGCTTGCTCCGCAACTGAGCAACCGGATCCTCGAGAACGGGAGCAACGCAGAAAAATGAAGAAGAATAGAAATGTCGCTGAAGGGGAGAACGGTACTGATCCAGTTGGATTTCTAGCCAGACTCGGCATTTCTCATAAATTATTTGCTCAGTTTCTCCGTGAAAGGTTTCTTAACTAAATTTTTTTCATCTGATTCTTGAGGTATCTTCTAAGGGAGCTCAAATAAAGCAGGAATCTTCAATAAGCATGTACTGTTAATCTAAAACTCGACTGAATTTTTTGATCTCAGTCTAGCTACATCCACTGAGCTCTTTTTTTTTTTTTTTTTTTTGTGTTTTTCTGTTCCAGTTTACTAATTATGTGTTGGATATCAATAAATGTCGAGTACCTTCTTACTATGAGTTCCGCTAGTTATCGTTGTAATGCCTTGTTCTCCATCTATTTAACTTAATTTTAACTTTGAATGAAGTTTTCTATTTGATGGCAGACATAAATCTTTGAAGGATCTTGTTGATGAAATTTTAAATCGTCATATCAATCTCAAGGACATGTCTTCTGGGTAAGTTCACATTTCTGTGTTGAATTTCTCTCATTTCGGAGTTAACTTCTAATTTGCGCAGGCAGGAGTTATTACTATTTTTCTTTTTCAAATTTGAGACTAATCCTTGTTGCAACTGGTTGATTTGGAAGATGTATAAATGATGAATAATTCTGCATTAAGTTTCTTTACAGGATAGTTGTTGTACTGTTTGACTGTGAGAGTATGGACTTTAAACTTTTTGATGAATCTAAAACTTCACTCTTACCTTTTCTTTTTCAGATATGAGATATTGGGTATGCATCGTCACTTTGAACATCGGGTAGATTTCGTGGAATGGGCTCCAGGTTTGATAAGATGCTGAAATATTTGCTATTCAATTAATTTTAAGGGCACATATAATTTCTTTGTGACTATTTATGGATCCATCTAATCAATTGAAGGCTGGTACATTGTGAGAGTTTAAATCAAACTTTAGTGATGGAATTTTTAGTTAAGGACTGTTTTTTGATCTCCTGCCTAGTATCAACACTCTGCCATGTTTATTTAGATCACTATTACTATTATTTTCTTTTGGGGATATGCACATCAAATGAACTTTATTTAATCTGTGAGGTCTGCATTGTAAAACTGTACGCCTGCTAATTACAGGTGCTCGCTATTGTGCATTGGTTGGTGACTTCAATGGATGGTCACCCACAGAAAATTTTGCAAGAGAGGGTCATCTTGGCCATGATGATTTTGGATACTGGTTCATCATTCTAGAAGATAAACTAAGGGATGGTGAAAATCCAGATGAACTCTATTTTCAGCAGTACAACTATGTGGATGACTATGATAAAGGTGATAGCGGTGTTACAATTGAAGAGTTGTTCAAGAAGGCAAATGACGAGTATTGGGAGCCTGGAGAAGATAGATTCATCAAAAATCGTTTTGAAGTGGCAGCTAAGTTGTATGAGCAGATATTTGGGCCTAATGGGCCTGAATCGCTAGAAGAATTGGAAGATATACCAGATGCTGAAACGAGGTATAAGGCATGGAAGGAACAACATCGAGATGATCCATTTAGTAACTTACCTTCCTATGATGTAATTGATAATGGAAAAACATATGATATATTTAACGTAGTGGCTGATTCTGCTTCGAGAGAGAAATTTAAAACGAAGAAACCCCCCTTGCCATATTGGTTAGAGACCCGTAAAGGAAGGAAGGCATGGTTAAAGAAGTATCTGCCTGCCATTCCTCATGGAAGCAAATACAGAGTTTATTTCAACACACCTAATGGCCCTTTGGAAAGAGTGCCTGCTTGGGCTACCTATGTGCAACCTGGTAAATATTTTTGTGAGATTTCTTTATTTTATACTTAAAAGATTTAGTTGATCAATTTAAAATCATGTGTTTAAGGAATTATGTTATTACCAAGTGAAACTTATGAATAAAGTATCCTTGATTAGTTCAATAATGATATTCAAAAGCATCATTCAACCATCAAACAGACAGGATATTGGTTCTATTGCACACCTGCATTATGTCTCTAAGTACTTGTCTTAAAAGACCATTTGCCCAGTTTACCTTTCAAACAAGATTTGCAATCCGCAAGGAATGCAGATGCTCATATTTGAAACAGTCTTTGGATCCTCTAGTTCAATTTTAGTTGTCAAAAATGCTGATGTTCTTATTGTTTCACTTTGGATGCACAGTAAATTGATTAGTAGAGATTAGTTTTACTCCTGAACTTGTCATACAATAATCTGGATGATGAAAAAATTCTGTGAGATCTGTTTTCTATCTGAACTTACTTCTCATTCGGGGTGCACAACTCTTCTATTCATGAAATGTTCTTTCTTTCCAATTTTTATGATTTTTTCCAATAAACGTCTAGATTTTTTTCATAACTCAAGACATGTGAATTACGTAATCTCATTAATTGATTATTTGTATTCAGAAGCAGATGGTAAGCAAGCCTATGCAATCCACTGGGAACCACCACCTAACTCAGCATATAAATGGAAAAACTCCCACCCTAAAGTGCCAAAAGCATTACGTATATATGAATGCCATATTGGTATTAGCGGATCAGAGTCCAAAATATCCTCATTTGATGATTTTGTGAAGATGGTGTGTGTCAAATTATTTCTTTGTGTCTATTACTAATTGTAACTGCAAATTACAGGAATAATTTTTCAAAGTTTCTGCTTTTTCTAGGATGATTGTCTAAACTAGGAATTAAGATTAGATTTTTTACGGAAAAGAGCTCATCCTTAATTAATAATAAGGTAAAGTCCAAAATACTCTTGAACTATGAGAGTCCTTACAGTTCAACTTTTAAACTATTTTGGTGAACCAAATGATTCATGAATTATGCTCCATTAACAAAATGACTCATGTTGTTAAAAACCAAATGGTAAAAAAACATGTGTCGACACGTGTCATCGTCTCTCTCTCCAGAGCAGAGCATTGCACGTTGGTGTTTTTCAACATTTGTGGGTATGACCTCCTCATTAGCTAAAAGAGTTCTGGTTCAGTTGTTTGTTTCGCTGTTTCTCTGTGCTAAGTACTTTTTGTTTCTGTTTCCATTATTGCTCTATTTTTTAAGCTAATTTGATGTGGAAAACTTAAAAATGATGCTTCCCCATTGCTAATTGAAAGCTATTATTTTCAGATGTGCTGTTGTTTGAATTGGTGGACAAAAATTTTCTCTTTTGTTTTTTTCATGAAACTTCAGAGTGTTTTGAATTAGGATGATAGAATGGAGTTCTTTTTGGGAGTGTATACCGCTGTAAAGAATTTTTTTAATTTTTTTTATAGAGTTCCTATTTTCTTATTCATTTTTATGTGAAATTTATATATCATGTTGTTGTTTTTCAGGCGACTTGAAATTTAGGATGTAAATGGTCTAATTTGCTTACTATGTGTTTCAGGAAAAGACAGTGTTTAAGTAGAAATGTCTCAAGATTTTTGTCCAGAGCGTCCTCTATTTGAGAGTGAGAGAGAGGGAGAGGGAGATAATGACCCATGTTGGCACATGTCTTTTTAATGGTTTTTTTTTTAATAGCAAAGGTCAGTTTGTTACCCAATCATAGTTCATGGGCTATCTGGTTCATCAAAATAGTTTAAGGGCCGAGCTGTCAGGACCTCTATAGTTCAAAGATTATTTTGGACTTTACCCTTAATAATATAATGGTGGTATTTTTCGTTTGATTTTCTAAAAATTTCTTCTCTGATTTTTATGCTTCATATTTAATATAATTGTTATGATTTAGAAAACTTTTCTGATTTTGCAGGTTCTTCCTCATGTGAAAGAAGCGGGATACAACACAATCCAGTTGATTGGTATCGTGGAGCACAAAGATTATTTTACTGTTGGTTACAGGGTGGGATAATCCTTCCACCTTTCCTTTTCTTATAATTGAAGAAACTTTGATAAATCAGCTGTAGAGTTCAAATTCCCTCATCATGGATCTTCCATTTTGATTGTCTTTTCATATTTTATATCTGGGGAAGCACTTGGTATCTAGCTTTGGATATGTAAGAGTCCGAGCCATCATTTTTTCATTCTTTTAATGATGTCTGATTGGCTCAGGATTCATGTAGGATAGTCCCTGAAAGTTAACTTCTAATCAATAAATGTGATTTAATCTTAAAGAAGTTATTGTGGGTGTAATCTGTCAACAAATGGAGTTCACAATATTTCCTTCTTTTCTTGCTTTTATTTTATAGTTCCTTAGTTCACATCTAAAATTTCCTACCTTATTTTTATTTTTGTAGTTCCTTAATGATATTACATATGGGTCCTTTTTATAAATCCAGCTGGAATCATGAATAGATGCATGGACATGTACAAAGCCGTCTTCATGCTTTTGCAAATTTTCTCTCATCTCATAATGATTATCATTTTAAAAGTTGAGCTTTATCAATCTTTTTGAGAAAATACTTCCACAATCAGTTATGATTTTGTTAAAAAGTGCTCTATCGTTCTAAGTGATAAAGTATTATTCTATGCAGGTTACCAACTTTTTTGCAGTTAGCAGTCGATATGGAACTCCAGATGATTTCAAGCGTTTAGTTGATGAAGCCCATGGTTTATAATTTTCTTCTGTGATCATATATATCTATATATATATATATATATTTTTCGTATCTTGTTAACCACTTTGCAGTATAGGAATTATATTTTTCTTTTTTACAATGTGTAATATCCAGGAAGCTGGACCTAAGAATAAAATATGCATTTTACCCCTGGGAATGAGCATATCTCATCAAATGATGTGCTGTTTGCCAGATTTGAAAATAGCATTCCATACAAGTTTAGACATGAATATGCATTGAAATAGTACTCAATAACATTTTCAATCGTGCAGGACTTGGATTGCTAGTCTTCTTAGACATTGTTCATTCTTATTCCGCTGCTGATGAGATGGTTGGACTGTCACTATTTGATGGTTCAAACGACTGCTACTTTCATACTGGTACTTTTATAATTAGTTAGGCAGGCTTATTACTATTGATAAACAAGTTAATATCATTTATGACATTGTGCTATCTGGAATACAGCTAGATATTTGGGCATGGACATCTACCCTTGAACTGTGTTTATGTCAATTTTGTTTGAAGTTGTTAGGCTTACTAACAACTGTTTCTTTTTCTGTAAACCAATTTTCATAACATGTACAGGTAAAAGGGGAAACCACAAGTACTGGGGAACAAGGATGTTCAAATATGGTGATCCTGACGTGCTACATTTTCTTCTGTCCAATCTGAATTGGCAAGTGGAAATCATAGATTTTTTTTTAATTTCTATTTTTTAACATAATTGAGGTTGCCTTGTTGGTTGCCATCTTAGACTGTTATAAATTATTTAGTACACCCGTTGATCTTTATTTGTATTATTAATGAAAAAATATGCTTCTATTTCAATTTAAATTGTCAAGGACTTCCCTTCTCAAGTACCTCATTGTTATGCTATGTTATACAACTTGTTGATGCTCTTTAAACAGGTGGGCAACAGAGTATCAAATTGATGGTTTCAATTTTCATTCCCTTGCCTCGATGATCTATACACACAATGGCTTTACTACTTTTACTGGAGACATGGAGGAGTAAGTCCCCTGTTAACTTTGTTTCACTTCAAAAACTTGTAACATTCTTATGAATTATGTCGTAAGATTGATTTTTTTGGGGAATAAACGTAAGGACAAAGTTTTAGAGATGTGAATGTTAAGCCTACGGCTCCATTTAGCAATTTTTGAATAATTTGGATCGATCATAATTTTATCCTATTTGAAGACAATAATACATTGTAGGTGTTGAGTGTGAAATAACAAGGGAATAAGGGTTGGGGGAATATTAGAAATAAAAAGAAACGAGGTGCATAGTTAGTTAACATGCTCTTCCACTAAGGGGGAGGTTATTTGGCAATATATGAGACATGTAGTAGATAAAATGGATTATTATTGAATATTATAATTTGTTTTCTTTTAGAGGTTAGAATTGGGGTTCTGAATCTTTAGATTTCTACATTCATGGTTAGATTGAAGTTGATTTTCGAGTCCTAGCATTGTTGCTAGACTCGTGGTTAGTATTTTTGGGTTCGCTAAACATCTATAGGATAATATTAAACTCCACATCGGAAGTGTGCATGAGCTTCCAACTTTTTGAGAAGTTTTATTATCCTCTTTCCAATTAGATGAACATAGAAAAATCCATAATGAATCACTGTCTTATGTTGACGGAGAGAATTTTCTATTTCTTATCCTCTCTTTCTTATCTACTATTAGAATATTTCTTTTCAGTATGTTTCTTATTTTAAAAAAAATGTCAAACCTGGTGTTGTAGTTTAAGTGAAGTTTAAATGGACTTTCACTTTTACTTTTTTGAACAGTCCCTGTCTACATTTTGCACTCGATTGCTGGCACTTGTAAGCAATTAGTTTTCCACTACCAACAATTCTCTTCCTCTTATATGATCCCTATAATTGATATTTGAAAATGAGCTTGGTGAACTTCTTCCAGTAGTTAAGGTGCAGCTGCTAATACTTTATAATTCATCCATTGGAACGACATACTATATTAAAAATGATTGCTGAACAAAAAGAGATGATTAATGGTGTTTAGATTGTAGATTTAATACATGTGCTTAACCATAAGAGAACTGTTTTGACCCTGTATAATAAGTAATTTGTGTTCTTTTGTAGGTATTGCAATCAATATGTGGACAAGGATGCATTGTTATATCTAATTTTGGCGAATGAGATTCTACATTTTTTTCATCCAAATATCATAACTATTGCTGAAGATGTAAGCAATCACTTTTTTTATTCGTTTGCATTAGCTTTATTTATTAACTCTTGCATTTTGTGTCAAATTTGCATACAGTTTATTTTTATTTTCTTCGTATTCATATATCTAGTAGTAAAATATGACCAAGAAATTGTGCCTCTTCCCTTTAGCGCAGGTTGTTGCCAACACGTGAGAGATAGCGTAAAGATTTAATTTATATTAAATTATCATCAGTTTCAAAAGTTTAAACTATTGTATCATATATTAACATTATTTTTTATGTTTGAGGCAAATTTTAATGCTTTTTTTTTCATGTAGATATTTTTAATTTTCAATAAGTTAACATTATGTGACACAAATCTCATCTTAAAATAGTGAATTCTAAAATCTAAGCTATTAGATTGAAATTAATTTAATTATTTATATCATGTCTTAGTGCAGACAACATGTTATCCGGGACTATGTGAGCCAATTTCTCAGGGTGGATTAGGATTTGATTATTATGTCAATCTTTCTGTGTCTGAGATGTGGTCATCTTTCCTCGAGAACGTTCCAGAACATAGTTGGAGCATGAAGAAGGTTCTGTTGTGCCAGATAGTTCTATTGCATTGGTACCTTCATTGATGAGAAACTTCGATTCCTTATCTATATAACATACTCATATTACAGATTGTAAGTACACTGACTGGAAACAGACACTACACAGATAAGATGCTAGTTTATGCTGAGAATCACAACCAAGTAATTATTGCTTATACAATATCTTTCAAATCAAGAACTATCTCAATTAGTTTTTTTTATTACTTGCCTTGTTTATGTGGTTTAACGATTGCTTGTCAGTCCATATCGGGTGGGCAGTCTCTTGCGGAAATTTTGTTTGGTGAAACCATCAAGCAATCTCCTAACTCAGAGGGATTATTGCTGAGGGGCTGTTCCTTGCATAAAGTATGTGATATATTAATCATTGTAGATAATTATCAGAATGATCAAATTAGTGTCAACCTTCTGCCAAATTTTTTGAGATAAGTGATATTTAATGGTAAATCTCATTTTGTTGCTCATCCTAACCAAACCAAACATCTATATCCGCTCTTTTTTATTATTCATTAAGGCAATTAAAAAGAATAAGAACCAATATATCAATTTCAGACCCATTTTGTATGTTCATAAACTGTCTAATGAAATCATTGTCTGCAAGTCAATTGAAATTAGTAATCAAGGCTTAATCATTATTTAGAAATCGAATTAAGGGAAATTAAATAATTCCTTTGTTGTTTTGTAAATTTGGCCTAAAGTTTTTGGACGAGTAGTTTTGTGAAACTGGCTCAACCATTTGAATCTGCGGAAATTATTTTTACTAAGTTGCATTAATTTTGAAGTGGATCTATTTTGTTATAAACACTAGTCATTCCGATCTTTGACCAGATGATCAGATTGATTACATTTACAATAGCTGGCCGTGCTTACCTGAACTTCATGGGCAATGAATATGGCCACCCAAAGGTCAACTTGCTTTCCCATGGCATGCGAAGTTAGTTTATTTTCTGTAATTAATCTTCATTTGCAACAGAGGGTGGAGTTCCCCATGCCAAGCAACAATTTTTCATTTTCACTTGCCAATCGTCGCTGGGATTTGCTGGAAGATGGTGTGCACCGAGATTTATTTGCCTTCGATAAGGTTTTTCCCCCCTTTTTTTGTAGGAGATAAGGTTAAATCTTATCTATCTCGTGTAACTGTTTTCTCATTGTATGCTTTGCTTTCTGTCTTTTGATTGTTGTTTTTTTAAGAATAATGCATTTATCTGCCTCACCATTATGATATTAATTTAAGAATGTCTAAAATATTTTATTGGATTCTCACTTAAAAGTGAGTGTTAAACTTAAAAAATAAAGGTTTTATCTAGACTTGGTCATCATTTACGAATCTTTGCTTATTCTGCTTCTTCACTAGGAGCTGATGAAATTAGACGAGAATGAAAAAGTGCTTGCTAGAGATTTCCCAAACATTCACCACGTAGATGACGCCACAATGGTAAGGGAGGGATGATAGTGATGCTTCCTCTGTGTCGGACCTCTTTCTCCAATCTGTCCTTATTTTATTGCCTTTTTGCGTTAATCATGGTTGGTGGAATGCAAGATTGTACGCAATAAATGAAGATGCTATTTTTATCGTTTCAGGTTATATCTTGCATCAGAGGTCCTCTTCTCTTCATATTCAATTTTCATCCGACAGAATCTTATGATAAATACAATGTAGGAGTGGAAGAAGCTGGAGAGTATCAAGTAAGTTCTAAGTATTCCAACTTAAGAATTTTCAGTGGTTACAAAATTGAGGCCTCACAATTAGATTCTTCCATTTTGTATTCTTTAGATCTAGAGTGAAAATCTATAAATAGAAATTCTCTAAAAATCTCATAAAATCTGAGCGAGCATTGTGAAATCTTCCTGGAGTTATATGCAGCCTATTTATGCTTTGTCCATTTTAAACCATTTAGATGTGCCTTGTTGAACAAGTTTTTTTGAAATTATTATTCATGTGATAGATTTCTAGCTTAGTTTTGAAGAAATCCTACATAGTATAATCTTTTCTCATAAGAATATTCATTGTTGCTTCCTATATGATTTTTCTCTTCTATAAAATTTTGTAATCTTATTGTATGGTGTGAAAATCACCTGCAATTGTGACAAGTAGAAGACGTGCTGTACAAACAAACGAAGATGGTCTGTTATAGAAAGTAAACGTGCGTCTAGTTTTTGTCTTCGAATTGTACAGGCCATTCTAAATACTGATGAAATCAAGTACGGAGGTCAAGGAATTTTGAAGCACCACCAGTATATTCAAAGAACCATCAGCCGAAGGTTAGATCAAGTTCTTTTTTTAGAGCTGTGGCCCGAGTCTATAAATTCATGATATTTTAATATTTTATCTTATTTATTATTTTTGTATTTTGATTGAATACCTTTCAACTTCTTAAATAGATTTTATATTTTTTAAAAAAAATTTCTTAGAGATTTATTAAGAATTTTAAATCATAAATCAAAGTTTATTTAAAAGATTGTGGTGAATATTAGAAAGAGATTTTAGACTTTTTGTCAATTAATACAACTTATCAGTTATCTCTAGTTTGAGAATTGTTTTTTCAATTTTTTAATTTTATTTTATGGTTTCAATTTTGAAATAAATCTTCTGTAGCACCAATGTTATAATGGCATTTCTTTGGTTATTGTGTGATAATTTGTAGAGGGGATGGACTGCGTAATTGCTTGGAAGTGCCGCTGCCTAGCCGGACTGCACAAGTATGTATAGCTTTGAATATGCATAAATCTCGATTTGAGTCTGTGAAGCTATTTGTGAAAAGATCATTTGTTACCTGAATTGTTGTGCAACTTTTGATTTGGCTATAGGTTTATAAGTTAACCCGGATTTTGAGAATATAAGCAATTTAGCAAGGATCAATTAACCGCAAAATTTATGAGCAAAAGTAAATACGGGTCGACCATTTGGAAGTTAAGTAGTGTTTCTCGAGAAGGTTCACTATAGTGACCATTGTGCTTATTGACTGGTCTGCCTGCACTGATTGGAAGATTTGCGGCCATCAAACTCGACAATACATTACTCAAAACAAAAAGGCGCCGGAGCGTGTTGAAAGGTAGGCATTTCTTTGGGAACCAACTCTTGTTGTTCAATATTGTTTTGTATTCAAATGATTTGTAGGTGACTCGTGACCACCTCCTCGTTCCTTATTGCTCAATTGTGGACAGTTTCCCCAAAAATATTCTTAAATTTGCTTTTTAATTATATACTAATTAATAAAAACGTCAAATTAGAGTAGAAAATTAAAAAATAAACTTAACAGTAGAAAATTTATTTTGCGTCAAACAGTGAGGGCAGAACTGAGAGTTTTGCCAAATCCCAACCTGATCTACCTCAAAACTAGTTTATTCTACTTGCATATACACACATCATCCTAATTTAATGTATATGAACACATACAGCGAAATGCTTCTCTCTGCGTCAAGCATGTCCCCAAATGGCCTAACTAACTGGAATACTGCAAGAGGTATGCAACCATAAATCCCAACAACCCACCAGCCAAAACCTGCATCGATTGAGTTCATACTTTGACAACCATCAAGACTTGAAAAAGATTCAACTGTTGAACAAATCCATTTTTTTTTAAGTCTAGAAAAGCCTTCCTGCCTACAAGTTCATGCAATCAAATCAATTGGTGCCCAAAAAATAAATTGTGGCTTTTTCCATTAAGTAGTTTTAAACATACAATACAGCTACTCTAATGGTATTAATTGGCGCAGAATTAAAACAAAAAAAAAAAAAAAAGAAAATTACTGTACTCATTTTTTTAGCGAGGGGTCTGTGGTAACAAGTACTGTCATGAAGTCAACAATTAGACGTCTGAGAGGTATTCCAATGCACCAGGCCACCTTTGTTTGCTCTTCTTAAAATGGTCAACATTTCTTCAAATTGGAAGTGTTGATGCTATTTGCTATATATCATCGATCCATTTCGAGAAAGTTTAAAATCCAACTATTTCATTACCATATTTTTGGATATAACTATAGGATTTTTGTGAAAGTTTATAAATTAGAAGTAGGTCAATCACTTCTTGGTTGATCACATGATCAAACTCAGATAGACCACAAGGCACGACCAAATATATTAGTTTTATGAAGTAGCACTTAAATGACGAGACCTGGATGGGAGTGTGGCCAAATGAATCTCGTAGAGGTCTGACGCTAGAGGCAGGATGTTCAGGAGGTAGCTCACATACTATTTGATTCAATACCTACAAAAGATTAACTTAGCAAAGAATTGAGAATAAAACAAGCTCAGTTATTTAAATATATAAGTCAATTATGCAGGCTAATTGTAGTTAGAACAGATACCAAATTGTTTTGAGTGACTACAAAAAAATTGAATTCCTATTTCTTTGCATTGATGTTTTAGGCCACGCAGAATAATTATAAAAATAAATGTGGACATAAATCAATAATCACACCTCAGCTTGGCGACCGGTGTGGAGTCGTACTCCAGTAGCATCATACATCACCTGTCAGGGATTTGCTGTATCAATAGAGGATCAACACTAATACAATTCGGATATTAACATGGGTATAAGAAATAGTCTTCCCTCTACAAGAGGAAAAAACAATCACAAATGCAGTACAAAATATTACTCCACGATTACATAAAAGTTCAGATTTTGGTAGTCTCAGACCTCTTAGAACAATTAGATTTGTAGTCATATAATGATAAATTCTGGTTTTGTACACCAAATATTTGAAGCTGATCGACAAGTAGGGATGGCTGATGATTTTTACGACATAGAATGTGCAGAAAATAGCATGCTATCGAATGGACAACCATAAGATAACACTAAGCAACCATGCATATGCAGAAAAGAACGTACAAGACCTTGTGAACAAGTACGTACAACGCATGCCAAAACCACAGCAAGAGCAAATGCTGGACCTCTAATTCCCTCTTGTAAACCAATGGCAACAGCAAGAGATGTCACTGTTGCTGAATGGGATGAAGGCATTCCGCCTGAAAGCAATCTTTTCGAATCCCATCTCTTCTCTTTATACCTGGATATCAAGCAAAGAGCAACCAAGGAAAAAAACTAATATGTAAGCAAAGTGTGTGGCCGAATTCACTGTATTTTTTCTCCTCTACCATAGTGAGTTATACAATGATAATTGCTAGTTTGCTTCCATAGTAAGAGTGAGCCACTACAAATTAGTGCATTTTTTCATGTTCCAGCTATGTTTTTTCTTCTCCATTTTTTTAGCTCACAACATTTGGAACTAGTGTTTAGTTGCTAATACAAAGGATGGAAGGCAGGTACGAAGATAACATTACTTTGGCCAAAATAAATGATTTATTAGTGGAGGAAAAAGACTACGACTTCTGAGGAAGTTTCAGAAAGCATAATTTTGAATTCCAATTCAGCTGGTGGCTCGTGCACTAACAAAACATCCATTGGAATAAACTAAGAAACTGTAAAAGATCTGCATCAGATTACAAGCGGAAAGATAAATTACAGCAACCGATAATTTTTCTCCCTCTAACTGCATCGTAATTACCCGACGTGGTAAATGTATATGGATTTCAAATGCCGAAAATCTCTTAACAAACTGAACGGAGGAAAAAGTGAATAAAAACCAAATTTGGAACTCGATAACAACTGAACATTGAAAGAGTGGGAAAAATTGGGGGAGAACATACCAGGTGGAGAAGATATTGAGAAACTGAGCGAGAGAAAAAGAGAGAAAGGCAGAAAGCAAGAGAAGATTCGAAGAGAATGCGGACGATTGTAACGAATTGGATCGAAAACTCGAGGCTGCATCGGCGGCCGTGATCACATCAACCATTGTGGGCCAGAAATCGCAGAGATCTGGAGAGAGAGTAGATCGTGAGAAATTCTCAGGGAAAAAAAAACCCAGACTTCTGATTGGCTGGCGCCACGTCATCTTCAAGCCCAAGTTTGCTAAATTTTATGTTGCATATTTGAAGCTAACTTAAGTTAGGGTTTATGTAACTCATACCTATAATCTTAGGTGCCCACATAAAAAATATTTCATTTGACAAATTTAGTAAATATTTTTTAACATCAACCTTTGATTAGGAAATTCTTTTTGTTAATTAATGGGTTATTTTAAGAAATTCTTTAGAATAAAAGTGATTCTAGTGAGAGGATGTTATGGGGTGGTGCTCTTATTTA
Organism: Begonia loranthoides; assembly: GCA_022433065.1. Lineage (NCBI taxonomy): Eukaryota > Viridiplantae > Streptophyta > Magnoliopsida > Cucurbitales > Begoniaceae > Begonia > Begonia loranthoides. The sequence continues at coordinate 21,447,490 of CM039470.1, read as the reverse complement.
TGGGGAGAAATTTGAGATTAAAGATTGGAATATCAATTTCATTAATCCCACAAGTACTTCAATTGAATCACTTTTTGAGAAATATAAGTCATACAAGTGAATAAATAAACGGTAGTTAAATTATTGAGTTTAACTCATGGTGATAAATGATTTTAGTTATTAAATGATTGAACAACAAAGAGGAATTTACTTATGATACTTAGTTGACATTCATAAAAAAATAAAAAAAAAAACAACATTTAATGAATTATGAGCTCAATACATCTTGTTTAGCAAACCCTTATGTGTTCTCTCTCAATCTTCCAACCCTCCTTCCTCTACTACTCCAATATTTGCCCTTCTCTTTTTCTTTCTTTTTTTACTTTTTTCTAGCCAAATTATTCGAACAACAATCTCTTCAACCTCCACTTTTGACTTCTCATTCGGTATTGCAATTTTCTACCAATTTTTAGTTACTTCAACTTCGATTTGATTTGTGGCCAAGTTAAGAGATCTAGATGATGTTTAAAAGTTGGTGATTTTAAGAGATCCATTCTTGCTTGGTTGAAACATGGATATCAATGAAGTCATTGTAGAATGAAAGTTTCAAAAATTGAACAAAAATGTAAAAAGGAAAATGCAAAACGTAATACCTCAATTCAATGTGGAAAAACTCTTTTGGGTAGAAGATCAGGGGCAAAAGAGAAAATCTACTCTCAAAACAAAATTACAACTGTAATCTTTGAGATTCAAATTTACATTTATATATAAAGTACCACAAAATCTTAAAGAAGAATCGTAATGTGAGCATGTTGACTCAACCTAAAAGAATTTAGATTACCGACCACTAACACTCTTGATTAAGTGTTTTTTGTTAGGTGGTTAAATGAGAAAACAGTTTTTTGGTTTTAGAAATCAAAAATTTCAATGGTTTTCAAATTGGTGTTGCTGTGTCAAGTCGTCGATGTTGCAACCCTGTTACAAGTCAAGATGAGCGCCATAGCCTTATGTCATAGGCGCTTGAACAAAGTTGAAGGTGTTGGTTGGCGTTGCAATGCTAAGTTACTATGCCACATCATAGATCCCTCCTATTTGAAACTAATAAACATAAACAAATTGATGCCATGACACTAAGTTGTGCACTGTAGAATGAAACTTCGGCCTAAAATGTGCATAATTTGTTTTGAAGTTCATGACATTGAAAAGACGGTGTTGAAGCACTCATGCACGACAAAATAAGTAATTGTTCAAGTGTGAGATGCAGCGTCAAAGTGTTGACACAAACAATGCCTAAACACGAGTCCAAAGGAAGTTGCATTCTAGAGACCCTCGGGAGGAGATGATGTCACACGCCTTGATCGGGCTCCCCAATGCCAAAAGTTGGTGGTCAAGGCGCTAGTTTATTTTTTACACTTTCGAGGTTTTTCAACCCAAATTAGCTAGAGGATAGTTTTACACCTTTGTTTTACATACATTGTAACATTACATAATATTATAATTATAAAAGCGTGAAAAACAACATGTGTTACAAAAAAATTGAAGTGTATCTATGTGGTAATGGTAACAGATATAGTGTGGAGCAAAAATGAATAGATCATTTACCCGATTTGGGCAAAAAAGCCTTAAACCAATAGAGAAAATAGTAATTGGGATACTACAGTCCTCTAAAGAAAGTGAGTAGAGCTGTGAGTGAGTGTGCCCTATATAATAGAAATGTTTAAACAAGATTTGGGTACTACAACTTGTTAGAGAAAGCTTGTTAACTGTAAGTGCGTTCGTGATGTGGTTCTACTAAAAATAATTTGGTAATAAATAATTAATGAGCATTACATGAATTGCATAAGCATATTGAAGTCTTTATGTATTGGTTATAAACTTGCATTGTATGATATTTACGATAGATAACAAAAACTTGCATTAACATTCACTATATGCTAGAATGTTAGAGGTACATATTCTTTCTAGGTCGTTAGATGTATTTATATTTGGCCGAGATTGAGTGTGAGGAGGCTATTTGCTTTTAGAGTAGCACATAAGTTGATGTACCACGGAATCCTCTTAAGGTCGATTAAATGATAAAATTGTTTAATTATTCTTCAAGTGTTTTCTTTATGGGTACTCAAGGAGAGAGCTATTAAGGTCTTCAATTATGACCTTATCATATTCAAACTAAAACATAGGTGGAAGTTCAAATATAGTGGAACTTCTCAAATCTTTAGCCTGACCTCTGAGCACTTGTCGTTATTTTTGGCGATTAGATCAACCTCTTATCAAAATACAAGCTTCAAGGCATTTGTATCTGACTTGTCAAGGTTTCCAGAATGTGCTTTTTTTTGTTAAATTTGGAGTTTGTTTGCTATGTCAAACACTCCTTTAATATAGAGCTAGAATCCACCTGAGGGCATAACATGCTTACACAATTCCGAGCTTACTTGTGGGGACATCGGAAGATATGACAAACCAACGTGATTCAGTACTTTCTTATTCATTGTTGATGGTATGTTTGCATGTGTTACCTTTTTTGGATTGATTAATGTTGATTGGGATAATGTTTTTGTTGAGTGTTATCAGCTAGGTGTGTTAGTCGAGAACCTATGTTATGTGTGTTTTATTTAAAAGAAAATTTTGTAATTATCATATTAGGGCAAACCTTGAGGGGTTTATATACCCTCATTAAGGTTAAAAATTATTAGCTGGAGCTAAAACCCTTGTGTTGGAGTTGACTCCATTGCAATCGGCCGCTTCCTTCAAAGGGTTAACCCAAGAGGTGTGTTGGTCATCAATTAATCCATTTGTTCTTGGTTTGTCTTAGAGTGAGTTTCTCATACTAGTCTTCCTATCATCTTGGTCCAGAGGTGAACATCAAGAGAAGGAGATTAGAAGACTTGCTGTGAAAACAAGTTGGAGAGGTTTTTGAAGAATCTATTGAAGTCAAAGGGTGTCATTTAGCATCATTTGGACCAGCTTGTAAGTATCCATTTTTGTTTCTCTTCCTGGATGATTTAGACTTTGTAACTTGGAGTGCTATTTGGTAACATTTCAAGGGTTGCGTGGTTCCATTCTTGCATTATTTGGTTCAGGGATACGAATGTTGTGGGTTATCCATTTTCTGCTAAAAAACTGTTGTATTGGTGTCATTCCAGGAAGGGTATTTTGCGTTTGCGTAGCTTTGGCTCCTTTTTGAATTTTGGTATGATTTTTTTAGGGTCTTTTGTACGTAAGAGAAGGAGAGTGTGGTCAAAATTTTGTGTCATTTGATTAAGGGACGCATAAGTTGTGATTGTTTCTTTTCAGACTATAAACTGTTTATGTTGGTACCCTTTCGAGGGAGTAGTTTTTGTGAACGCATATCTTCGCCCCCTTTTGGAATTATTGAGTGAATTTTGGAGGGCATGTTCTATTCTGGATATACTGATTGTGGTTCAATTTTGGTACTGATTGGATTGCCAGAGAGTAAATTACGCAAGTTGAAAGTTGGTGTTCTGTTTTTGCAAACCCGATAACCACCCTTCCCATTTGCTTGTCACAAGTTGCACCCCTTGGTACATCATAAGTGTTGGATGATGGGATATTTGGAAATTTCTCAGTGGTATGTTGACACATGGTTGACATACAAGACGAGAAATTTTGCACCTCTAATATCATTCTCAAGTAAGATGTTTACACGAGTGGCCCTTCCCATTTGCTTGTCACAAGTTTCACCCCTTGGTACATCATAAGTGTTGGATGATGGGATATTTGGAAATTTCTGAGTGGTATGTTGACACATGGTTGACATACAAGACGAGAAATTTTGCACCTCTAATATCATTCTCAAGTAAGATGTTTACACGAGTGGTGCCTTCTTAGTAGTGTGCTCATTACTTCACAATTTGTTGGTAAATTACTTTTTATATTTATCTAACTCAAGTTATTTGTATTAATTATTACTTGTTCACTTTGTTTTAGATAGGGGACATGGTAGAGGTAGAAGAGTTGTCGGTGTTGAGAATAATGCTTAAGATGAGATGGCAATGATGCTTCAAGTGATGCATGGCCTAGCTAAGTAGGAGTGTTCAAATTCAGGTTCGGTTTGGTTTTAGTACAAAAGTGAACCGAACCAATCGGTTTTGGTTTGAAAATTTTCAAACCTAAACTGAATTTTTTGGTTGGGGTAACCAAACCATAACTGCAACCGAAAATTCGGTTCGATTTCGGTTCGGTTTCGATTTAATGTTTATTTTTCCAAATAAATAAAAATATATATACTGCAATTAACAATATATATACTGGAGCAGAACAGCAAGCGTCGAGCGACTAGAATAGAGCAATGAGCGTTGAGTGATGAAACGACTCGAGGAAGACAAACCACGACCATGAGGCGGAGCGGGCTGTAGAGGCACGAACGAAACCAACACGGATGACGGACCTCGACAGTCAGATTTGGTCGGAACACTCGATCTCGGGTAGAAGTGAGACTCACAGAATAGAACAATCAACCCTAGAAGTAGACGACTTTTTATTTGTGTTGGTTTGGTTTCGGTTCATCGGTTTTGAGAAACCAAATCTGACAAACCGAACCGCAATGGCCAGGTTCTCATCACATTGAACCAAAATTCGGTTTCTGGGTTTGCAAAACCGACCCAAACTGACCCAAAAATGCCAGTTTCAGTTTGGATATTCGGTTTCGGTTCGGTTTGAACACCCCTATAGCTAAGGCCATATCATACCTGAAATTTTCATGAATAGTTTTAATTGGGTAAATATGAAAATTTAAAATTTAATAGATTAATTATTGTTGCGAATTATGAATTTTATTGAAAGAATTAAAATAGTAGAATTATTAAAATGATTGGAATTAAGAAAGTTAAAGTAAATAATTTTATTTTATAGATAATAAAATAAAATAGGAATTATTGAATAATTAGCAAAATCCAATATATTAGAATTAATAAATAATATTGTGTAGTAATTCACGAAATAGGAAAATATTTAATTGATGGTTTAACTATTAGCATTTAATCATGCACACATATTTGAAAATGTGCATAACTTCTAGTGTACATTTTCAATCAAATGTACATATTCAAATCAAGTAATTCTAGAACCAATAGTTCCCTTAGAGGGTGTATGGTAACATATAAAATTGGTTTAGATATATAAGCACATATGTTTTGGATATAATACAATAAAATTAACTATCCTTGCGCTAGTTGCACACTATTTATCATCAACTTCAAATATGCAGAACTCCTCCTATATTGACAACTCTATGAAAATTAGAGTTATTATTACAATTTTAAGCAAAGTTTGATGCTTATTCTCAAGTTTTTGGTAATTTTAACCTATTTTGAGTTATGGTGCCGATAAAGAATTAAACAAGTTAAACAAAAATAGAAAATAACATATTTTGAAAGTTTAAGCCGTGAAATAAAAGGAAGAAAATTGGTGTCACATAGTAGCATTTGAGCCGTGGCTCAATATTGTTAAGCCACGACCCATGAGCAGAAAACGAACTCAAGCTGTGGTCTAAAAGAGTTCAAGCAGCAAACCAACAACAAAAAAGGAGCTTGAGCCGTGGCTTAGAGAAGTTCAAGCTGCGGCCCAAGACCAGCTTTAGTTTATGAAATTAAGAAATCTCGCGAATTTTGAAAGATTTTTTCTGAGATTTTGGAAACCCTAATAAGGCTGTATAAATACAAAGATATAAGACGAAAGGGGAGACATTGGTAGCCTTGAGAATTTTCGATGTGGGTTGAGAATTTTCGATGTGGGTTGAGGAGACCAACACACGGGTTACACCATTACGGTAACATTCAGAGATAGATTTTCTCTTCTACTTATTTCTTAACTTTTATTTTCTTATATTCATCAAGTTTTTCATTATTTGTATTTCGATAATGTTGAACTAACTCTCTCCTTCTAGAGGAGAGATGGATCGTTTATTTGAACTATTATTTTGACTGATTGAATATTCTGTTTGTTAGTTAGATTAATTATTTATTTGGGATATTCTATTCTTCATGCTTTCAATTTACAGGCCACTTATTGAATGATTTTACATTTAGGGTTTGACGTTCGAGAGAGGTAATTCTAAATACGATATAAATATTACAATGTAAAGGTTTAACAACTCGAGAGAGTATTAGGGTTTTACAAAATTAATTAGAAAACCAGGAAACTTTATTGAATGACTAAAAGAACGATTTTTATAGTGATATTGAAATTGTGATTTTAGGAATTAAGGTTAGCTTGACACTCGAAAGATGAGAGTTTAATAAATTAGGGTTTTCGATTTATAAATAATTGTTCAATTATGAAACATTGAATTTGATAGATAATATGATAAATATTTGTGAAATCAATCCCCTAGATCTTTTCTGAATTACAAGTTTTCCATTAGTGATTTATTTTATTTTAGTTTTGAAAAAAAAAATCAAAATTTTAATTATCTTTATAAAGTTAGAATTAATTAGAGCAGTACTTAGTAAAATTAATAAATTACATATTTCTTGTGTATTCAACAACCATATTCATCATTATACTTTAAAACTTGACATTGTACACTTATAGTCTTTTATCATGAAAATCTTCATACATATATGTACTCAAATGCTTCAGTTTCAAAACCTATAGTTCCCTTAACATGTCTACTATAACATAATAAAATAGTTTAGCCATTGCAAATCATTAAGATAGGTCTATAATTTTAAATCTGAAATTTTGTAGATTTGAATAGTTTATATACATGAGTAAAAACATGTCTAAAATGAAAAATCATTTCATTTATAACCATATATATGCCTTTTAAACATAAACATATACCTTTTCGATAGCAAATGCTGAACTTATAACATTAACTTCATAGACTTCGCACAACAACTCAGGACACAATCTAAAAGTGCCTAATTTCACTATTTTCTCTGAGAAATCGTGCAAATTGAACAGCAAAATTTGTTCAACTTAACAGGAGATAAACCTAACCTCAAATAGCAGAGAGAGGACCTTATGGTTGGGGTCTTCACTTTGAAAATTGAAGAAAAATGACAGATAAAATGGTTAAGCATGAGGTAGCATAAATTAGAGTTGTGGTGGCATACCCGTCATCAAGTTTCTCTGTCAAAATTCATTAAAAAATCTAACTTAATTAGGGTAATTAAACTAAGTTTAAGTACCAAGTAGCTAACACATTCCCTAGAAAGCTCCTTGGCATGAGTCAATTTCCTATTTGTGACAAAACATTTTCACAAATGTGATTAACATTTTAATTGGGTGTTAATTGATGTACTTTTATGATAAGTGAATTGGCTTTGAAGTCCATGTACCGATCTACTTAATGCAAAAATTTTAATTTCTCTTGCTAATTTAACTAAGACCACTTGAATTTTAGCAATTGTAGTTTTCCCTAATATGGTAATATTATCTTATATAATGTAAAATAAAACCAATTTTAACACATAACAAAGTTGTACAAAGTAAGAATACATGGAATATGACATTTAAAATTTCCAAATATTATATTTTTTTACCCCTCATTTAAATTTTGTCCTCCAATTTGTCCATCAAATATTGAATAGTATGATTATTTCTCAAAAGTTCATTTGTGCTCCATCATACTATTGAAGTTTAACAATGACATGAAATTTGTTGTCTATGAACATACTAAAAATCACATCAATTGTAATGATAATGTTTATGTTAATGGACCACTTAATTGAAACTTCTAATTTTAAAATTGTCCTCAATCATACCCAATCAACATATCCAAGTTCATAATTAGAAATTTAAATGATCACCCCAGGTATCTATATAGCTTCTCATAATTAGAATAATCTCCTTAATCAATTTATGTGCCTTAGATAAAGAGTTGTGCAAATCTAACCTCAATATTCATTTATTATTTGTCTATTCATTAAATCAACTCCTGATCTTAGTCTATAATAACAAAGGTATCATCTAATATCTTTTTTTTTTTCTCAACAACATTCACTCTAAATCTTCCATTTTTTGCAATTCTACCTCAAATCATATAATATTCATAAACCTTCTAGAGGCATTTAATGTATATAACGTCTCAAGACATTAAAATTACTATATTCAAACAATCTCAAAGTCATTAGCTTCAAGCATCTCGTAATCTTTCCTTCATAAAATCTCCATAATCATGATGTGATTTTGCTATTAATCACTTTTTTTTTCTTCCAAAAATATTTGAATAATAATCTCCAATAATATCAAAATTATTTCCTTCAAACATGGTAGAAGTTAATAACTTTTTCGGATCCGGTTCTAGATCTGGTTCCTTGCGGTTCTGGTTCCTTACTCTCGGAACCGAGAATCGAACGGTCGGTTTCAAGATGTCCGGAACCGGAACCAAGAACCGATTTGCCCACCCTTAAAAGTTATGAACTTTTTTACTACATATCTATTAACCAAAAACTTTTATTTTCAAGTAGTCTAATAATCAATAACTTCTAGAAGCACTCAAAATTTCAGTCTTTACTCTCTTTTATAATGTGTCTTCAAGCATGATAATATGCATTAAATTCTAAACATAATTAAATACACACAAATTTATTGTCTTCAAACATTCTAATAATCTTTGATTTCTTATTCCTCGAGATTATAACTCGTCATTATTTCCCCAATATGATATTACTTTGCAAATATATTTATATTATCCTTTGAAAATCTTACGATAAAAAAACTTTCATATCATTTGTACTATTACTTACAAATTATTTAAACAGGTTTTTACTTTACAGCATTACAAAAATTTCCGTACGTGTAACCTACTCCTAATGCAAACTAACAAAATCATTCATAACATTTGTTTTCTATCAAATTTTTTCTTTTATAAACTCAAAATTACTAATGTAGTGATATTGTAATAACATATTGAATTTTCAATATCATATTAGCACACATCTTTTGCATACAATAAAACAATTTATTGTCTATCACTATCATTGCTTTGATTATAAAAATAAAAAAATCTTTTAATTTATTATCAAAAGAATATAAATCAAGCTCATAAATTAGATTTACCAAAATTCTAAATCTTTATTTCTTATACCTAAAATCAATAATTACACTTAATAAAAATATAACATGCAACTCATTTACAAAATTTTCCTTTCATTTTATCAATTACGATACAAAATATATCTAAATAAAAAATGTTCACAAACATGTAACAAATGATATTGAATTGTATTAGAACTTGAAAAATACTAGAATTTGATGCACCACAGGATGCAAAGCTTAGAATCTCCTTTGTTGTTGGCAGTTATCACGGCTAGAAATAGAAACCAAAATATCCGAATGTGCAACTCGCTCGTTTGACATCCAATTGACTTGAAAATTGGACTAGACTAAATTCAATGAGGGTTGAAGACATCATCCAAAAATCACAAGAAAATACTCACAGGATACAAAGTTATATGAACGCATTTCAGACTGTCCGGAAAGACACCAAAATGGTAATTTCAGGCCCGAAACGGAAACAATCACAATTCACTCAATACTTGTCCAAAATGTGCGAAATTTGGATCACGTACCTCTTTGGAAGTGAAAAAGAGAATCTCCAAAAATCAGGACTAGAAACACTTGAGAACGAAAGTTGTGCATAGAAGGTTGCAAGGTGGCCTAAATGGGTGCTAAAATGGCACCTTGGACTTCAACACAGACACCTCTCTAACTTGATTCTTAGCAAGCCTTCTAAACCTTCTCTAAGGATGCCCACCTCTAGAAGAAAGTGGAGGATGACTTAGTGTAAGAGAATCACCACAAAGCTTACAAGGAACACCAGTAATTCGATGATTTGACACTCACTCTCTTGGATTCTCACCAAGGAAATGAGGGTCAGTTGTGGAGGGAACTCTAAATCCAATTGGAAGAGGTTTCAACTAATTTCTAATTAATTCAAACAAGCCATTAAAAGGAGTATAAATACCACCTCAATTAGGGTTGTCCTAATGTTAAAATTACAAAAATAACCTCCAAAACAAAAAAAAAAACACTAAAAAACTCTGCTATTTTAAGCTAGTCGAGAGAAATCCAAAAAACAACTAATCCATTACATCCAGTTATTCCAAAATAATTCACAAAGTGATTTCATGCTAACTTCTTATAGTTCTTGATTAACTTGGAGCATCTTTCTTATATTGTTGTCTTTAAGCATTCACAAAAGTGGTAAGAGGAATGTCCAATGAGTTGGATGCCTCGGATGCTGGTGTTTTGTTGCACTCTCATTTGAACACATACTTGAGTTTCTCCTTATTACCATAAGATGGTACTCCATTTAACTCTTCAAAGAAAGGTTCTCCTAGAAAATAAGAAAACATAAAAAAGTTAATGAGCTTCTTGGCACAAGCTCAAGTGATCGGTCCTTGAGGTGCATAAGAACTACAAATCATGCAAAATATTTTTGTAGAAGTATTAAAAGCTTTAAGAAAATGTCTAACTACTTTGGCATACATAAAATCAAGTTCATTAAGTATTTTAATATTATTTTATCGAGAATAATTATCTAATTCTATATAATATACATTCAAAACATCTTTATATTGTATAACTAAATTTAGAATCTCATAAGTAAAATTCCATTTATGTTGCAAATTTGTTCTAATATTTTTTTCTTTTATTTTTACTCGTTCAACTTTTTATATATAGTTCATGTAGGGGTGGACAAATCGGTTCTCGGTTCCGATTCCGATTCCGGACCTCTTGGAACTGACCATTCGGTTCTCAGTTCCAAGAGTAAGGAACTAGAACTAGAACTGCAAGGCACTAGACCCAGAACTGGACCCGAGTCTCAGTTCTGGTTCCTAGTCAGAATATGTAAATCCGCCTTTGTCTGTTTTTCCTGTCTCATTTGGCTTAACTTCTAATACCCTCATTTTTCGTAATGAAATTAAGTAAAAATAATTAAAAAATTATTTGGGTATAATTGGATAAGTGAAGATTTATTTGATGATGAGAAATTTAATTGAGAATATTTGGATAATCAATGAGTAAGCGTTAAAAATAAAAAAGGGAAAAGTGAGAGAGATAATGTCCAATAAAGAGAGAGTGAGTTAATGTGACAGGAAGAGGGAAAAAAAATAAAAAAAAAGAAAAGAAATAAATAGAAAAGGGGGCACAAGTTTGAAGAATTTTGATCAAAAAGAAATATGTGAAATAAATAATAAAATAATAATAAGTAATAAATTTTAATTAATTTAATATATAAAATAATTATTTAATATATTATATACATTAAAAAAGGGATACTGACAAATCAACCATCGTATTTTGTGATCAATGACAAGTCAACAACTAATCTATTTTTGCTAACAAATTAACCACTAAACTATGAAAAAAATTATTGCAAACATCGCTATCATGTTTGCAATTAAACACATTGCTTTCGATCCGTGGCAGATTGTGTACTGTTCTGCCGCTGATCGATATTTTTAAAAATAACGTTATAATATTGATGGTCGACCACAGATCATATACCATCCACCACGGATTGACTACCATCTTCTGTGGATTTACTATGATTTGACGCGGATTGACAAAGATCTGCCAAGGATTGATAATGATTCGCGGCAGATCATCGTGCGTCGTTTTGCGTTCACGTGCCCTACTTGTAACGACCCGGTTTCTTGAAATTCCTTTAAAATACGTGAAATTTTGAAAATTTCTTTTTAGAACAAGTCAGAGTGCGCCTAAATCGGACCTCTACCAACTGTTCATAAAACTCGTTACAAAATCCCCATTAACAAAATTTATGCGGAAGCATTATATGAAAAAGTCATTTATAAAGCATAGTGGAAGCGTTATAAAATTTTTTTTTAAAAATTGCGGAAGTGTAAATACAATTTAATGAAACCGACAAATTCTTTTAATTACAATTTGGAAAACTTAGGTTACTTACAACTTAAAAAAACTTAATTTGGTTAAACTATTTCTCTTTTACCCTTGTTATGCCTGGCCAGCCACGAACTCTCTCGCGCGTGCAAATCCATCATCCGCTACCTTTATTATCTTATTATTATCTTTCGCTACTCCTAATCTGAGCATTTCTCATAGCGTACTAGTACCTACATCTACACCACAAGCAACTGTAAGCCCGAAGGCTTAGTAAGAAAAAAGGGTTTAATGCATATGAATGCCACTCTTAAAACCATTTTGGAATGGGGGCCACCCAAACTAATCCTTTCATTAAGTCATTAATCCGTTTATTACTTTACTTCTTCTTTTATCCATTATTCTATTATTCCATTATTCCATACTCGTACTTCGAGCTGGAATTGTGAGGTTTTTCTCGTGCAATGGCATAGTGATCGGACCTAACCTTTTTCCTCCCATCTATAACTCCCGTACCCTATGAGGGAGGGGCTACACCTAGATCGCAGACTAGATCTGCTACCCATCCACTCCCAATTTCCTATCTTCTTCCTTACTTTTTCTTAACATTTTACCTCACTTATGCATGCTTGCGTACCACCACCAAGGTGGCACTTCCTAGGCTTGCTATTAACATGATGCATGAACATACATGCTTAACCTATCATGATGCATGATGCATTATAACATAACATTCATAAGAATTGAAGTGCACATATAAAGAAAGTAATTGTAATTGGAAGCGCATATAAAGAATAATAGAAATTGAAAGCGCATTTAATATGAAAAGTAAACAACCGTAATTGAATAGTGCACCCAAGGCAAGTGACATCAATTGAACACCCAATCAAAACACTATACAATGAATTTAAACAAGGATAGCATATTGGAATTAATATAACATAATACTACTAATTAACATGCTAATTATTCCAGTTAATTTCCTAGTCCAATTACATGCTTCCTATATTCAGTATTCTAGGTGATTATTCTGATTAATTATCCTGGTGAGTTACATGCTCAAGGAAAGATTTCAATTATACTTCTAATTAGTTTAGTTGTTCTAATGGGTTAACATGCGTCTAGTTAATTAATTATGTAACACCTCGATATTTTTAAGTTGGATAATTATCAGGGTATTATCGATGAAGTTCTAGGGCGTTAAGTTAGGGGTAGTTCTGTTACGTTTTTCCAGTATATGCGGTGTAATCGAAGTGTTGGATTTATGAGGACATTACATGGCGTATCTATACGTGTGATCTTATGACATGTATGTATGGGAGAAATGTTATGGGATAGGAGTTAAGTGGGAAAAAGGTGAGAAATGCTGTCCAGGGCATTTCGGACGCTTGCGGACGACACTTCGAATGTATTATGTTGTCTGTAAATGGACTGCGTCGTCTCCATTAGCCTGGGGACGAGTCTTGGGGATGAGATTTCTCATCCTAACTCTGCTGAACAGTGGAGTTGCGAATGAGGGTCCGGACGATGCAGAAGAAAAGAGTGGCGACTGTATCGACTTTGTTCTGAACATGGACAGTTTTGAACGAGTCTCTAGACGGTGCAGACGAGATGAGTCGTCTGCGAATGTACTGCACATGGGGACGAGACCTAGGACGAGAATTATCATCCCAACCTCACTGTGGACTTGCGGATGAAGGTCCGGACGATGCGGACCAGTGTAGTGGCATTCACATCGACTCTATCGTTTGTTTTGCCTTTGTCCGATTTTAGGACACTTTCGGACGATAGTGTGGACGCCAAAACGCGTCCGAAACTCACCTGCGGACGGTACGGTTAGGACGGGGACGCATTCTCCTGTCCAAAGCCCCGTTTTAGCCTACGATATTTGGCCTTGTGAACGACATGCAGACGAGACCTATGCGTCCGCACCCGTCCGAAATAGCCCAGACCTACGATCAAAATAGAAAGAAAATGATGGGAAATCGGGGAAAATCGTAGAAAGTCATCCCAAATCGACAGGAAACGACCCATGTGACGAGAATCGCCCTCCCCAGCCGTAGGTCACCCTCTTCCCTATCCCTTGTCTCCCTTAGGGCACTCATGATGTCCCTCCCTTCAACCCAGGTAATTCCTCCATTCTCTCCCTTCATCCTCCATCATTCGATTAGCTTTCCTCTTCATGCATGAAGTGCTCTCTTCTCCTGCATGAGAGCTTCTCTGTGAGTGGGTGTATGTGAGTAGAGAAGTGGTGGGTGAGCTAGTAAGTGAGGAGTTGTGAGTGCTTGGGTGAATGTGAGTGAAAGGGTGTGGCTCTGTGAACTGGGTAGGCTGTGAGCTGGAAGCTGGAAATTGCCATGAGGAGAGCTGTCCCTAGTTGTTGAGTGTTCTTCAAAATTGGTAAGGATTAAGGGGTGTTTTGGCCATTGAGGCCCTACACCACAAGTATGGGTGTATGAGTTAGTGTTAGTGTGTTTAAAATGCTTAATGTTAGTTGTCAAGTACGTTAGCCTTAGTGTGACTAATGCTTTACGAAATTATGTTAAAGTAGTGTTGAATTCTTGTTGTAAATGATTTCTTGGGTTGTTATCTTGTGATTTGTAGAATTTTGTGATGTGTCCCTTTGTTAATGTGCTCTGTTTAATAGTTCGTTGGGTGAAGCAAATGTATTGATAGCAATGAAATGATAAATGGAAAAAGAAGTGATAAAAAGGGCTTAAGCGTGAAAAGAGAAATACCCATGGTCTATTTACGTGTCGGGACTTCCGAGGTTGTCATTTTTCTACTGTTGTTACTTGTTAAGCATGTAATTAGGGTAATTAATTAGCATGTTAATTGACTAATGCGTACCACATTAACGGAATTACATGTTCAATATATCAACTAAGCATGTTAATGTTAATCAATTATAATGGAATTTACAATTATTGTTCAAGCATGTTAACTAACTAGGAAAATCATCTAATTAGATCTAAACATGATTAACGATTAACGAATTATCTAGCAAACATGTTTAAGGTAATTTAACTAATCTTGTAATCTAAACATGCAATTAACTAATGACGTGAATTTAGTATGTAATCTAACTAAGAAAAATAAACTAGGATATTTAACTTGTACTTCATGAGCATGTTAAGTAACTAGCATGATTAACTAACGCAACTAACTAAGCATGTTAATTATATTTAGTAAGCCTGTTGAGTAAATTAGTGAGCAGGTTAACTTATTAGAATAATCAACTAAAGTAATTAAGTAGATTTAAATTAAAGCATGCGAAGTAATTAATATAAAGGCATGTTTAAATCGCTTAGGATAACTAAGTAGAATAATCGCCTAGAATAATAAACGTAGGAAGGCTGTAAATGGGTTAGAAAATTTACTAGGATAATTAGTGTACTAATTAATAGAATTGTATTCTATTAATTCAAGCATGCTCCCTTATTTAAGTTGTTGTACGTTGTCCTGCTATGAGTGGTCAATTTCTATATTTCCTTATCCAGTGCATTCGTTGTTCGATTTCCTTATGCGCATCGTTGTTTAATTAGATTGGTCTCTTGTATGCGCTTTCAATTACAGTTGTTTTCAATTATTTATATGAACACGTCAATTTTTGCTAAAGTTACGTTATAAAGCATCCTGCATCATGTTAGGATGAGAATGTATGATCATGCATCATGTTAATAGAACCTAATAGGGAGTGCCATCTGGTGGTACTCACGCATGCATAATGTGAGGTAAAATGTTAAGAAAATGAAAGAAATGGGAAGTTGGAGGGCGGATGGGTAGTGGGTCTAGTCTGCAATCTAGCCGAAGTCCCTCCCTCTTAGGGTACAGGAGTTCTAGATTGCAAGTAAAGGGTTAGATCCGACCACTATTCCATCACAAAGGAAATCCTCCAATCTTCCGCTCGATGTACGAGTAAAGAACGGACGAAAGTAAAAGTAAAGTAATGAACGAACGAATGACATAATGAAATGATCAGTTTGGGTGGCCCCCATTCCGAAAGGACTAAAGAGAGACATTTCATGTTGCATTAAACCTTTTTTCCTTACTAAGCCTTTGGGCTTACAGTTATTTGTTGTGTAGGTATAGGTATGAGTACGAGGGAAGAAACGTATAGACTTAGGATTAAATGCGAAAGACGATGAACAAATAATTAAGTAGGGATGAAGAATTTGCATGCGCAAAGGAGATCGTGGCTGGCCAGGCATATGGAAATGGGTAAAAGAGAGCAGTTTTAATTAAGTTAAGTTTTCTAAATTGTAATTAACATAAGTTTTATTTAAAGTGTAATTTCTTTCTTAAGTCAGTTATTTACGCTTCCGCAAAATTTTAAATAAATGATTTTATTATGTACGCTTCCGAACAATTTATCAACTAGTTTTCATAACGAGCTTACAAAAAGAGTCAGTAACGATCTGGTTAGACACACTCTAATATGTTTTGTTTTAAAAGAGAAAGAAATTTCAAATTTTTACACATTTTAACGAAATTACGAAAATCTGGGTCGTTACAAATTAACATACTCAAGTCTAGTTGGACATTTATTGTTAACATGCTTATGTTTTTCTAATCAATTACATGCTCATGGGAGATTTCATTGGTCGATCTAATTAGTTATCCTAATGAATTGACATGCTCAGTTCATCCTACTTAGAGTTGGTAGTCCACATGCTCAGAGTTTAGTAAATCCATTATACCAAGAAGACAATAACAAAGGAAATATGAAACATATAAGCACATGGCGAAATGAACACTCAAGTGTGCTAATTATTCTAGTTATTAATATGCTCTAATTAATCCTACTTATAAGTCTAGCAAATCAAACATGCTTAAGTAAAGTGCAATTAAGTTCTCCACCATTATTATCTTTAACGTTCACATGCTTAGATATATTAGTTATTTGTCTAATTTACGATAATTGATTATTTAGTTAAACATGCTTAGGTTTAGATTAACTAGTTAATACACATGCTTAGATTTACTACTTAGTTCACATGCTTACGTTAACTAAATAGTTCACATGTTTAGATTAATGAGTTGATTAGTGTGTTAAACTACAATAAATTGATCAACATACTCAATTGAATTACATGTTCAGAATCCTAGTCAATCATTCTAGTTAATTCTGGTTAGGTTAAGTAGTTCGCTTGTTTAGTCAAACTAAATTAATTACATGCTTAGGTTAACTAAATTGATTGCCAAATAGACATGCTAGATTAGGAAAGTAAAACAACCAATTGGTATCGGAACACAACCACTTGGTATCAGAACAATAACGAAAGCAATATCAGTTAATAATTGGCAACTAAATAGAAATTAAACTTTACGAAAGCAGCCATTACTCATTTATCTAAGCATTTTAGACTTAACTCTTTTTTTTCCTAAACATTTCTCATTCATCACTGTCTAATCATTTGTAACAAGACTAACAACAAGGAACCAGGACAATTACAGGAAATAACAGACAGTCAAGATTCTACACAAAATCTACAGAGAAATCAACAATTTCAAGTATTTACTACAGAATATCACCGAGCAATTTTAACAACACAGCAGAGTTATCAAACAAGGGGAAATATTCACGGTAGTTCATGCAAGGGATTATCATCTAACAACATTTAGGAACACTAACACTAACTCACGCACTCACTTGCGGTGTAGGGCCTCCACATGGCCAAGACACACCTAATTCCTTACCTAAAGTGATGAACTACACACACATAGGGACAACTGCACTCCTCTCCACGTCCAACAGCAGCTCAAGGATGACAGGGAGCTGCACTTAGCAGCTCACTCTCTTCTAGCTCACTCACGTAGCTCACCTCACTCACTAACGTTCACGCACACACACCTCACTAGTCAACCCACACTTCACTCTCAGCTCACACACTTTGTAGGCAGAAGGGCTCTCACAGGGGAAGGAGAGCTCACGCAGGGAAGGGAAATGCTGAAGACTGAAAATGAGAGAGATAGCAGGGGAGAGAGGGAAGACATTACCTGGAGAGGAGACACCATGAACGCCTAAGGGGACAAGGAGGGGGTGGCTCCAAGCATAGGGAGGCGACTTCGTTGCCTGGGGTGGGGGGAGGGTCGCTTCCTGTCGAGAAATCATGGCTATCCTACGTTTTCCTACGATTTTCTTGATTTTTCATCATTTTCTTTCTATTTTATTCGTAGGTCTGGGCTATTTCGGACGAGTTCGAACGCATAGGTCTCATCCGCAAGACTAAAATATCACAGAATAAAACGAGGCTTTAGATGGGAGAACGCATCCCCGTCTTGTTCGTACTTTCCACAACCGAGGTTCGGACGCCAGATCGCGTCCGCACGTGGCGTCTGCATGTCGTCTGAAAGTGTCCTAAAATTGGACAGAGGCAAATCGGACGAGGCCTCAACTAGTCCGCAGTAGTCTGCCGTCGTCTGAAAGTCCCCAGCATTGTACAAAGTTGATGCGGACGAAGTAGCTTGTATCCGCATTGTCCGAGACCTCGTCCGCAACACTACTTAGGACGCCAAATCACGTCATAAGTCTCGTTCCAACCCTTCTTCGCGTGTGCAACACATTTGTGGACGACACATCTAGTCCGCAGTGTCATTTGGACTAGTCTGAAACAATGACTTAGGCAGGGATGACTTTGGGACGTGGAACATCGTTCGTGAGAGTCGTCCCCAGGCTAAGGGCGACGTGCAATGCTCTTGTGGACGACACTTCTCATACGCAAGGTCATCCTCAAGCGTCTGAAAGTCGACTTCTAGACATTTTAGGAAGAAAAACCTTATCCTCGACTCGTCTCAAACATCGGGGACGCAACGCAATGCACTTGCGGATGACATAACTCGTCCTCAGTGTCGTCCGTAGGCGTCCAAAAACACCCTGGATAGCCTTTCTCACATTTTTCCCACTTAACTTCTATCTCATAACATTTTCCCCATAAATACACATCATAAGGTGACACGTATAATGTAACGACCCAGATTTTCTTATATCGTTAAAACGCGTAAAAATTTAAAATTTTCTTTTTAAAACAAATCAGAGTGCGTAAATCTGAATCGCTACTAACTCTTTCTTAAAACTCATCATGAAAATCAACTTATTAATTATCCGGAAGCGTTAAAAAAATCATCTAGTTAAATTCTTGCGGAAACGTTATAAAATATCCCTTTTGAAATCAGAGAGGAAACGTAAGAATTCTTTCAAAAGAAATACTAAACAATACTAAACCATTCAATCATTTCGTTTCTCAAATAAAACTGAACTGTTACTTCATTGATTCAATACCGTTTCGTTGATTCATAACTGTTTACTTTTCTTTGTCTTTGCCTTGCCAACTCGAATCTCATGTGTGTGAAAGCATCCATCCCTGCTTCATTACGTGTTCATCATTTTCTTCTTATCTGTTCATCTTTTTACCTACACCACAAGTAAGGACGTGAGCTTACGCCTAGTAAGGAGATGGGGAAAAAATTATGCATTCTCTCTTTAGTTCTTGTTGGTATGAGGGCCACCCAAACCAACTCTTTCATTACGTTCATTTCGTTCGTTCGTTAAAAACTCGTACATCGAGCCTGGAGATTGAGGGTTTTCCTTTGAAATGACATAGCTGTACGGAACCTAACCTCCTGTGTGCATACTAGTCCCTTTCTCGACTTGGTAAGGGTGTATCCTAGCAGCTAGGCTAGATCCGACTACCCATCTACCTCAACTCCCTTTTCCGGCATATACCCGCCTTTAGGGTTCTTTCTTTCTGTCCCGGCATATACCCGCCTTTAGAGTTCTTTCTTTCTGCCCCGACATATACCCGCCTTTAGGGTTCTTTCTTTCTTTCCTGGCATATACCCGAATTTATGGTTCTTTCTTTCTTTTCCTCACTCATGCATGTGGGTACCATCCAAAGGTTATCCCCTACTTGGTTTTTATTATCATAAAACAACATATAATAATGAAAATTGAACGCATATAATGAAATACAATTGAAATTCATACGAAACCACAAAGAATAACAATGATATTGAAATGAACAAGATACAACAACCATGAAAACGAAATTAATCATATTCTCTGGTCTAGTTGATTACAGGCTTTAACCTACGAATAAAAGGTCAAGTTGATTACATGCTTTAACATACGAATAAAATCTTGTTAAAGAATTAACATCCTATCTAGAATCATAGTACACAATAACAAACGATGGAATCTGAAACAACTTACAACGTTTATGCATCATAATCTTAAACTTTTCTCATTCTTTTATTTAGTTAACTAAACCTTCTTTGTTTAGTCAACTAACCCTTTTTCATCACCTTGTATTTCACATTTCATTCATACTCATTACACCTTCTTGCCTTTAGGTAATCATTCTCTAGCTTTCCATAACTACATCAAGACTCATTCATCAATTACTAAGCAACAGTATTTTTGCTCCACTATCTCACATTCTAAATTGATATTGATAACAGAAAACTTACACACAACAATCATGCTCACATCCCTAGTTTAAACAACAAGAACTAACTACTAACCATACACTTTTAATGAGTAAATGAACTATAACATTTCTCACCGGACTACACATACTTTTGTAACACCAATTATTAGTGATTACCTAGCATGCTTTTAAATCGAATACGCAGGGGAAATTGTCATGCTTTCTATGCCATAATCGATAACAACATAGCCATTCATTCATTTCCTTTTCCTTCACATTTCAGTCATGATCCTCATGGTCACTTTTCCTCTTATTTCTCATATTTACTTGTTGAGTATAATAATAACATTCATAAAAACGAGATAACAAGGTAGCATCAATAACAACACTAACTCTAACTCACACACACTTTACTTGGGTGTAGGGCACAAGGCCAAGACAACCCATTCCTTACCTTGAAGCTTTAATGTGATCATCGCTTAATCGTTTCATTTCTTCTCTTTTAGTACCTTCAAAATATAATAACATTTAATTATTAATCCAATCAATTAATTAATTTATTAATCTCGTCGTCTTTTCCTATCTTAAATCCTTATACGTCACTCATTAAAGTTTCTTAAACAAAACACTAAATCACAATAACCCAACTAAATTGATTAATCCAATATAGCAGATTAACCAACCTCCATTAAATGACATATTAACAGTTTAAACCAAGTATAACCTTCCATAACATCTCGCAACAGTGAACAAAACACAGCCTATAATCATGCTTCACAATTGAACACTAAGGCTGTCATCCATAGAGGATAAATTATAGCTCAATCACATGCCAAAATCTCCAACAATAACTTTTCCAGAACAAGTCCTCAATCATTAACAAGACACTAGTTAATCAGAGAAGTCCTCCCAACAACGCAGCATCCAGATTCATATGGTTCCTCTCTTAGACAAGAAATAAAACTTGACAAAGCATAATTGAACAAACAGTTCATTCTATCAAATCTCACACCTACTGCATATAGACATACACAAGGAAAATAACTTTTGTTTCTTCAACAATTCTTGAATTTTTCCATAATCATACAGTAACAAAGCAATTCGATCTGACAGAACATATTTCATCTAAACCAGCATTCTTTTCACATGAAATCTGTAAAACCATGAAGAGGATCCAAGCATTACCTAAAGAATAGAAAAATACTCGAGAAGCAGCTTCAATCTTCCGACATCTCCATCAATCCTTCACTTGGCAACAGTCAAGAACCCTCTCGACTTACTCCTCTCCCGTAGTGTCTCTCAATTTCCTTCACTATTTTCTTCCATTTCACGACTATCCTAAATTTATAACCAGAAGAGAAGGTTTGAAATACATCCAAGTTATCCCGTGATTCAAGCGATCAAAAGCGGGTTCTTCGGGTCAAAAACAGATCCCGATTTTTTGGCTAAATCTTCGGCCTTCAATCATTGTAGTTATATTACGTTATGTTGTCCTTCACGGGTATGAACCAGCGGAACAGACCGATTTTGATTGAACCGTGAAGCAGACGACAAGTCGTTCCTTCATGAAAGACACCCCTGAGCAAGTCGTCCAACTCGCACGTACAACCCATCGATTCCGCCATCTCAGAAATAACCAAGGCATTGAACATCAGAAAATCGAATGAGAGCTCACCTAGGTCGGGAAATCGCGACTCCAAATCGCGATTGTAGTCGGGTTGGACTCATCCGTGCCCTAGCCGGCAGCAGCGACCATGTCACCACTCCACATCGTAAACAGCGCCGGACAGTACCGCTTGACAGCGTCGCAGCAGCCGTCCCGCACTCGTGCTCGCCGTTCGCCGTTCGCCGACCCCAATTTCGCCCTCGCCTCTCCCTCTCTCGGTCAATCTCTCACTCTCCCTCCCCTGTTCTTTCTCCTCTTCCCATAAATGGCCAAGGGCCATTTATTTTTAATTAATTAATTATTTATTTATTTATTTATCATTTTTATTTTAATTCTTTAATTCTAATTAATCCATTATATTAGTTCTTCACTAATTAAAATCATCTTTTCTTTTCACCCAATTAAAATCATCATTAATAATTTAATTAAATATTTCATTTAATTAAATTATTCTTAACCCGAATCCAAATTCTTGATTATTATAAGTTCAATGATTGTGATTGACGATTACGTCTTTGATAATACCCCGATAATTATCCAATTAAATCCAAATATTCTAATTTTTCTATAAATTATCCTTATTAAATTCTGATATAAAAGTTCGAGGTATTACATATAAATACGCAATGTAATATCCTCATACTCCTAACACTTCCATTATATCACGTATACGGGGAAAACGTAACGGAATTACTTCTCGACTTAATGCCCTAGAACGTTCTCAGTAATACCCCGATAACTATCCAATTTAAAAATATCGGGGTGTTACACTACTATATAAGCAACGATTGTGCAGTCTGGCAAGTTCACCGTAAATCACGAAATCCTTGGCGAACACTCATACTCTTAGACCTTCGTTCCACACCATTTAATCTCCACCAATGGATACCCGCGCAAAGAAAATATCGCTCAAGCAAAAGGGTGGTTCGCCGCAGACTCAGTCTCGGCCACAGACAGAAATGGCAGACTCGGGTCGTGAACAAAGTTGGATTGCAATCGATCTCATTGTGAGTCAGTTGCACTGCATTTTTCGCTACAATGCAAGGTGGAACACCCGCAATGGAAGGTCCAGCAACAACGAGTGAAGTGGGAGTAGCCTCGATGGAAGTTGGAGGACCCGCGACTGCCCCTGTTGGCAGAATTGAAGCACAAGCTGAGGTTGAAGCACAACCTTTGCCTCAACCTCATCCTCAACAACGACTGGAAGCAAATGCATTGTTTCGTTTCCAATCCGTTACAGCGGGGTTCCACTGCCCACTCTCCAGGATAGCCGAAGCAAAGGAACGGTATGAAGCTGATGCTAAACACCGTTCAATTATTGTTTATAGAAGAGTAGATTTTGAGTCATTGATTGAGTTGGAAATTGAAGAATTGTTTGAGGGGGTTGGCTTAGCCGGTTTGTGCCGATTGGGTCGAAGTTACAGTGAGTGGATTTTCAAACTATTTTATACAAATTTGGAACTGTCCACCCAAGCATTAGAGGTCTGGACTTACATGTTTGGACGGGAGTTGAGAATGACTCCCAGAGACATTAACGTGCTGCTTGGATGTTCGGGGGAGGAACCACGTGAGCACTACTACCATGTGTTTCGGGAGCCACATTTCATTAGAAGAGAAAAAGGGTTGACAATGCTTAGATTGTTGCACAGTGATCCAAAGTTTACAGCGTACAAGAAGCCAAAGTCCAATGACTTGAATGCCATAGCCCGAATGACCCACATCATCATGATGCACACCATTTTGCCTTAGGATGGACATTGAAACCATGTTAGCTGTATGGATCTCTATCTGCTTGGGAAGGTGTTCAACAGGAAAAAAAAATGGAAATCAGCTTTGTCATTTTGATCACATGTATGACATGCTCAACAACCCGGCGAAGAGTCTATCTTTTAATTGGCTCATGCAGAGAATTGTGGAGCATTACATGGTACCGATATCGGAGGAGAAGCCGAGAATCGAAGAGAAGGCCACAGACGTCAACAACAAATTGAAAGTGGACCAAATGGGGCTCAGCAAAGTTGAAGGGGTATGGGTATGCCAGACTTCATCCAAGCTCGCCCCGAAGAAGCAAGCTAGAGTGTCCAAGCTGCAAGCCCCACCACCCCCTCCCCCCTCCTCTCAGTTGTACGACCTCCACCTCCCTCAGTGGCCCAGCCTCCAGCCCCTTAAGAGGAACAGGCTCCAGCATCGCCTCTGCAGCACATGGAGGATGATGCTCCGCAGCCGATGACTCCAACCCCCTCCTCAGACATCTCATTTTACTTCGATGTTTGAGGAGATGTCCGACTGGATGCGCAGTATGGAGACCGACTTGTCTAGATGGAGGAACTCCATCAAATGGGGCTAAACAGAATATAAATGATGGAGGAGCACCATCAAATGGGGCTACTCCAAATGCGAAAAAATGGAGGAGCAACATCAAATGGGGTTGTCCAAATGCAAAAAATGAAGGAGCAACTTTAAATGGGGCTGCTCCAAATGCAAAAAATGGAGGAACAACGTCAAATGGGGCTACTCCAAATGCAAAAAAATGAAGGAGTAAGCAA
Organism: Begonia loranthoides; assembly: GCA_022433065.1. Lineage (NCBI taxonomy): Eukaryota > Viridiplantae > Streptophyta > Magnoliopsida > Cucurbitales > Begoniaceae > Begonia > Begonia loranthoides. The sequence continues at coordinate 21,423,035 of CM039470.1, read as the reverse complement.
AGGAGCGCAATCATGAGATGTTGGCAACATTGTACAGAATGGGGCAACGAACAGCTCCTCCACCGTCATCTCTAGTAGCCTCTGAAGCAGCCCCTCCAGCAGCCCCTTCAGCAGCCTCTCCAGTGGCCTCTCCATCGTCCTCTTCAGCAACGAAAGGTGAAGACTGCTTGTAAGTTATTTACTTTTTACGCAAAGACCATTATTTACTTTATTTGTATGCGACGTAATAACGTGTCTAAAATTTGCAGCACAATTGCGCACAGAGGTGAACCTGCTCCTCCTGCGTCGAGTGGATCGTAGCCTCTACCACTTAAAACTGTGCGTGTGGTACGTCTTTGACTTGGTTATCTATGTGTGTTTGCACTTATTCATGTCTTATTAGTCTGACGGTCTTTTGTTAATGTTTCTTACAGCCAGGTGACCTGATGGATCTTTTCAAGAAACTTATTGCTGGAAATACTCGGAAGAACTTGGAGACGTGCACATTTCTTTTAGGAAAGCTGGTCAATGATGAGTATACCATTACTGAGATCATCTTCTTGCAGTAAGAAGAGACGAAAAACACTGTGAGAATTACGTTCTTTTACATTAAGTAGTTCAGAAGCTTTTATCTTAGTACTCATCCTTGCTTTGTTTTCTTTGTATGCAGTGCTATGCATTAAATGAAGAAGAATACTTCGAGGTTCAACATAAAAAATTGCTAATGATAATAGGGTGGATTCACATAAATAAACATCTCGCTTTTACAGTTTTTCGTGCATGTTTCAACAGTTCTAATGCATAGTTTACATTTCAGTCGCACATAAAGCAACCATGTTTTATGTTGTCTATTGACCTGCACACTCATTGCCCTTACCAGCTTTTGCTGCCTGAAGAAATTTCGATCGTCGTAGCACCAACTAACAAAGTGTGGTGTATTTTTTCCCTAGTGTAGATTCATATTGTTTTCCGCTTATGTACTGATTTTTCCCTTTGCATTTCAGCCTGCATGACATCTTTCAGTGTACGAGTGGGAGGTTGGGAGTAATCCAAGAATGCAAGAAGAAAGATGACTTCCACGATCACAATAATGTACCCGCGAAGGGTCTGTTGTTCAATAAAGCATCTAACGTAATAGTGGAACCACAAGTGTATTTTGAGATCACAAATTTGTTGAAGAAACCTGGCAAGAAAGCGGCTTAGAGTAGTTGAGATGTGTAGGGATACAAATAGACATATTTATTTTGTTATACATAATAAAAAATTATGTTGATGTTTATGTTTTGTTTTGTTTACTTGGATAATATCTATTTCGAAAATATCTAGCTTGGATAATATATGGTTTTCGATAATGTCACAAGTAAGATAGACTAAAAACAAGATAAACTCTTGCAAAATTTTTAATTTTTTGAAAGAGAAATTGACTCAAACCATTTCATTTATCATCAACAAATGCTTCAACTTTGCCAAAATGTGGTACAATTCAGCTCTTAGAAATCTCTAGGGTTCGCTAATCGTTAGCAAAATCACTAAGAAAATCACGAGTGTAGTATTGCCGCATGATGATCAACCGCAGATCATTACCAATCAATTGTGGAATGTCATCAATCCGCGTCAGATCATAGTAAATCAGCGGCAGATGGTAGTCAATCTGTGGTGGATGGTATATGATATGCGGTGAACCATCAATATTTTAACGTTATTTTTAAAAATATTGATTTGCAACGGAACAGTACACAATCCGCCGTGGATCGAAATAAATGCGTTTAACAGCAAACGTGACAATGATGTTTGCAAGAACTTTTTTCTATAGTTCAATGGTTAATGTTTTAGCAAAAATAGATTAGTGGTTGACTTGTCATTGATCACAAAGTACGATGATTGATTTGTCATTTTTCCCATTAAATAATTTTCAATTTTATAGAAATAATCCATGTTATTTTGATGCACCATGATTTAATTCAAATTTACTGAACATAATCGCATATTCGAAATCTCATGGTGACACACGAATTTACTAATTTGACTATATGGCCCAATACTCACACGTGGCAAAAGACCTACGACAAGTATCAAGAAACCCGTCAACCCAAATAATTTGACTTATACTAAATCAAAAAATTTATTTAAAAAAATATAAAATCTAAAAATTTACAGATTTTACAAATACAATGCTAGATGTGAGATGTTGAAACATCGGCTTACCCTAGGATTGGTGCAATGGTAGAGATTATAGAGTGCCGCAGCTAGAGTAGTTTCAGAATTACTCAATTTAACCTAAATGATATTCAGTAAATTAAGAATAACAGTTGTATAAGTGTACTAATCTTACATCATTATGCATATTTAAATATAAAATATGATATAGATGACTTTACATTCATTGGATCATGTATGTCTTAAAATTGCATTGTTTGATGCTTAAGTTTTGCTTCCTATGTATGGAAATTTGAAAGTAAATATTGGTTAACAGCAATAATATTTTGTATTCTTACTTCATGTATGTAAATGTGTAAGTTCATGAATAAAAAGGAAATCAATTTAAGATTTCTCTTGGGTGCAAAACTTCAACCCTATGAGGAAGCAGACTAGATTTCTATATCCCTTTTATGTGAAAGCCTTGTGTATTTATGACGTGTGTAATAGTTTACACTTGTTGATTGATGCATAAGCATATTAACATAAATAAAACAGTGTCAATATAAAAAGAATATTATATTAAAATTAAATTTACATGCAATGAACTACATTTACATTAAACCGTGGCATATGTATTAATTGTATATTTCACTTTATATATTGTAGTAGTGTCTTTGATTATAAATTTGTAATTCTATGTGTTTGGAATGATTTATTGAGCCCCTAAAATTCACTATATTTTGTAGATATAGATGACAATCGGGTTAAAGAAAAATCAAAGGTAAATATTGGAGTTCGGTATGAACTCAATTTTATTTGGATTGAGTCGGTTAAGTCCACATTTTGAATATCATATTTAGAATTTTAGTTTAATGTTATAAATATATGCTTGATTTGTAAAATTAATTGTAGGTTGATTTTGATAGTGAATTTTTTCTTATTCATGATTTTTTTTATTAAGGTTTTAAAGTAAATCTTGGGGGTCCTTTTTACCATGTTTTTCTTTTTCAATTTTGGATTTGATTCTTAACAAGGGGAATTAAGGCGAGATTGAGCGTTTCTAGAATGCGTATTTCAATATATCGAAGCAACTTTCTTAAATCAAACAAGTTTTATCATTTTCAAAAAATTGTAAATTCTTCTGGAAAAGAAAAAGCATTTGTGTTGTTTCTTTTTCAACTGTGAAGAAACAATGGCGTTAAGAGAGGAGTTTACTACCACGGTTTTGCTTAGCCTCTAGTGTTTGTTTGAAAAAGGTATGATTTTTCTTCTTTTTCAAACTCGCCTAGCAACCATTCGTCACCTTTCGGCCCATCCGATATGTGACCTTTTAAACCGAAAAGATACTTGGAATTTGGGGTATTTGGAATTGTGAATTTTTGATGTTTTGATTTACTGGTTTGAATATTCTTTTTAAATTTATAAAATATTTGCCGTTCATTTATTGGTCATAAATATCTATTTTTTTGGGCTAGATTTGTGTTGTTTTCGAGATCATATTTTGTTATCATCAAGGATATTAATATTTTTTGCGCTTTAAAATTTTTGGTCCGATATTTTGTTGACATTGTATTTTGGGCGATGGATATTTCAATACATGATATCTCGTCTTTGGACCAGAGTATGAAGTTGTTGTTATTGCAAGTAAAGATGAGAACTGGTCTCAGATAGATGGATTTGGATGATTATTTGTTGGACTTTGATGACATGTCATCATCATGGATAGAGGAGGAGAAATTATGTAAGAATTGAAAAATCTTATCTTTAACACATGCATTTATAGAAGCAAATTTTGCAAGATGTCATGAAAGAGAAAACTACTACTGAATTATGATTAAAACTAGAGTAATTGTACATAACCAAAACCATAGCGAGTAAGCTGCATCTTTATTTTTCTCAGTTGATGGAATATACTTCTATTGAAAAATACTTGACCATATTCAAGTAAATAGTTTAAGATTTGAAGACTGTGAAATGCAAGTACGATTAAGAAAATTTGAGATTGATTCTATTGTGTTCATCGTCTGCTTCATATGGTACTTTCAAAGATATTATGTTATGTAGTCATGATACCTTAACTCAATAAGAAGTTTATAATGCATTGCTTGCAAAAGATAAGATGAAATAGATTGTTGATTGAATTGAGTCTTAAGTAGAGGGACTCGTTGTTCAGGGTAGAACACAAGAGTCGAATAGTAATGGCTGTGATAATGTTCATGGTTCAAATAGCTAATTAAAGTCAAGGAACCACAATAAGTATTGCAACTTTTGTCAAATGAAGAGGCATGATAAATTTGAGTGTTATGAATTGCATAGTAAAATTAAGAGAGCTGTTGAGAAGAGAAAACAATTGGATGAAGTTTTTGTTGCAGAAGAAGACCCTGGTGATGGAGATCTTTTAGTTGTATCAAAAGGAAATTCAAAGCCTTGCTAGGAATTGATTCTAGATTCAACTTCTTCATTTCATGTGTTTCAATCGCAATTTGTTTTCAAGATATGAAACTGTTTTTTAGGATGTTGTGTAGATGGATAGTAATACACCTTGTAAAATAGTTGGTATTAGAACAAGCAAAATAAAAATATTTGATGGAGCTATCAAGACACTTAGGTAATGTGCGACACGTTCCCGATTTGAAGAAAAATTTAATCTTTTTGAGTACTATTGATTCAAAAGAATAAAAGCACAAAATTGTAGCTAGAGTCAAAATTAGTAAAGGTGCTCTTATTATGTTGAAAGGACAAAAAAAGTTTGCTATTTTTTGTGTGGTCGAGTTCCATTGTTATTAGTAATAAGGTTGTTATGTCTGTTAAGTCATGTTCTAGAGAGTTATCTGAGAAGATCACTAGAAATCAAGTACTTATGTGAGGTTTAAGTTTGGATTAGGATCTACATCACAACCTATATACCAGGCTAACTTAGATGTTCAGCATGATAATGCTACTGCATCGTCACCAGTTTCAGTTTTGCATCATCATTCTATTACAAATGGAAAATCTAAGAGGGAGATAATACCTTATTGATAGTATGGTAAAACTTGTCACGACCAGGAGGTGGGTCTAATAGAAATGCTAAGTTGAGCGACCATATCTTAGAAGAGGACCCAATTATCTAGCCCAAAGCTTGGTTCACAATGGAAGACTTGAACTCAAATAAAAGTCGTAGCTCTCACAAAATGGGGTCTAGGTCCACATTGTGATCATGAGAAATAATAGAATAAATGAAATTTAACACTGTGCATCTATTACAAGTCCAAACAATATATGAATATTAATACAGTCCAAAATAGTTGCTAAAGTCCTCACCAATAGACAAACTAAAATACTCAAAGGAAGAGAAGGGAAACATAAACTATGTCCCCTAGCTATTACACCTGACCAGCCTTGCCTTTACCTGGAGAGAAGAGGTCGTTGGGGTGAGTGACTAATTTAGTAGGAAACTTATACTAAATGCAATGCATAAAAAACTGGTTTTTATTTTTCCTCATTAAAACCATGATCAAAATTATTTCTCATGCATGAATGTAAAATCATTTCAAAAACATTTTTGACGATCAAAATAGGCTCCACGAGCCACCAATGAGCCACTCATCAAAACATTGCTGGATACCTAGCCAGCTATAATAAAATAAGTCTACATCATTTTCACTAGTGAGACAAGAGTTCGTGAAAAATAAAGATCACTTAAGGACACTCATAAGATGGAAATGCCTTATGAGTTTGGAGGAAGAACTCTGAGCGCTATTCAAAGATCTAGCATCTCAATCGGGGAACCAGTTAGCGATGACACAACTCAAAACATATACACCCTGGTCAAGTTTAGAGATTCGAAATCCAACAAGCGCATCAACGCTTCCTTATTACTCATTTTCAAACAGGATGCAAACAAAACATTTTCACACAGTAGAAGATGTATCAGGATGACCTCGTGATGCTTTGACACAGAGACTATCCAAAGTATTAAGAGGATTCATCCTCCCATATCAGTATCATAGCACACCATGAAATACCATGCATGTAAAGTAAACGTGTAAAACTCACGTATATATGTAGTATAAATATTAATGTACTGTCACTTAGTTTCCATCAGGTTTTCATATGTGGCAACTCATAAAATAAAGTTTAAAAAATCGTGATGCAATGCAATGCGATAAAGTATAAAATCCTTACATTTTTGGCAACCTTTTCTTACCAATCATAGCAACAATCTCTTCAAGAATTGACTCAAATTCCACGAAGTCGTCAGAACCTATAATAGAGTGAGCCATGCTGAGTTCCTATCAAAACTCTAGGAAAAGTAAGGAATAAGTCCTATATTGGGACTAGGAACCTAAATCAGAAGTAAAAGACCATGGCTGTGAACTTCGTAGCACCTTGGTGATAAAAATTTGATCGACAATGTTGTCGCAGTCATTTGGTCCATACATTGGACGAGCGAATCGGCCAGCTAGTCCAGTGCGAACATCTAGTTTAATGTTATAAATGTATGGTTGAGCCACAAAATGCATTTTATCATGATTTTGATAGTGAATTTTCTCCGCTATTAGTTTTTTTTTTTCTCATTTTGGTTTTCCAAGTAAATTTTAGTGTCCTATTTGTTGTGCTTTTCTTTTTCAATTTTGAATTTGATTTTCAACAATAAACTAAAGATAAAGAGTCTTAGGTTGAAAGAATAGGTTGAGAATATTGATCTCTTGAAGCTTAATAGGCCGTATTTTGTAAAAATTGTAAATAACATATTGATAAAGTGTATTGTTATTTGGGTTCTTTAATAGGATTCTATAAGCCATGCTTATTAATGTAACGTGGTGTGCTTTGAACATTATTTGGTCATAATGTCAGTGATTTAAAAAGAAAAATTTGTTGTGGCCTTTTTGCAATGTATGAATATTGTATGCATGAAGAATAGGAAAAACTATGGAATGAAAATTCAAAAGTAACAAATACAAATTCAAAAAAATTCAGATTCAGAAAACATTGAGAAAACTAAAAGAATAATTTCAGTCATCAATTTTTTCTTCTTTCTCCTCTATTCACTCACAAACTATAACCTTCCCTCTCACCACTCTGCAACTACTAACAAACTAAGCCATGTCATACATTTTTTCCTTCTTTATCCTTCCTTATGTTTATATGTGTTCCCACTAAAATGGTTTTTCCCATTACCGTATGCATTATTACTCTCTCTTTCAAAAGATACCTTGTCCTCAAGGTAAAATTGTGGAAATCTAGTATGCAACTCCGCTATTGGCTCCCAAGTTGCTTCTTCCTCTAGTTTGTCTTGCTAGTGTACTAAAACTTCCTGTCGACCTCGCACCCAACATTGTCCTAAAACGTTTTCTGGATAAAGAGTTGGAAGTTAAGAATCTAAATCTTCCCAACCAATTGGGCCTTAGGACACTGGATGATGACCCACTACTTTTTTAGCTTTGACACATGAAAAATTGGGTGTATTTTTTACCCTAGGTAGTTGAAGTTTGTAAGGCACTTCACCAATACGAGCTAGCACTTTAAACAGCCCAAAAAACTTTGGAGCTAATTTTTTATTTACTCTTTTCTTCACCTATATTTTTTGATATTGTTTCAACTTTAACCAAACTGATTCGCCTATTTCGAATTGTTGATCTTGGCAGTTTGAATATGCTAGTTTTTTCATCCATGCTTGGGCTTGCTCTAGATTTCACTTCAAGAGTTTTAATTGTTCATCTTGGTCCCTTAGTTACAGATCCACAAAACTGATCGACGTTTTACAGTTGCAGTAACGAAGTAGAGTAGGTTGTGTCTGACCATAAAAGTCTTGAAAATGGGTCATTTATGCTTCCCCTTGAAAATTGGTGTTGTACCAATATTCCACCCAACTCAATCAAGAGCTCCAAGTACGTGGCTGGTCCGACACAAAACAATGTAAATAAGTTTCTAAACAATGATTCAATATCTCAATTTTCCCATTTGTTTGCAGGTGATAAGCCGAACTCATTCGAAGTTCAGTTTGTTCCAAATGAAAGAATTTTTACCAAAATTTGCTAATAAAAATTATATCGCGATCACTTATGATATACTTTGTGGCATACCATGTAGTTGGACTACTTCCTTGCAAAAGACTTCAGCAACTGTTTTAGCCATATGTGGGTGTTTGAGTGCAATAAAATGGACAAACTTTGTGAATTTGTCCACCTCCACCAAAATATTTTCAAACCGATTTCATTTCAGTAGTCCTTCTATGAAATCTAAAGAAATATCCTCTCATGCCATCGTAGGAATTGGTAATGGTTAGAGAAGACTAGCCAAATTGGAAGACTCCACCTTGCTGCACTGGCAAATAACATATTCAGACACAATTTTTTTAACTTCCTTGTATAACCCTTCCTGAAACACATTTGCACTGATTCGCTATAAGTTCTCCAAATACTCGAATGTCCCCCCTTGGGTTATGAATGAAACTCCTCTAGCAATTTTTGTTTCAATGAAGATGTTGAAGGTAGCATAATTCTGTGTTTGAATAATAAACTCCATTTTGTAACGAATAGTGCTTATTAGTATTTGTTTTGTCCAAAATAACCTTATTTAAAACCAACATCTTATCATCCATACGTATTTCCTTTTCCAAAACAGCTAAGTTTAACAGTTGAGGACACGAGACAATCGCAATAATTCCTCCTTCAACCAGCTGCCCCGTCTAAAAAAGACGTCTCCCACCTTGTTTTCCTTTATGTCCTTGTACGCTATATCGCAATCAAACCTCAATAGCTTTACTAGTCATTTTTGTTGCTCTATAGTAGTCAGTCATTGGTTGGTGAATATAGTGAAACGCTGTCCTAACAGATACAAATGCCATTTTTAAACTATGAGAACTAAAACAATCAATTCCTTCTCATAAATTGATTTAGAACGTTTGGTAGTAGAAAATCCATTGTTGAAAAAGGCTATTGGGTGACCCAATTGGCTAAACCACCCCAATACCTTCTCTAGATGCATCCACCTCCAACACAAATTGTTTTGTAAAATCTGTTAGTGCCAAAATTTGAAATTTAGACTTTTGCCCTTTTAAAGATACAAAACGTTGCTAGGCTTAATCATCCACATAAATTTACCCTTCTTTAACACTTAGTTAGGGGGCGAGCAATTATTCTATAATTGTTGACAAATCGACGATAATACCATGTCAATCCAAGGAAACCCCGAATCTCTTTGACTGAAGATAGTAACATACAATTCAACATACATGTATTATTTTCTTCCTCTGCTTGAACTTCCAGAATGTCAATTTTGTGTCCCAAACAGTGCTCTGAATCTTGGAAGAAAGAACATTTTTCCTTGTTCAACACAAAGCTATTCTTGGATAAAATGTACAGAGCTGAACTTAAGTGAAGAAAATGATCCTCTACTGTGGTGCTCAAAATCATAATATCATTGAGGAATACCAACACAAATTGATGTAGGAATGGCTAAAATAAAGCTAGCATTGTAGCTTGGAAAGTTGCTGGGGCGTTTGTTAAACGAGAGGGAATAACAAGAAACTCATAATGATCTTCGTGTGTGTGAAAGACAGTCTTCTCAACATATTCCTTGCACATGCGTATCTGATGATACCCATTTTTCAAATCCAATTTAGAGAAGCAAGTTGCCCCATGAAGCTCATCAATTATTTCTTCAATTATCGGAATGGGAAACTAGTCAGGAATAGTAATCTTGTTCAACTCCCTATAATCCACACAAAATCTTCAGTCCCCATCTTTCTTCTTGACTAATAAAATTGGGCTAGAATAAAGACTTTGGCTAAGTCAAATAATGTTTGTGGTCGTCATGTTTGAAACTACTCAATTTGTGTTTTTTAGGTAGTGTGGAAATCTATAGGGCTAGATATTAAGGGGAGCCACTCCTTGCTATAAACGGATAGCATGATCATTATATCGACTAGAAGGAAAATTGATAAGTTCCTCAAACACTAAATTAAATCTACTTTGAAGGGCTTTCATATATTCTCCCACCCTTGAAGTCCAAGCCATAGGAAATTGGCTACCTTGCCCCAGCTCAACCCAAAAACCTTCCTCTCCCCCCAACATGAGTTTTCCTATTTTTTTAGAGTGACCTTTCATAAGGCTAAATTCTGCTAGCTGGGTAATATATACTCCAATCCATTCTATTCAAAACTTAGCCACAGTTGCTCAAAGTTGGCTTTAATTATGCCAAGAGATTTTCAACACGCTACTCCCAAACTTCATCCACACTAGGAATTTCAAAGGGTAATAAGTCTACACAAAATTTCACACCCTATATATCTACAACAATATTACGACAATCTTTCTCAATACTCACCATGAATCCATCTTCTACCTTGATAACCAACTCTGGAATTGTGGCAAGCATGAGTCGTTCTTGCCAAAGTTGTAATACCCCGACTTTTTATATCAGAATTTAATAAGGATAATTAGAAATTAATTGAAGGTATTTAGATTAATTGGATAATTATCGGGATATTACTAAAGATGTAATCAACTATCATTATCATCAAGCGATATTTCGAATAAAGCAGGAATTGGAATTGGATTAAGAATAATTTAATTAAATAAAGGATTTAATTAAATTATTAAAAGATAATTTAATTAAGTGAAATGAGGATTTAAATTAAAAGGGGATAAATTAAATGGAATTGGTGAGTAATTAAAATAAATGAAAAATCAAAAAGGGGAAAAGATCGAAGTGAGCCGGTTTGGTTCAGGCTGGATTCGGTTCAGTCTGGCCTATTCGATGCTGGTCCGGTGGAAGGCAAATTAAAGGGGATAAAAATTAGGTTGGAATTGGATTGCTGAAGAGAAGAATCGGGAATGAGGGAGAAGAGTGAACCCGATGGAGACCGAGAGGGAGACGCGAGAGAGGGACCGAGAGGGAGGGACCGCGGCGATGAGACAACATCCAGCGAACGAGCGAATTGCCGGTGACTACACAGTGACGACTGGAGAGCTCGTGGGTGGACTTTTTCGCGACGGTGAGGCGCGATCCGCGTGCAACGAGCATCAGCGTGCTCAGGACAACTTCCTCGCGGAGTGCGGGACGTCCAGGCCAATGGCAGGCGTACGGGCTGCTACGGCAGCTCGAGTTCGGGACTCCGCTGGTGGCACTTTTTGGCGTCGGGTCAGGCTACGTTCGGGTGCTCCGACCCAGGTACGAGAGATCCGGTTTGACCCGGTTCGGGTTGAACCGCGAACTACCAAATTTGAATCTTCCACGTTGGCCTTCCTTTCCTGCTGGTAGAGCACTGTCGAAAGTGAAGGGATGGGCATGGAATTGTTGGAAGACAATGGGGAGTATCCTCTGGAATGGTGAAGGAAATTATGGAAGTGTTGTCGAGTGAATGATGAATAAAAAGATAGAGGAGAGTGCGGGTGATTTCCCCTGTGAAGCCGAGTGTAGAAGACCGGAGGTGGAGCTCTCTAGAGTGGTGTGCTATGTATTCTGATTTTGGCGTGAGGGCTAAGGTGATGTTGTGGTGATGGATGACCAAGAACTGTAAAGGATGATGTCCTAGTTTCGGGTGTACTCCAGGTAACAATTTTCTTCCTTATTACTGATGATTTGGATGAAGTGATAATCTGTTGGTTTTAGAAGTGATGATTGGTTGCTTGCAGTAAAATGCATTCTGCCACTGTTAGTGATTATTGTTGTGGCCAATTATAATTGAATGATGAGTTGAATATTGTTATGTAATTCTATCCTATTGATTGATTTTATGAGAGTAATTGTAGAAGATAAACTGGTGAAGGATTATTGTGATGCTACCTGTGTCTTTTGTTTATTGCTTTGTTAATGGTGATGAGATTTGGTTGTTGCTCTTCTGTGTTGCGTGACCTCCTTGTATTGTTGGTAATGGAGTAGTACCATATTAATGGAAATGTTGGTCACTGTTAATGGAGCTTGGCCATGTATGGTGATGTTCTGTTCAGCTTATTGCTTGAAGGATAAGGGTGAAGGTTTTATTGGAATGCTTTGTTGCTTTTGAATGTCCTTTTTGTTTACTGCATCCCAATTTGTAAGTTGATGATGATTATTAAAAGTAAAAGAATATATGTTGACTGTCGTTAAAATGCATTATGGATACATGCTCAGTGTGTGGTATTAGGAATCGTTAAGTGGTAATTAAATTATTAAATAATAAATAAGAAATATCGATATGAAAGTTATGGTTCATAATTGATAAATATATCAAAAAATAAATGTTAATTATTTTGAAGGTATTAACGAGAAAATGATAAAGAGTTAAACACGCTAAGGACGCCAAGTAAGTTGATACTCACTGTGCTTTCGTTTTCGGACCCTACATCACAAGAATTAGAACCTTATTTGTTGATTGTTATCGCTTTCATAAAATATTTAGGTTGTTTACTGCTTTACTACAAATTGAGCATGTTTCGTATATTATGCAATTTTTTGTTGACTGTTTATTAGAGTTAGGTTCTTTTAATGATATGTTTCATAAATGAGCATGATTAGAGATTGTTTGAATGATATGATAGAACTGTATGTATTCACGAGAATCATGCATCATAGTTTTCAAAAGATATGAAAATGATTTTCATGCATGGTTTTGAAAAGGAAACGAAAAGTGGTGGAATGGATGCTCATACCTACTAAGTGAACGGCATTCTCAAGGGCTGATCACCCGAGCGAACAACAATCACTTAGCTATAGGAATATCCATTGTATCATTGAATAAAAGTAAATAGGCGTGTGGGGGTACGGGAGAATTGATGACTATCCATCGATGGGGACACCATAGGATGTATCTCCCTATCGGAGTGATGGTTAACCACGTGGACTCTAGGGTTTATCATTTCTCTTGTACGGAAATTCCCAATGTCTTCAACAAAAAGATAATGGTGACGGTCATCGGTGGTGAGGCCATATGATGTATCTCCTCGCCAGGGTGACAGATAGCCACATGACCATAGGATGTATCCATTCTCTTAGTACATGGAACAGATAGGTTCCCTTCCAGAAAATGAAATTAAATAATAACAAAGTGAATAAACGTAAATAGGCATGTGGGGGTTTGGGAGATTTGATGACTGTCCATCGGCGGGGACGCCATAGGATTATCTCCCTATCGGAGTGATGGTTAACCACGTAGACTCTAGGGTTTATCATTTCTCTTGTACAGAAATCCCTAACGTCTTCAACAAAAAGAGAATGGATACGGTCATTGGTGTTGTGGCCATAGGATGTATCTCCTCGCCAGAGTGACGGGTAGCCACATGACCATAGGATGTATCCATTCTCTCAGTACATGGAACGGATAGGTTCCCTTCTAGAAAATAAAATTAAATAATAACAAAGCGAATAAACATAAGTAGGTGTGTGGGGGTTCGAGAGATTTGATGACTGTCCATCGGCGGGGACGCCATAGGATGTATCTCCCTATCGGAGTGATGGTTAACCACGTGGACTCTAGGGTTTATCGTTTCTCTTGTATGAAAATCCCTAACGTCTTGAACAAAAAGAGAATGGTGACGGTCATCGGTGGTGAGGCCATAGGATGTATCTCTTCGCCAGAGTGATGGATAGTCACATGATCATAGGATGTATCCATTCTCTCAGTATATGGAATAGATAGGTTCCCTTTCAGAAAATGACATTAAAAGGAAATGGAAACAGAAAGGGACAGATCAAGTAAAGTTAAGATCAAGAAGACTGAAAAAGAAAGGAAATGAAATGAGAAACGAAAACATAAAGAAAATGAAAAGAAACGGAAAAGGGAAACGAAAAAGGATTTCAAAAATCCGTAACATGTTTATTTTATTTTATATCATTTACTGAGCATTAGGCTCATTAGTTTAGTCTTGTTAATGTAGATATATGCTTGGAAATAGACAATCAATACAAGAAGCAGTTGATGAGTAATTTGCACGAATGAATTTTGTGGCTGGCTGGGCTAAAGAGTAACTAGTTTTGTAATTAATAAAGTAAACCGTTTAAGTTTCATATTTGTTTAATTTATGCTTTCGCTATAATTTAAGAAAAAGAGTTTATAAATGAAACGCTATGTTTTAAAAAAAAGAGTTTATAAATGAAAGTTATTCCACTATTAAAAATATTTTAAACGACTATTACTGTAAAAGGATTTTAAGTAATGGATTTAAGACTCGGTTTAAAAGAAAAGTCTTACTTTAATTTTATAAAAGAAAAAGTTTTAAATTTCATGAAATTTTAGAAGAAAATAAAAATTGGGACGTTACAAAAGTACTTTCTTGTGAACAAAGAAGGAATTTGCCCTTAAATCCACCAACATAGTAACTTGCTGAACTCTAATTTTGCTAAACAGCTTCAAGGTATGTTTACTATCCACTCCCGCCATCGAGAGAAGAGAAAAATCTAGCTAGAGGAGCTTCAACCCCTCATCAGAGTTGTCCTTTGCTTCCGGGATTCACCCTGAACCAGGCTATCTTACACCTCCTAAGATTCCAACATTTTTAGCCCTGACGTACATCGTTAGGCTGCCTCCGACTTGCCACCACAATGGAAGCATACATTTACTTCCTTACACCTCAGACGTTCCGTCTAGGGGTCTTCATGGTTCAATTCGGTTTTGATATGAAACCAAACCGAACCAATTGGTTTCGGTTTTGGAATGCAAAAATCAAAACCATTTTTTCTGTTATTTAGAACCGAACAAGAACCAAACCAGAATTTCGGTTCCGGTTCCAGTTCCGGTTCGGTTCGGTTCGGTTCCGATTTTTGCACACTTTTTTTTTTCTTTCAATTGCAAAAACAACACCAGCAAGTTTGTCTCCTTCAAACCAATTTCTCCACTCGTCTGTGCAAGATTCAGAGGAGATGGCTTCTGAGGAACCCATTATCCCATATTTTCACTCTCATTATCCAGATAAGGAGATACATTATCTCCATCACCGCTCCGCAAATCAAGATTAGAGAAAGTAATTAAAATTTCAGTCCTTAAATCTTGTTTGGTAACTAGAAAACAACGAACAAAAAAAATTGGAATGCTCCTTCAATGGTGGAACCAGAAAAATGACCTTACACAGATGTGAGGAGGAGAAGAAGAAACCGGATAGATGTCTTCGAATTGCCAAGCAAAAACTGTCACTGTAAGAAAACGAGAAGTAGAAGGAGGATGTTGCAGAAAGCTTAACACCAGGTAGAAGAAATTCGTGGACGCATCTGCACTCCCAGATCCGTTGCAGAGCAGCGACAGCGAGTTGAAGTTTTAGGGCGGAACAGAGAGTTGAAGTCTTCGAAGCTCAACCGCACCCGCAGTGCAAGAAGACGAAACAATGAGCCGACGCGTCTGCACTCCCAGATCCGCTACAGGGCAGCGACAACGAGTTGATGATTTAGGGCGAAGAAGAGAGTGCAGTCATCGCATTGCCCGTAGCGCAAGAAGACCAAACAAAAGCCCTAACATGCAGATCGGTTCCGGTTTTTCGGTTTTGAGAGAGCAAAACCGAAAACTGAACCAAATTATTCGGTTCTCAACAAAAAAACCTAAATTCGATTTTTGGGTGTCCAAAACCGAATCAAATTGATCGATTTTAGTTCGATTCTTCGATTTTGGTTCGATTTGCACACCCCTAATTCTGTATGGGTGGAAATGGGCCGATCGCTTGAGGAGTTAGCAACAATCGCATGTTGTTGGAAACTCCTTGGGAGCTAGAAGGATCCCCCATCTCTATAGACAATGGCAGACAAGCCGAAGAAAAAGAGTACACCCTATTGGCTTAGGAAGGCTATGAATTGGGCTTGGTTTCCCTTTTGACAAGTTGGGTCTTTAGTTTGGCTTCATTCTTCAAGGGTAGCATTAAGGCCTCATATACATTATTGAGTTGCATAATCTAGACATCATCTTGTCGTTGAGGTGCTAACCTATTCAAGAAAGCCGCAAGAATAGCATCTTTATCCATCCCCCTAATTTGCGCTGCCAAATCCTAAAACTGGGCCTCGTACTCTGCTACACTATCCAACTGTCGAAGGGCCATTAATTGTTCTTGTACTGTTTGCTTTCTTTAGGCCCAAAACGCTGACCTGTAGCAAATTTGAGTTCTTCCCAGCTAAGGTCTGACTCCTCTTCCAAAACCTAATCATAAAAATACTAAGCATGACCAAGTAAGAAATATGAAATGGTGTGGTTCTTTTGGTTTGAATGGGTTCGACCCACACAAAAATAGCGCTCCACCTTCTTTACTTGGGGAAGTCGTCCTGGGAGCTCCAATTGCAATGAATGGGTTGTGTCCTTCCCATTGGCGACAAGGACTCCTGTGCTCATGACGTTGTGGAGAACAATGATCCATTCCACATCTGAACCCCAGGGATTCCCCGAGCTTCTCTCCTCTATGAAACTCAGGGTGAAAGAAATAATGATGTTCTTCAGGTTGCCGCCGTCTGACTATTGAGTCTGGCTCAACTCTTACGATGCGCGATGAAACTCCCTTTGACTTCTATTAAGGACCTTAGACATCACTCCCTTGCCTTTTGGAACTGTCACACTCATGCCTTCGATTGGAGAACCATGGAATGCCACATGCATGGACTTCAACTCACTCAAAATCTCTAGTAAGACACTGATAGCCTCTTCCACCTTCGAATTCTTTGCCCTTAGCTGAATCACATCTGCCTTTAGCATTCTTATATGCAATTCCACTTCTTCCATTCGATCACCATGAGTAATGGCTTTGCCATTGGCCCTAATACCAAATTGATACATGAAAAAACAAAAAGAACTAAGGAATGAAAATTTAATAGCAATACCCACAAATCCAAAGAAACTTCAAATTCGAAAAACACTAAGACAATCAAAAGAGTATTTTCAATCGTCAAATTTTTATTCTTTTTTCCTATCTTCACTCATACATTATAACCTCCATTCTCACCACTCTTCCTTCCACTACTTAAAAAACTTTGTCATGTCATACATTTTTTTCCTTCTTTACCCTTCCTACAATATGTCTTTCCACAAAAACGATCTTTCCTATTACCAAATGCATCATATTGTATTGTGTTGTTAAGATGTTTCACTTTATGATGTCAGCAATGCAATAACATTGTAACATGATCTATTTTTTTCTTGATATAAAGTGATTTGATCTTTCCACTTCATAAATTAGAACCCTCCCTTGCTCAGTGATTAAAGAATGAGCCTCACCAAGGGATTGTTGAATCACCTAGAATATAAACCAGATTGTGAGACCTTTTATCTTAATATTTTTTTTATGAAACAAATATGCTGTATTAGCATTAGTTGTTGAAGAACTTTAAGCAAATATAAATTGAAAATCAACATAAACTTAAAAGGAGTGGTGAAAATAATATTTAACGTGGTTTAGTCTCTGGTTGAAACTGTGACAGCCCGCCCTGTAAAGACAAGAATGACCCAACTGAGAGTCCGACTTATATTATTGGGGGT
This sequence comes from Begonia loranthoides, assembly GCA_022433065.1. NCBI lineage: Eukaryota > Viridiplantae > Streptophyta > Magnoliopsida > Cucurbitales > Begoniaceae > Begonia > Begonia loranthoides. The sequence goes on along the minus strand of CM039470.1, from coordinate 21,405,508 downwards.
GCACAATCTCACATCGCTTAGAAGAGTGGAAACACATGATTTATAAGTAGAGTTCTCCTCCTTACCTAGTACAACGCATTTTGTGTTAATCTTAATAACAAAACTATGCAGTATTTGACCCAAAGTAAACAATATTGTACTAGGAAGATTGAAGACGTTATAAAATGATATCAACTAGAAGTGTGGCCAATGAGGTTGTCGGGCTCCCAAAGGGGGGAGATTGTGGTATCCCGCCTTGTGAAGATAAGGATAACTCAAGTGAGGGTCCGACTCATACTAGTATGGGTATACAATATCACAAGCTTAGGAGAATGGAAAATGCATGGTTTACAAGTAGAGTTCTCATCCTTACCTAATAGAACGCATTTTGGCATAATCTTAAGAACAAAACCTTGCAGACTTCAAATCAAAGCGGACAATATTATGCTGGGATGGAGACATTACATAAACCTATGTCCATATAGGAAACAAGATTGAATATTTATTGATCATAAAAAAATTCTACAACTAAACCCTACTATTTTCAAGAACATACAATCAAGATCATACCATACCCAATACAAGAATTCAAAGACAAACTTGAATATGAATCTCTCCAAACATGGATCTTGATCAAAAGAATGTTTCAAACTTAATTCCTCTCATTCTTGTCTAGCTTTCTATTTAGTCTGTGTCTTGTTTAATATTATACTCTATACTGAATGAACATTACTTTCCCTTAATTTCCACATTATGGATGGTTTTCTTAACTTGCCCCAATATATTCGAATAACTGTACATATTCAGTCCATGTTTTGTGGCCTCTTTCTCTCTCTACAATCTAAAAAACCACAAGTTGACGAGTGCCCAAAGAAGGAAGTAGAGGCAGGTATTGGAATTCAAGCCCTCCTAGTCTTTAGATAATCTTTAAAACACAAAAAATTATCTGCTTATTTACGGTCTTGCTGAATCCCACAAAGCAGAACATCAAAAGTTTTGAACTGCCATTGATGAATAAATGTGAAGTCCTACCTGCCATTTGACGCAGAGAGCCTAGAAGGATGAACTCCTCGAAATGCTTCTACAGATCAATATAAGCAACAAGAAGAGGACTCCACGGCCCTAACTTGCAACAATTCAACTTGTTATGTTTGTTCAGCCAAAGCATTATGATGCAGGACAAGGTTGTGACCTAATCTCATAAGCCTCTAATTTTTAAATATTCACTATCTTTTTAATATTTTATCTTATCTATTATTTTCATATTTGATTTTAGTTATAATGTCTTAAATAAACTTTCTCTTTTCCATGGAAGATGTACTTTATTTTATTAGGGATTTCAAATTATGACCCGAATTCTATTTAAAAGGTTGCAGTGGATATTAATTAGAGAATTTTAACTAACTTTAATATTGAATTATTTTATTTCCTTGATAATTATTTTTCTAGTTTTCTCTAATTCCTATTTTAATTACAAAATAAAACTTTCGTTGTACCAAATTGCTATCAGAGCAAGGATTACCATCTCAACCTGATGGCTGACGAAGGTTTAAGTGGACAACAAATCACCGACAACGAAGGATAATTTGAAATCATTAATCAACGATTTGAAATCATTGAACAACTATTTAAAAAAATTAATCGAGAAATTGTTCAAACTTCGCAATCTTTTGTAGATAATAACTATGGTGATTAATGAGCAGTGACAAAATTGGAGGACTCAAAGATTTGACTTTTACGATTTAGATGAAAGCCGAGAAAACGATGGGCAGTAGAGAAAATACAGCAAAAAAAGTACATCGACAAACCCTAATATGGCTGAGGAGGCTAACTACCTAGTTAGGGTTTGGCCAACCACCAGCCACGGTTAGACTGACTACCCACAACTACTAGACGTGACCGCCGAACACCACATGTAATATCCCGTAACCTTTTCCGTATAAAATTTTTCTTTTCTTTAAAACTTTAGCAAAACCATTACGTTATAAAACACTAGAGTAATAAACAATAGAAGTCTTAATCTTATAAAACATACAACGAAAGTCTTTTACAATTTAACCAAATCCATTATTTAAATAAACACATTAACTTAAAACATTTATTTGAAATCATAAAACACTTAAAAGCCTTTTAAAACATTTATTCCTTTCCGTGAGCCATAGCCACAGGTTAATGTCGCCAACAGCACAAACATCCTCACAGCAATACTCCATCAGCTACGTCCATCAACAAATTTATCCATTCATCTGCTCCTTATGTAACGACCCGAATTTTAGTCACTTTTTGGAAATGCGTTAAAATTTGAGAAAACGTGTCAGAGTGCGCCTAATCCGGACCGTGTAATACCCCGAACTTTTATATCGGAATTTAATGAGGATAATTAGAAAGTGAATTGGAATATTTGGATTTAATTAGATAATTATCGGGATATTATCAAAGACGTAATCGTCAATCGTCATCAAGCGATATTTGGAATAAATAGAGAATTAGACTTGGATTGAGAATAATTTAATTAAATTATTAAAGAGGACTTTAATTGAGTGAAAAAGAGATTTAAATTAGTGTGGTAACAATATAATGAATTAATCGGAATTAAAGAATTAAAAGAAAATTAAATAAATAGATAATTAATTAATTAATTTAAATTAAAAACAAATAGAAATTAGAAAAGGGGGAATTGGGTTGCTGAAGAACAAAATTGATAGAGAGAAAAGAGGGAGAGATGAGGGCGAGACCGAGGGACGACGCTCGGGTGAGCGAACGACGAGCGAGGAGGCGTCGGAGTCGGCTCAGGCGGCGCTGTCCGGCGCTGTTGGTGACATGGAGCGGCGACTTGGTCGCGGCTGCCGGCTAGGGCACGGATGCGTCCAACCCGACTACAATCGCGATTTGGAGTCGCGATTTCCCGACCTAGGTGAGCTCTCGTTCGATTTTCTGATGTTCAACATTTTGGTGATTTCTGAGATGGCAGAATCGACGGTTGCAGGGGCGAGTGGGACGACTTGCTCGAGTGTGTCGGTTTGCGAAGTGACGACCTATCGTCTGGTCGCGGTTTAGTCCATTTCGGTTCACTAATCCTACCTGGCGAAGAAAGACAGAGTTGTGTGGATTGTTTTCAAAAATTCGAATGACGAAGATAAGATCCGAAAAATCAAGATCTGTTCCTGCCGAAGATTACGGGATAGCCTGAATAGTTGGTACAGCATTTAATTTGGTCCTTGGTGTATAAATAAAGAGACGCAATCTGAATTCTCAATTCACAGAAAAGAAGGAGATGGTGAGGGAATAAACTGGAAGCCGAGAAGGAGAGCTAGAGGGAGAATTTTGGAACTACTTTAGCTTCGTCTTGTTGGTGAGAGTCTGTCATTTTTGGTTGTCTATAATGTTTGATTTTCGGTTCTGGATAGTGGATTCTGTGTTCTGTAAAGTACATTGTTAAGTGGATAATAATGGATGGTCATTCTGATAAGTGGTGTTTGTAGAAACTGTTGTTCTGTTATGGGTTATCTGCTGTGTGAACATTTAGTTGGTTTTAGAAATGGTTCTATTATTGTGGTGGACATAGGAGTTAAATTGACGTTGTTCATGTTGGGTTCTGTTAGTTGCAATAAAGGTACCCGATGATGCATTCTAGCCTTATATAAATGTTATATGAAGATTTATGTTAAAGGAAAAGATGTAAGGTTCTGGATTCCCCTAACTATTGTTGGTCTGCAAATATATGGATTTTGGATGCTGAAAATGTGATTGATGCACTGTTGGATGATGGAATGTACAGGGAAATGTTATGTTGTTTGGAATTGTATTATGTGAGGATTAAAAACAGGAAATTAATATGTGATGGAAAAGTGATTAAAAGTTGATTGTTGTTGAAAATAAGTAGATATGGGTAATTTTCATGTGATAAACTTAGCTTCTAACCATTGTTAATTAGGATTAAAACTATTAGACTGAGTTGTAATTAATTAAGCAGTTTTGTTTAGGAAACTATATATAAGGATTAAAGATAAGAAAAAAAAAAAAAAAGAAGTCGATGAGATTAATTAGTTAATTAATTGATTAAACTAATGATTGAATGTTATCAATTTTGAAGGTACTAAAAGAGGAGGAAAAGATAACGGTTAAGTGTCGAACACTTTAGAGAAACAAGGTAAGTGATATGCATGTGTTTTGGTCTTCGGACCCTACATCGCAAGTTTAGGAAATGTATGTTTCGTTGTTTACCGCTTTCCTAGCATGCTTCATTTTTTACAGTTTTTACAGCATGTTTAATTGTTTACAGTTTTAAAAGCATGTTTCATTGTTTACAGTACTTCAATGCACGTTTCGATGTTTATTTATGCTTTCAGAAGTTTGTATGCCTTCACGAACAACAAACGAAACGATACGAGTAACATACGAATCCCAAGTCATAAAAAGTATTAAACGAACGAAGACAACGATAATGAACAAACGCTAAACAAATCAAATAATAAACGAATAATAAGCTATAAGTAAGTGAAAGAAAAAGAAAAAGGCAGTAATATGACGCGAGGTTGCAAAGGTCCTTGGATTTACCAGGACATAACGACCAATGATTAGCAGACTTTCGGATTATGCCATTGTTGCTATATCGGAGGTAAAAGACGAAAACGATGAATAAAGCCAATGAGTAAAACGTAAAAGATGAAGATAATGAATAAAGCATAAGAAACAAAGACAATGAATAAAACGTAAAAGACATAAAATGTAAAAAACAAAAAAAAAAAAAAATAAGGAAAAGAAAAGAATCGATAATTTAAAAGATACGTAATACGAGCATATAGTAGCATGATAGGTAAATATCACTTACTAAGCTTTAGGCTCATAGGATAGTACTTGCGATGTAGGTACAAGTACGAAGGAATAAATGATGAACAGATTAAGGAGCAGCTGATGAAGGATTTGCACGAACGAGACTTGCAGCTGGTTGGCAAATTAAAGTAAAGAGGAAAGAGCTGTAATTTTAAAGTAATATTTTATTAATTGTTATTATTTGTTTTAAACAAATCATTTATGCTTCCGCTAAGTTTCAAAGAGAAATTTATTTACGCTTCCGCATTTTTATTAAACAAAGAATTTTATACAACGAGTTTAACGAAAAGATTTGGTAGCGTCCGACTTTAAGGCGCACTTTGGTAAAGATTTTTAAAGTTTTAAATTTCACGTATTTTTAAAAGGATTTAAAAAGTCGGGTCGTTACAGACCGCTACCAACCGTTAGTAAAAACTCGTTATAAAAATCATTTATTTAATAAAATTCGGAAGCGTTGAAAACAAATAGTTATTTAAAATGTTGCGAAAATAAACATATGCGGAAGCGTAAATATTTTAAAGAAAATAAACTAGACATTAAATTACAAATTAAGAAAAGAAACTTAATTTAAATTAATTACAACTCAATTCTCTTGTAATGCTCGTAGTCTGGCCAACCACAAGCTCGTAGGTGTAAATCCCTCATCCATTGCTTCTTCATTTGCTCGTTGATTCCGCGCGTCGTGTACCTACACTGCAAGTAAGACATGAGCCTAAAGGCCTAGTAAGAGTAGGACTGGGCAGGAACCGACCAGAACCGAGAACCGACTCGGAACCGAGACTCGGTTCTGGGTCGGTTCCGGTTCTTGGTTCCACCCATTTCAATTTATTTCGGTTTCGGTTCTTTTATATGATCTCGGTTCGGTTCTCGGTTCCTTAAGCCAAGAACCGAGGAACCGATAATTAAAGGAGTTTAAAACGTCGGGCAACCCTAGGAAGCTTGGAACCGAGATCTGGATCTCCTCTGTGGCTCTGCGATTTGCGATTTGCGATTTGAAGGCGAGAGTCTCGCCGCGAGATTGCGACTAGGGCTACGTAGCTGCGAGACGTTGTGCGACTGTAATCTGCGATCTGCGAAGCTTGTGAAGGCAACGATGACTGCATTTGGACCGAGACCAAGATTACTCCCCTGATTTCGAGTGTTTAGGGTGTGGAAGTCTGGAATCGAGAAGTCGACTTCGATTTGCGAAGCTACGACTGCTACTGCGAAGCTGAGACGACGAGTTGTTAATGTGTTTTGTAAAGCTGCTAATGCGAAGGCGATTGTGAAATCTTCAACAGAGGTTTGAGACCGAGTGATTGCTCCCCTAATTTGGATATATTTTGATTTCTGATTTATGAACTCTTTTTTCATCTGTGAATTGTGATTCATTTGTGAAGGTAATGAATTTGTTTTAGGGTGGGCGAGTGATTTGGGTTTACAAATTTCAATTCTGATGAATCTGTTTAGGAAGTGAAGGTCATTTTCATTGTCCAAAACCTTGCTCCCAAAAAGAGGACCATCGCTGGAAGTTGGACACATGGGAACTGGAACCGACTGGTTCTGGAACCGGAACCGAACTCGGTTCTGGTTCCGGTTCCAGTTCTGGGCGGTTCCGGGTCCGGTTCCTTGCCCTCGGAACCGAGAACCGAACGGTCGGTTCCAAAAGGCCCGGAACCGGAATAGAACCCGATTTGCCCACCCCTAAGTAAGAGTATGAGTTTATGCATATGGGATGCTTTTCTTTAGTTATTTGGAATGGGTCCACCCCAAACCATGAATATATATGAGTAAAAATCATTTTCCTTGAAAACATAGCGGAAGCTTAAAAAAACCATTTTAGAAATAACTAAATTACATTTATAATTACAAAACTAATTGCTCTTTAACCTTTTAATTTTGAACTTTTATATCTTTAACCTTTAGCCTTGTCATCCACATTGCTCGACCGTGTAAAGCTCTCATCAACCGCTTCTCTTTCATATAACGCACATCATCACGAACACCTACACCACAAGTAGACACTGTAAGTCCAAAAAGGACTTAGTAAGGAATTGAAAACACAACAAAATGCCTCTAACTCATTATGTCGGAATGGGATCCGCCCAAGCCGTTCTTTACTCACTGTTACATATTTCTTACTCGTGGATTGAGTTGGGAGATTAGGACACCCTATAGGTAAATGGGGGGAAACTCGGCATCTAACACCCTATAGTAGACAAGCTTATCTATCCCATGGACGGGAAGATCTTAAATTTGGTTTACCGAGTCTACCGTTTAGATCCGAACCATTTACCCGGCCACTAATTCCCTTACGTACTTTATTAATCATTTTCTTATCACATCATGAATACCAACCCGAACGTGGTATTTCCTAAGGGTTTCTAAGACCATGAACCCTTAACCTAGTGACTCTAGCAAGTAATCTATACAAGTAAACATCCAAGATATCACAAAATTAATCTATACAAACGATCACGGAAACAATCTCTACAAACCATCATTAAGATGTGAACTACAATCCAATTTATCAAGGAATGCACTATGGCAACGATCACAGAAATACATTCATGCTTCAACAACTAAACTAACGAACATCGAATTATGTGGAAGCTAACGGAAAAATAACAACATTCTATTAAATCAAACTACGGAACAGCAGTGAAGTAATAGCAAATATTAAGCAATTAAAACGTGTTGAACATGCTTCTAAATTGACAGAAAAGAACCACGAAACAGCAGCAATTCATCAGTGAATTTAGTCAATTAAAACGTGCTAAACATGCTTCTAAATTGATGAAATCAAACTGCGGAATAGCAGTGAAGTAATAGCGAATATTAAGCAATTAAACATGCTAAACGTGCTTCGAAATTGACGGAAATTAAACACGAACAGCAGCGAATACAACAGCGAATCTAAACAATTAAGACATGCTAAACGTGCTTCGAAATTGACAGGAACTAGTGGCCGAACAGCAGCAAAATAACATTGAATTTAAGCAACTACAACAATTTATTATGCTTGATCTAAACCTAGAAGTCTAAACGATATTTGTGCGTCAAAACATGCATCATAATAGAATAGATGAAACGACTAAGAAGAGAGGAGTGCATAACACATCAAAATGTCACAAACATAACAATATCATCTATTCCTAACCAGTCCCAAACTCCAAACAGAGTTGCATGCTATAAAACAATCAATAGAACTACTATAAAAGAATTCAACAAGATTATATCAAAACATTCAATCAAGGAAGTCAATCATGGAAATCAACAATAAGACATAAACCTAATACTTGTGGGTAGGGCTTTTGAATGCCAAAACTCACAATTCCTTACCTCAATATTTTTCTTGTGCGCTATCACTTAACTGTTGTCTCTTTTCCTCGTTCCCATACCTTCACAATTAAAATATTACTCATTAACATTTCCATATCGACTGCTATAATTCCCATAATCACAACTTTTTACTTCATCATTATCCATATTATCTTTCCAACAGATTTTCCATCATCTCCAAATGCCATCTATAGAGCTTAGTCTTAACTATCAGGGTGATACTAGAAATTTAAACACAAAAAGTGCTGAAGCCAATCCTCAACAGAAGTTCCATAACACTGAACATTTCAAATTAACTAAAGCAACATCACTTAACATCTTAAACAAAACCAACATCATTCAAAAACCCAACTCCTTCTCACCCTCGGCAGAAACCAAACACATCTCTTCAATATGGTATACTAATCAAATATCTTATAACCATAACCAAACTGTTGACATGTCCTCACCATCAAGACGAGGCAGACCCGAGCATCCAGAGCTTCACCTCTCAACCTCCTACAAAAGTCTCCAGAGAAGACACACTCGGCTTCCAGGAGAGAATCACCTGAGCTCCCTCAATTTATCCTTCCAAATGTAGTAAATTCTCCAACAACCAAATTCATTTCCTCACTGTCGGCAGGGGACAACCTAGCTGGAAGGAGGGCCACCCAACCTGTCCCCCTCGAATAATGCAATGCAATGCTGGCATTGTCTGCATTGGCAGACAATAATTGCCCAACCAAACCGGGGCAGACCGGTTTGGTTCGCTCACCAACTCGGCAGCGAACTCGTTGCCCATCGCGAGTTCGGCACTGCCGAACGGGAAACGACGTTCCCATCGTCGAATCGCGACACCAAACGACAAGCAAACAACATAAGAGAGAAACTCAACTCAACGTACCTCAATATCGTCGCCGGAAGCCACGTCGCAGGAGGTGGCCGATTCCGAGCTCCAAATTGCGAGCCCTAGCCGCGAAGCCCGTCACTGCACACCGACGCCTCGCCCACGCCGTCGCCTCCCGTCGTTCGTCGCTCGTTGCTGTCGCCGTCGTCCCGCTCGTCGTTCGCCTGTCGCGACGTCTCCCTCGTCGCCCTCCCTCTCTCTTCGATTTCTTCCTTCGGGAAGAAATGGTTGAAGGCCATTTTGGTCTTTAGCATAGAATGGCCTTCGGGCCATTCTTTAATTAACTGGACCGGTTCAAAATGAACCGGTTCAGTCATATATATATATATATATATAGATAATTAGATAATTTTAATTTATTTAAATATGTTGTAAAGTTTTGATAACTATCGTCCTGTTGTATACCGTATTTATTTTTACGAAACTTATAATATTTATGAGGAAGGAAAAATAACGGAGTTTGTCTTTGGTAATATCCCGATGAATATTCAATTAATCTCATTTCTCTTAATTATTATTATTATTATTATAATTAGACTTATTATATTATAAAAAAATCGGGATATTACATATTAAATGGAGTAACCCAACATGCTCAATTAGTAGATTCATAATTAATCAATATATATAAGGCAACCAACTAATCATACGAGTAAGACTATCAATAAAACAACATCAACAAAAGAGCTATCAACCAACAACAACTAATACCAGAGTAACCCAGTCTACAGAGCATTAACAAGTACATAAAACCAAATTTAGTATATCAACCAATAAACTAACAGCAGCAATATACACAATTAGCCAAGCACAGAAACGTACAGGGTATCAACACGGACAACACACAACAATAAGCATACAAAACATACACATACGGACTCTACTTGCGGTGTAGGGCTTCCTCAAGCCAAGACACACCCAAGTCTTACCATTGACAAAAACACCAAGCAGGGACAACAGCTCTAGTCCACTTTTCAGCTCACGGATTCAGCATCTCCATCAACAGCTCACTCATTCACTAGCTCACCTCACAACACACACTCTTCACACTCACACACACTTTTCTCTCCTCTCACGGCTCACTCGCACTCTCCCTCACTTTGGAGCTTCTCACATAGTGAAAGAAGAAGAGGCTGAAGAAATGAAAGGAATGATGGAAGGAATGGCTACTTACATGGAGGAGACACAATGAGTGCCTAAGGAAGGGAGAGGGAGGCGGCTATGGCAGGGGAGGTCAGCTACCAGCGAGGGGGAGGGATTTTATCAAAAGAAAATTGGACTACTCTATCGATTTCCTACGACTTTCCATCATTTTATCGCTATTTTAATCGTAGGTTCTGGGCTATTTCGGATGAGTGCGGACGCATAGGTCTTGTCTGCATGTCTCTGCAAGGCTAAAATCCTTAGGCTAAATCGTGGCTTCAGACGAGGAACGGCGTCCCCGTCCTGTCCGTACCGTCCGCAAGCAGGGTTCGGATGCCACTCGGCATTAGCATGTGGTGTCTGCTGGCGTCCGAAGGTGTCCCAAAATCGGACAGTATCAAATTGGCCGAGGCGAGACCTAGTCCGCGGTCATCCGAAATCTTTCGAAACTGCCCAAGGTTTGTACAGATTCAAATCAGACAATGAAACCCGCGTCCGCATGAACTTGGCTGTGTCCGCAACCTCGTCCGAAACGATGATAGAGGTCGGGACGACTTTGGAACGTGAAACAGTGTCCGTGGGAGTCATCCCAAAGTGCTGGGGCAGCGCTCTATACACTTGCGGACGAGGAACAACCTTCGTAGAGTAGTCCGCAAGTGCACAACCAACACTTTCTTCACATTTTCTACTTAACTTCTAATCCCGTAACACTTCCCCCTAATTACACGTCATAAAATAACACGTAGCCATGCAGAATGTAATATCCTAGCTACCCTATCCTTTAATTACATCGCATATACGAGAGAAACTTTACTGAAAATACCCCTAGACTTAACGCTCAGAACACGTCCTTTGTAATACCCCGATATAAAAAGTTGGGGTGTTACACCTTACCTACATCAACGGGACCTACCTATGAGCCTAAGTCAGTATGTGATATAAATGTAAAACATGAATTTCACAAACAATTTCTATAACATAGCATAAAGTTTTCAGTTTCATTTCTCTTCTACTGTTCATGTCTTTCATCGTCATTTCATTTTTTCTTATATGCCGGGCATATCAAACTAGACCATACAAACATTCGTTTACTGTTTCTGTCTTTTATTGTTTATGTGTCGGGTGTAACAAACTGGATCACATAAACATCTGTGCCGGGCGCGACAAACTGGACCACAGTTATTATCTTTGGTTTCTGTTCCAGGCGTGATNATTTGTGCCGGGCGTGACAAACTGGACCACAGTTATTATCTTTGGTTTCTGTTCCGGCGTGACTGACCGGCCCACAGAAACAACTTAATTTCGCATCTTACTGTTTTCATTTTATTGTCTCATACTGTTTCAGTCTTTTACTGTTTATGTGCCGGGCGTGACAAACTGGACCACAATTGTTATCTTTGGTTTCTGTGCTGGGCGTGACTAACAGGCCCACAGAAATAACTATTTACGTTTATTAGTATTTTGAGTCTTAACATTGTTGTGAATATACAATCATATCTAATGTGTTCCTTAATCGTATCCTTAAACGTGATCCGTCCTATCTAAGGAACTAAACTTAAATCTAATAAACATGCGAGCAAAAAATATACGTTTCCATTCAATAACATAACTTATGCACTTAGTAAACAAACATCAAACAAAACTCTAATTTCCCGTGATGTAGGTCCTTTCGGACAAAGCACATGCAATAGCACGTACCTAAAGTCCTTAGCTTTAATGGTTTAATACTTTAAGATTCTTCACAAAGAAACCTTAAGCATTCGTTTATACCCCCTACACCTCAACAGTACCCTGAGCATTAACCAATGAAGCAACTTCTCTCTCACAAACTATTCAACAATTCCAGAAGCCCACAAGCAATATCGCAGCACTCACAACATTATCATTCACTCGCTAAACCACGGTTTCATACACATGGAAACCCTCACAATATCAAAGAACCATTACTCTCTCTCTTACTCTCACACCAATTCGGTAGAGTAATCCTAGTGTGTTTTCCTTCCCCAAACTCTGTTGCCCTTCACTCCCATTTATAAGTAACCACAACTCTTCAACGTCCATCCATAAAGACAGAAGGCCATGGTACAATGTCTATAATGACTATTAAATCTTTCTACATTCAGACATCCCATACGATGTTCTTCTTGATTTCTAGAGTGTCAAGACAGCGGTTCGCATCATCTCCAGACGTATAAAAACTATCCAGATTACACTTCATAAATAGCGGATGATCATGCTGGCTGATCACCATCAAGGCAATCGACCGCCACAAACAGCCGCAACTTTTTTCTTCAAAATAAACCCATTTTCACACCGGTCGATGACGCTGGTCGATCTCCCTTCGCCGATCGACCACCCACATCGACCATCACCTCCAAGCAGCACATTTTGCATAAATCTCTAGATTACTTCCTTACGTGACACCTATCTACATATATCTCCTCTATAATTATATACATTCTCCCTATATTTAATTAATGTTTCACCTTTCCATATATCCAAATCTCAACCCAGAATAATCTTTCACCATTCCTCATTCACATCATTCTTCACTAAATCCAATATGTCCTAACTATATATATATCCTATACTTTCAACCTTTTAATATCCAAACATGTCCAAATATATTTTCTCTTAATATTATCACTGACCATCAAACCAATTGATATCAACCAATCTAACTCCAATTGACTTTAATTTTTCTTCTAAGCTCATTGTGAACATAATGAGGTATTATAATTCACTTATTTCTATTATGTTTCTTTTGACCAATACCCTTACATGTCCAAAATAGTTTCTAATATCCCAAAAATTATCACTTAAGCTGTATTTTCAGCTCAACAAAGATTCAGGATATTACACCACAGACCATTGCTAGATGTGGAAAAGGAACGAACAATGGCGATCGTGATGAATAGAGAAGCAGATCCATACACCGCGCTAGAGCACCACCGACTAACTGCGATAAATGTATGGACAGTGGCGACTTGCACAAAGATGGTCGAAAATCATGACTTGCTTCAGTGTGATCAGATGATTCGAGAAAACGCTGGGTTTTACACCTACTAGCATTGGCCTCGATCGATTCAAGGTTGGTTGAGCCTCCTTAACCCTCGACGAGGTTTTCTACATGTTGATAGAGGCAATCTTGGCAACATAGGTGGTTCCGATCAATTTTGTGGCAAACTAGCTATGGTTTCGACCTAACTTACTCAAACCTAATGAATGAACTATCTTTTCCCCGTTAAATTGATTAGATGAATATCTAGAGTGGCTCAATGAGAAAATTTATGACGGGAACCAACATGGGCAATTAATTATTCATTAGACAAAGGACATCATTTTCCTAAAGATCACGTTTTCACTCGATGACCAGATACTCATGAATTCAAGGGGAAGATGGGTCTATCGAGTTTTGATAGTCATTGAAAAACATATTACGATTTGAGAAACCCTAATATAGTGGACAACTAAAAATTTAAAAAATTATACTTGATTTTTAAAGCATCAAATACCAAATTCATATTCGATCAAGGAGGAGTATTTCGCAACTACAAAACTCGAGGATGAGTTTTCTTCAAGGAGAGAAGATTGATGTAGGACAGGGTTGTGACCCAAGCCTATAAGCCAATGGTCTTTCAATATTCGCGATCATTTTACTATTTTATCTTATTTATTATTTTTGTATTTGATTTTATTTGTTTTAATTTATCAGATATATTTTATCATTTTTGTAGAAAATTTATTTGATCTTATTAGGGATTTCAAATCATGACTCATATTCTATTTAAAAGATTGTAGTAAACATTAATTAGAGAATTTTTACAGACTTTGATATTAGATTATTCTATTTTCTTGAAAGTTATTTTCTAAGTTTTCCCTAATTTCCTGTTTCAATTACGTAACAAAACTTCTCCTTCACCACATTCTCACAATTTTCATTCTTGAAATCAAAGCCAAAGCTACCCTTGAATCCGCCTTAATCATGACAAAGAAATTGATAATTTCAAAAGTTCAAAATTTGTGAAAATCATTTACATATTTATTATTATTATTATTATTCATATTGTTTTTATCATGTAGATTTTTTTAAAATAGGGGTAATTGTTTTTATTACACAAAAATTTGATTTTGAGATTTTTTACCTTTAGTATTATTATGATTAATTACCAACTATTTTAAAATTTTAAATTTATAAATTTAGAATAATTTAATTATTTATATATTTAGTAATACAAATTAAAGTTAGCAATTTGTGTTGAAAAAGTTGAAGTTAATGCGTGAGATATTAATGAGGCTTAAATTTAGAGAGTAAGTTATAATTTTTATTGTTCTTTTTGTGATAAAGTTAAATAATTCATGAGTTATATCTAAGAAGAACAGAAGAAATTAGGAAAATGACAAATTAACCATCGTACTTTGTAATTAATGACAAGTTAATTATTAAAGTATTTTTGCTAATAACTTAACCACTGAACTATGAAAAATGGACGGAGTAGACACCGCAATTACATTTTCCGTTAAAAGTGTTGTCGTTCTGCGGCGGAACGTTGCAATTTTTGTCGCGAAAAGAGAATTTTCCGCCGCAAAAATTAGGGGTTTGCAAACTGAACAAGAACAGAAGAACCGAACAGGAACCAGCGGTTTCGAGATGATTCGGTTCGGTTTTGCCCATACTCGGTCCGGTTTTCGATTCTGGTTATGCAGAATTGAAATTTTTCTGTCCCATTTTCAGTTCCTGCTTCTCAGAACCAAAGAACCAGTACCGAACCGTCCAAGTGAAATTAGGGCTTCTGCGGTTCTGCCTTCATAGTTCTTCCTTTCCTTTCCAGTTCGAGACTCCTGCTGCAACTCTCTCGAAGCCAACGCTCCCGATCCCGATCCTGTAATCGCTAGTTCGTCTGTCCCGAGTTCTCGTTCGTCAGTCGCTGCCTGTTCGTCTTCGTCGTCGTCTTTGGTTCGTTTCCTGTTCGTCTTCGTCCTCGTTTTCGGTCCGTCAGCCCTGTCGAGTGTCGACCACCAGTCGTTACAGTTCTCAAGCCTCTGGCTCCAGCTCCAGTGCAGACTGTTGAAAATCGGAAGTTTTTGGGGAAAATATGAACTCTTCTGAAGTCTATGCTATATCTTGCAGAAAATCGGAATTTTTCTTTTCATGTTTTGGGGGTAAATCTGAAGTTTCTTTTCATGTTTGTTGGTAAATTTGAAGTATTCATGGTTGTTGAAGTTTGTTTCATTGAATTTTCATTGCGTTAGTTTAGGTTTTGCGTTGTTTTTTCGTCTGCATCTTAGGTTCGCTCTGTGTCGACAAAGGTCAGTTCCCTAACGACAAATGGCGAACGGCGAACGTCTTCAGTTCCGACTCTCGACTCTCGGGACAGCGGGACCCGTGCGAAAGTTTTGGTCGATTCTTTATTTTTGGGAATAGGGTTTTTTTTTTTTAATTTTTATAACATTTTATTATAAAATTAAAAAATAAATAAATAAGGGAAAACCGAAATCGGAACCGAAATTCCGATCTGGTTCCGGTTCGGTACCCGTTCCCCATACAACCGGTTTCGGATTTGGAAATCCAAAACCAAAACCAACCGGTTTGGTTCTGTTTCACTTCGAAACCAAACTGAACCGAACCAAACCGGACCATGGCACCCCTAGCGAAAATACATCTTTCCACGGCGGAACGCCATAAAGAAATAGAAAAATTTTCTTATAGAAAAATTTATTTCTTTTCTTTCTTCTTTCCGAAGAGGGAAAGAAGAAAAATTTCATTCTTTTCTCCTAGAGAAAAGAATGAATTCTCTAAATTTTCTTTTGAGAAAAGAAAGAATAGAAATTTTCTCCTTTCTCTAGGAAAAAAAATGAAAAAAAATGAAAAATCCTTATTTTCTCTTAAGAAAAAAAGGAAATTTTTTCTTTCCATCTTTTTTATGTTTTTTTTTTGCCTTTTGCAACAGAATTTCATCGTTCCATAGCAGAATCTCATCGTTCCGCAGTGAAATAGCGAAGAACGAAGTTCTGTTCGTTCTGTCTTTTATGAAAAATTCATTTCCTCCATTTTTCTTCCAATTTTTTGTTTTTTCTTCTAAGATAATTTACTAGTTTATCCAAAACCTGCTCGTATTCTCTCTACTCATCTTCACTAACGCAATTTCCTCGTTCGGTTCCGGTCCGGTTCTGGACCGGGATTTCCGGTACCGGTTCCGGTCCGGGACCGGTTTAGTTTTCTAATTTTTTAAATATTAAAAATAATATAATGTAATAGTTTTTTTAAAATTAAAAATTAAAATTAAATATAATGTAATAGTTTTTGTAGTAGTTTTTGTAATATAATGTAATAGTTTTTGTAATAGTTTTTAAAATATAATGTAATAGTTTTTGTAATAGTTTTTTTAATAGTTTTTTTAAAATTAAAATTCTAATTAAACTACATAAACCGGTTCTACAACCGGTCCGGTTCCATGGTACCGTGACCCGGTACCGGACCGGTTGTAGAACCGGTCCCGACAGTACCGGACCGGGTCCGGTCCGGTCCGGCATTTTCAAGGACCAATCCCGGTACCGTTGAACCGGTTCCGGTCCGGTTTTCCGGTACCGGGCCGGTCCTGCACACCCCTAGTTTTATGATCCCTTCTACAAACGTCTCCAGATTCTGAAATCTTCATCTTCTTCTCCACAAAAGAAATCGTTATTGTCATCTGTCGTTGAATGATTTGTAAACGCAAGATAAATCAATTTTTAACAGCTATTGTTGTAGAGTTTTTGTTTTTATAGTTTAGTAGTTAATTTGTTAGTAAAAATGTTTTAGTAATTAATTTGTTATTGATAACAAAGCACAATGAATGATTTGTTATTTTCCCCAAAATTTAATTTTGATAAGAAGACAAGTTTCTGTCGTTGGACATGGGGGACATTTTAAAGTAAATAAATAAATAAATGATAATTTTTAAATAAAACAAAATAATTTTGAGAAGCATATTAGAATGTGGACAAAAGCATGTTAATGGTGTCGTGGTAGAATGTCATTTTTGTGGAATATGCTTTTCTCACAGTTGTTTTAATTAAATCTTAATTTATTTGAAACTTGGCTGTCAGCAACATTTGTAATGCAGCATTCTGAAACACTTCTTGCTATTTATTTTTCAAATTTTAATTTTTCATAAATAAAAATTGAAAATTTAATAGTTGGAAGTATTACTAAACTTATTAAAATAATTTATTTAAGGAAAAATATTCAAATATATTATTAACTTTGATTATATGTGAATTTTGAGCCAGCGTTGCTCACAATGTATAACAAGTCTATTTTCATTTCACTTGTTTGGTCACAATTATAGCATTAAATGTTCTTTTCTGAATATTGACCTAACTAATGTGTTCAAATTTTCATGTTCTTTTAATCTACCTCACGTAACAAAAACAGAATTTCATAAAATACATTTTTCTAATAAAATTTTATTATGCGACAACTTTACCAAGAGAAATCCTGAACAATATTTTATATGTTAATTCACATGCAAGTGAGTAATAATATCAGTGTTCTTTTACTTTAAATATTCGTTGGTTTAACATTTATGGTCACCACACCACGTCTTTTTATAATAGGCTTCCATCTTTAACTTTACAATATTTGTAGCTAAATTTTCGATTTCAAGTATATAATCAAGGAATTATATTGCTTGCTTGAAAAAAAATTGGGCTAGTTTGAAAATATGCAACAAATGAGAGATGAGAATCATAAGTTGTATTTTCTCACCAACATTAAAAGGAAACAAACAAAAGAAAGAAAAATAGTAAGTGAGAAAGAACGACAACAAATTTAATTAAGGAATAATTGAGTTAAGAAAAACTTAACTATCAATAATAGAATAATAAATAATTTTCTTGACAATGAATATTCTATAAAATATTCATAAAAAATAATCTCCCATTCTTAAAACTCACTTTTCACGTAAATGCACATCTCACATATGTTAGAACTTAAATTGTCTGAAATCTATAAACTACCTGAATTTCTTAAGACCAAATTTTTTATTTATGTCAGAAAATCAAGAGACGAGAACAACATATCCGAATACAATATGTAGAGTAGCCAGTCGAGTACGAAAGTCTTTCGTTTCAATAAGAACTTTACGTAAATTATCTCTCATTGTGATGGCAACTCTTAAGATTGTAAAAGGTGCTTATGAATTGGGACCATAATCCATATATCAACTTTAATGTGAGATTATTGTTTTGCCAATCACAAAACAAGGAAACACATTATAGTATCTAAACTTGTATGAGGCCCATTAATCCTTATCCATATTATCATGTAAACTCTTAAGCCTAAACTTGAATAATTACTAAACCACTTTTAATGGGTCTAATATATAATGATAACCATAATGTATAATGTATGTGTGTGTGTGTCCACCTTATAATTATTAAATCAAATGTATAATCTAATTATTATACATTATCTTTAATTTTATGATAAATCAATTTGTTATCATCGAAATAGAGTATATACAACCAATCTTGTCCATCAACTATGTCAACATAGGATCAAAGAGATTTTCATCACATCTCATGTAACTAAACCCAACAATGATCACAAATATCAATATAATTAAATGACATAGATCAAATATCAATGGATAGTATGAAAATTACAAGTAATGTTGTAATAACATGCCTATTTTTAACGGGCTCAACTTAATTCTTTATAGAGATCAATGTTAAATTTTTAATGTTAGAGTAGATCATAAGTGAATATCCTCAAAACTTTATAGTGTAGTACCTAAAAGTATTGATTACAAATATCTTTATAAATGAATCACATAAGATGTACAAACTCTCACTAAATCTCAATATCCTCAAGCCCAATGTGATGAATAAATATATGATCCCTCTTAACCATTTCTTTTACAATTAGGAACTTAGTGTCTATAAACTTAGACTTCAACAAGCTTTTGTTGTTGTTAGAAAATATCATAGTTGACTTATTATCACACAAAATCCGGAGTGCTCTTTCAACATCTTCCATAACCCTTAATCTGGTGACGAAGTTCCTTAGCCATAATGCTTCTGTAGACGCCTTGTAACATGCCATAAATTCTGTTGCAATAATAAAAGAAGCTATAAGTGGTTGTTTCACACTTTTCCAAAAAATAACTCCTCAAATAACATAAAAATACAGAATGATGTGGACTTTAGGTCATCTTGGCATCCAACAAAATCAAAATTAGTGTACCCAAGGATCTCTAGTTGATATTATTTTTTGGTTGGTGAGCATGTAATCCTTAGTTCTCTATGGTATCTAAGTACTCTTTTGACTCCTTTCCTACAGTCCAGTCCAGGACTACTCAAGTATTGTCCTAACATGCCAATATTTGGATGCATGCATACATACTTGTGCATATATAAGACTTCTTATAGCGGAAGCGTGAAGAATTTTCTTCACCTCTTTAATCTTAAAGTCACTTTTGGGGCATTGACTTTCATTAATTTTTATCACCATTAGCGATATTGGTATCTTTTGGCTTACAATCATGCATATTAAAACTTTTAAGAACCTTCTTGATATAGTTCTTTTGTGACAATATATGTATACCTTGAACACAATCTTGGTATATTTGAATCCCTGATATAAAAAGAGGCGTTGCCAAGATCTTTCATCTCAAATTTCTTTGATAGAAATTTCATGATTTCGTTCAACAAACCTATATCGTTGCATGCTAGTAATATGTCATCGACATATAAAACATGAAAGATAATTTTACTCCCACTAAACTTATGCTATACACATTCATCCATTTTATTCACCTCAAAACCAAAAGGGATGACTACTTGATGGAATTTGTAATACCATTGACAAGATACTTGTTTTAGCCCATAAATGGATTTCTTTAATTAACAAAGTAAATCCTTTGAACTACCAGAATCAAAGTACTTTATTTGTATCATATAAATTGTTTCATTAATGTCACCATTGAGAAGTGCTCTCTTAACATGCATTTGATGTAGCTCTAAATCAAAATAAGCTACTATTGATATTATGATTCTAAAAGAGTTTTTCAAAAATATCATAGAGAAAGTCTTTTTTATAATCAAGGTCTTCCCTCTAAATAAAGCTCTAAGCAACAAGATGTGCCTTGAATCTCTTAATATTTTCTTTCAAATCCCTTTGGGATTTAAAATTCATTTACAACCAACAAGTTTCAAACCTTCAAGCAATGGGATGAGATCCCAAACATTACTATCATTCATGGACTTTAACTCGTCATTCATGGCACCAATCCATTTTTAAGAGTCAGAACCCATAATGACTTGGTGAAAAGTGAATGCATCGTCTTCCACCTCCCCAATTTTCTCATGTTCTTGTAGAAATATGATGTAATAATCCGAAATCACACTTCTTCTCACTCTCTAGAGGATCTCCTTACTGGTATAATTTCTTTAAAACCCTGAGCTTGTTTTTATTGGGAATAACCTCATGAACTAGGTCAGAAAGTGATTCAACATTATTATCTAGATTCGATCAATGACAACTAAATGAAGAGAAACAAATTCCTCTTTAAATAAAATGTCATGCTTATCTCATCCTCACAAACTCTACATCCTCAAAAAATAAGGTACTTCCTATTTCAAAAAATGCTTTAGCGGCATGATTGTCAAAATTTATACCCACATGAACTTTTAGAATTGTAATATCCCGATTTTTCATAAAGAAATTTAATAAGAATAATTGGAAAGCAATTGGAGGTATTCGGATTATTTGGATATTTATCGGGGTATTACCGGGGACGTAACTGATAGATTCTGATTTAAGAGAATTTATTGGGAGATAATTAGGGTTGAGTATGAGAGTATTATGGGTGTTGATTTTAAGGAGGAAATATGAGAGAAATGTGAGCTGGAGCGTTTTGGTTGAGGCTGCGGTTGACTCCGCGGTCAAGCAACTCGACTGAAATGTGTGGCAGATTACATCTTGTGGTTTTTGGACGCAAGGCGGTTGTGGGTGCGGACGTGATGCGCGACGGAAAAATAACGGGTTTTGAATCTGTCAAATTCATCATTTTTGCGGTCGAGTCATCGGTCGGGACGCGGTCCCAAGGTCTCACCGAAAACTGAAGGCAGAGGCAAAATCGGGTTTTCGGTCATTGCGCGGTCACATGTTTTGGTCGAGGAACTCGACTGAGATGTGTGGCAGAGGGTATTTTTGACGTTTCGGTTGCATCGCGGTTGCGAATTTCGGTTGAAGAACTCGACCAAAATATTTCTGAAATGTGTTTTAATACACGTGGATTAACTTTTCTCGATTTTAATCGTACTTGTCTTGCGTGCACTTCTGGAGAAAATGGAGAGGGAGACAGGGTATGACATGAGTGACAGAGACATGGTGAGAGTGTTTTGGCATTTTGATTTAGAGAAGAGAGAAGGGAGAAGGGGGAGTGTGCTTTGGTGATTTGGAAAAGGCAGACCGAGGGCGAGGGGGGGGGGGGGGTGTGAAACCTTTTCTGCGAACCGAGAAGGAAGAGAGAGGGCAGGGGAGAGGATTTGGCTAATCTTCTCCCGCGAAGACGAAGCGTTGTCTGGCAGGCAGCGGGCGTCAAGCAATCTTCCTCACGAACGGAGGACTCAGGCGACAGGTAAGTGAGGCGTTGTCCGGCGAGCTGAGGGTCACTGTCTGGTGAGCTGAGGGTGTGCAACAGCAAAGGGCTGCGAACGGGGAGGCTCGGGTGTGGGGGACTTCGTCAGTGTGTGCTCAAAAGTGGGAGCTCCCTGTTCTCGGGTCGTGTGGGCAGCCCTTTGGGTGTTCGGTTATGGCAGCTTTCTCTGCAAGGTAAGTCTTCTATGAATTTGGACTCTCGGCCTCCTGTGCTATTGTTTTTCTTTGGTTGTTTGAATTGTCGGGGGGTATTAGCCGGTTATGCAGTGGTGATTATTGCAGTGGGTTTGGCTCTGTCATGTTCAGTTCTGTCACTGGGCATTGCTGCAGGATTGTGCTCCTTGTTTTCGGGTGTTTTGGGTATGGATTCTACCTCTGCTGCTTATGGATTTATGGGTTGTTTCCTGGTTTGAATTGTTTGAGTGATGATACGTTGGAATCGGTTTTGGTTGCTGGTGATGTGTTCATTGACATGTTGTGTTGCTATGTGGTGAAGTTTGACTCTACGATGGAGTGTTTCAATATATGCTCTGTAGTTTTGATTAACTACCATTGTTTGGATAATGTCTCTGTGGGTTATTGTCGAGTGTGAGTATATTGGATGTATACTTTTTGGGATTAATATTCTGTGATATTATTGGTTCTACACATTAGATATATGCTCTGTTGGTTTTTGTCGGATATTTACTGCTGTGTGATTGGATTATCTGTTGATTGGGGACTTTATACTTCTGTGGTGTACTACTTTGAATAATATGCATGGGGGCTACAATTTATTGGTTCACTTTTTTGATGGGGGCTTGGACTTTGTTCTGCTGTTTGGTTTAGTGAATTAAGTGATTTATTCACTTGAAGAGGAATGTGACTTGAATAATGACAAAGATCCATATTTATTTAAACAAACTATGGAATGTAATAATTCTGAAAAGTGGTTAAATGCTATGAAAGAAGAGTTGCAATCGATGGATGACAATAAAGTTTGGGAACTTGTAGAGTTACTTGAAAGGAAGAAACGTGTTGGTTGTAAATGGATTTTTAAAACCAAACGTGACTCGAAAGGTGACTTGAAAGGTATAAGGCCATACTTATCGCCAAATGTTACACTCAGAAAGACGATATTGACTATAAAGATGTAACAACCCGGATTTTCGTAAATACTTGAAAATGCGTGAAAATTTGAAATTTCTTTTTAAAAATAAATCAGAGCGCGACATTAACTGGATCTCTACCGACCATTCGTAAAACTCGATATAAAATCCCATTTTTGTAAAACTTATGCGGTAGCGTCAAAATAAAAACCATTTGAAGACATAGCGGAAGCGTAATTAAAAATCATCATTTTGAAACTTAGCGGAAATGTCAATCATTTGAATGAAAAGAATAACCAAATTAAATAGACTTAAAATAAAACTTATGTTAATTACAACGTAGACAACTTAATTAAAACCATTTCTCTTTTACCCTATTTATGTTTGGCCAGTCGTGAGCATCCCTCGAGTGTGCAAACCCATCATCCCTGCTTGCTATTGTTTGTTCTTTATCTTTCGCTACTCCTAGTATGTGCATTTCTCTACTTACAGTACCTATATCTACACCACAAGCAACTGTAAGCCCAAAGGGCTTAGTAAGGAAAAAGGGAAAATGCAATTATGAAATGCCTCTCTTTAATCCCTTTTCATTAAGCCACTCATTTCGTTATTACTATTTCTTATTAGTCGTTCGTTCTTTCGTTGGGGTAGCCTCCTGTGGGTACCTTTCTGCCAGACTACAACTAACCTCCTTTGGGCATACTGCTGCCAAGCTAGTCACTAGTCTCATGTTAGCACCTTTTTGCCAGACTACAACTAACCTCCTTTGGGCATACCGCTGCCAGACCAGAGTGTGTTCCCCACATTAATTCCATGTTGGAAAGGTTGTCTGCATAGCAAACAACATTTGCCCCAATCGATCGAGCTGGGCTGACACACACCCGGGTCGGAGCTCTACCCGAGGCTACTGGATCACCCGATTGGAGCCCCTCCATATCCTGCAATCAACACCAAAATCGCAGGTGTGCCGTCCAACACACAGAGCACAAGGAGAAAAATGGACTTACCTCATCCTAATGCCAGAATCGCAGCAGCTGAAGCTCCGGTTTGAGCCCTAGCCGTGATTCGCGGAAGCTCCACCAAACGGATCTGTGTCGCTCGTCGCCGCCGGACAACACTTCCTTGCTCGCCACCGTTGTCTCCCGTCGCTCGTCGCTCCGTTGTCATCCGTCCCCGTTGCCTCCGTCGCTCGTCGCTCCGTCGTCATCTGTCCCCGTCGCCTCCTGAGCGTTCGCTCGTTCTCCCTCTACTCCACTCTCTCTCGTCGAGCTCTCTGCAGAATGGCCTTCGGCCATTGTTTTTTTGTTTTTTTTAAATTTAATTTTATTTATTTAAATTCTTTATTTCATTTTAATTGATTTATTCTTTAATTTAAGCATTATTTTTAACATGTGTATTTTCATGCGTCGATTATACGTATAACATATAAGTCGACCCAAATTGTAACTTTCAACTTATTCCAAATGTCGTTAAAAGATTAATAGAGGTCCAGTTACATTTTTTAATTCCATTTCCTAAATTAATATCCATCAATTAACCTCCAATAATTCCTCTTAAATTATAACTGAATGGTTACGTCCTTGGTAATACCCCGATAATATCCGATAAATCCAAATACCCCAAATTAATTTTCAAATATTCTTAATAAATTCCGATATAAAAAGTCAGGGTGTTACAAAAGAGACATTCTCTCCAGTTTCAAAGAAGAACTCTTTAAAAATAGTTATGACATTGGTAGCTCATTATGATTTAGAGTTTCATCAAATGGATGTAAAAACTTCATTTCTTAATGGTGACTTAGAGGAAGAAGTGTATATAGATCAACAGGAAGGATTTTCATTTCCTAGAAATGAAATGTTAGAGTGTGGATTGAATAAGTCAATATATAGATTAAAACAAGCTTCTAGACAATGATATATTAAGTTTAACAATACCATTACGACGTACGGTTTTATAGAGAACACCGTTAATCTGTGTATCTATATAAAGGTCAGTGGGAGTAAGTGTTGATGATATTCTTCTTGTTGCAAATAATAAGGAAATGTTACATGACATAAAAGCTTTTCTCTCTAAGAATTTTGAAATGAAAGATATGGGTCAGACATCATACCGTGATAGACAGGAAGGTTTGCTGGGATTGTCTTGGAAAGAATTTATCGATAAAATTCTGGAGAGATTCAGAATGGATAAGTGTTTCGTTGGTGTTGCTCCAATTCATAAAGGGAACATGTTGTAAGTATGAGCTTAGGTGACAAATCTTTGTATATGTGATTGAAATATCATAACTTGTATTTTATGACACTTTTGAATTTATGAAGAAAATGTTTTTGTATGCATGTTTATTATTCATAGAATGGGTATACAATTAAAGTTGTTTATGAATAATATGTAAACTTTATTAAAGTTAAAGTTGGAAGGGATATATAATATTCCTCGATTAAAGAATTAATGAATTGTGTTAATTTGTGATACATTGATAGAATCATGTCATCATTAAAGGCTTATGACTGTCATGATCCGATTATACAATTCATTAGGAAAAAAACACTTGATAAATTCGCATTATGGTATACTATATGAATTGATTGTGAATGCAAGTTGTGACAGCTGAAAAGTAATAGCTGAAAATCGATTTTATTAAAGTTAATATAACATAGCCCAAGTGGGAGATTGTTAGATTATTCTAATAACTTTGACTGTGGTCTATGTTAGTTAAAGTGTATTGACTTAATAGTAAGGTATTTAATGTGATGATTGTTAAGCATAAAAGAAATTAAGTTGATTGAGTTTTAATTCCCTCACCTTGACCTTGTTAAAGTGAAGATGTATGGTTAAAAGAGATGAAAATAAAGGATATGATGAAATGGTATTTACGTAATTTCTTATAAGATGAAAGGGTAATTATGTAAATTGTAAAGACATATTATTAAATCTCTTTTATGAGATTGATCTGGGGGGTTGATTTTGCTAGACATCATTAAATCTCTTTTATGAGATTGACCGGGGGCTTGTTTTTGCTTTTAAGAGGTGTAAAAGCAAAAAGCATGGATCAAGATTAGTAAGTTTATTGAGTTTGTCAACGTTTACATCAACAAAAACATGGATCAAAGTTAATAAGCTTAATGAGTTTGTTTATCCGTAATTGAAAGTAACGATTGGTTGAATCAAACTACGTTATAAGATCTTGGGAATTAAAAATATTGTTTGAAAGAAAGTAAAATTATAAAACTAACACATAACCCATGCATCAATTTTATATTTTGGAATATTGGAATTTTATATTCTAATTTTTTCATTCTCACTTTTCTCATAAACTTGCCTTAGCGCTTGACCAACATTAAGCTCGATTTCAATCGAGATTGGTTCTTTAATTTTTGTAATGCTAACTTCATTTAGCTATTTGATGGAGCTAGTTTTATTTGAATCAAAACTGAGTCCGTCTTGCCTATACCTTCATAAAATAGTCATTTTCAGGACTTTTAGCCTTCAAGTACGACCACTTCTAACTCCTCAACCAGAAAAACAGGCAAAGAAAATTATTGGTGTAATCATGTGAATATAGAATATTCCTTCTTCTTTGGAAATGTGGTGAGATGCCTCTAATTATTAAATGGCAGATTTGGAAACCACGTTTACAATTGATAAATAAGTAAAAGACGTGGGTCCCATTTATTGGTGGATCTAGTGCATCTGTCACCCTCCCGCCTCCCACAATCATTCATAAAATAGTTATTTGTTTATTTAATTTAACCTAATTTTGAATGCATTTTCATAATTAATCTTTCATTTACAAAGAAATTATAAAATATCAAATTCAAAATCAAAACATTTTTTTAGTTTGTCATGGCTTTCTAGAAAAATTTGGGATGAAATCCTCTTTTAATCCATCCCTTAATACTTTATGGTCGGTACCAATTTAGTATTTATAGTTTCAATTTTTTTATTTTGTTTAAGTCTTCGCAGTTTTATAAATGGTAATTCTGTCAATTTATATATTTAAATTTAATAAAATAACCACCAAACCAACCTATCATGTCAGTACTTAATCAATAAAAATTAATTAGTTTGATTTATTTTTTTAAATCCAACTCCATATATTTTTTTCAAACATAGCCTAATATAACATTTTTATACTCTCCTTATTACTCTCTTTTATTTTTGTCTCTTTGTTTCATTCTAATCTCTCTTCTTATATTGCATTATAAAGAAAACGTAAGATAAAACAAAGATCTACTCGACCCAAGAATGAACCTAGTTATTTGAATATTTCATTTAAAATTTTTAATAAGCAGTGAAATACTTAAAAATAAATCAAGTGGTCAAGGCCCAAACCAAATGAGATAAAATAAAAGTTTTTTAGTAATATCTAAGATAATATAAGAATATAAGTTAAAAGTAAATATCTCATAAATAAAAGAGAAATAATAAAATTTCAATATTAGTTTTAAACAAAATCCTATCTCACTAGAAACTTTCAAAAGGAAAAATATTAAAGTAAAATAATAATTTGTCGAGTTCATTATTTTGTTGGCAATTGTGAATCTTCCAACTTAATACTTGAGGGAAATGTCATTGGAGTGAGTCACCTAAACTTAATAGCAAAAAATTTTTATGTACAATGATAAAATAAAAATAAAATAAAATTGGGAGTATGTTATATAAAATATCTGAGATAAATTAGGTTTATAAAACAAGTAGCGAAACAAAGGATAAAACACTCAATTATAGTGTAGTAGATACAGAAAATATGTCTTACTATAGATTATAAAAAACCTATTGAAGATGAAATCATTCACGGATTCCGGACATACTATGACAAAGACATAAATAGTAACAGAGATACTCGACGATTGCTAAAGCCACAAAAATAAGATATTAATTAGATTTAGAGTTTTGCGTCAAGAGACATGACACAGTTAATTGTTTCATTACTCTAGTTAACACAAATGAACACATCCTTCAACGGTCCAGTGTACATACAGAAAAAAATGAAACTTTAAGGATTGATCAAACTTAGCTCACTCGACCAAGATGATCAATGAAATAATATATATGGTCAAACAAAATCTGTTAAATGAAAAATACATAATAATACCAAAAACTAATGGTCATCAAATAAACACATCATTTTATATGAGAACACAACTCAATATAGGGTTTTATAAAAACGATGTGATGCTAGATATAAAAATAAATCACTACCTCAAAAGGTCTATCAATAGCCAAGTAGTGCTCAAACAATTACGAATCTAATCGATCAAAATCTCTCGCTAATCCGTTGGATCAATCAAAGTATACGTGTATAAATCAATTTACTTTTCTAAACCTTAATTTGTTGAAACCCGTAACCGGAATAGGAACAAACTTAAAAAACTTACAGAACAATCTCCAAAAATATCCAACTTTTAGAATATAATCCGAGTATCCACCCAATTGAACGTCCTACACATTGTTATAAATTTGGTTGACTGTGGATTGGTTCTGGATGTCCGCTCTTCAAGCGTCGTCCACTCAGCCGTTTCATCCACAGTTGCATGTGATTTTACCAAGACAACCTTTGCTCCCACAGATGCATTCACTTTCGCCATGAAAGTCTTCGCTCTCGAGGTTGCTATGCTTCTACCCGGTAGTCTTCGCTCTTGCACATGCGTACGCTTCCATTGCGGTAGCCTTTGCTCCTGCGAATATGTACGCTTTCACAAATATCTTCCTACAACACAAGATTCTCCAGGTAATTTGAAAATTTCAATTTTCCTCCAAAATTTTTTAACTTTAAACAGTACGGAATAATTTCATGCATAAATTTGATCTATTTAATCCAAAATCAACAACTTTAAGTCGAAATATTAAGTTTTTATATCTTAAATCGTTTCTTAATATATTAATAGAATTCAATATGAAATACTAATAAATAAAAGATAGAAAATGGATTTACCTCTGTGAAAATATCTTAAATCCAAATTCTTTGAAGTAGAAGTCATAGCAAAACAATGTGACCCACATAAATAATAGTGTAAATTGGAACACATCAAAACTTAATCTTTTTGCAAAAGTTTCAACAAAAACAGGAGAGTTTTGTTGATAGGCTCCTTCGCCAAAATTTGTAGTACAAAAAATCCCTCTTCAAAGTTCTCCTCACGCTATGGAAAATGTCCTTTTGGTCTTTGACGGAGAAGACCAAGAGGTGTAGACAAGGAAGGTAGTTTTTTTTTGGAAACAAAAGGTTTTCAAGAATTTGGCCATTATTTACCACCCAATGGCATTAAAAAAAATATTTAGATTTGGCAACAATTACATCTCTCTCTCTCTCTCTCTCTCTCTCTCTCTCTCTCTCTCTATATATATATATATATATATATATATATATATACATATATATATATATACCTTTCATCTACATTTTTTCTTCCGTCGACGGACATTTCTTCAACAAATGGACTCTACCAAATAATATTATTCAGATTGTTAAAATCTATATTCAAAAGATGAAATTTTTTGACAGAAGAAAATAAGACAGACATGTGCTTTGAAATTGTAGTGTTTGATGAAATGGCGTCACCCACCATTTTTAACATCAATCAAATTAAAGTAGCTTTTCCCTTCATTTAGCTGAGCGTCTTTTCTCCTTTTTAATATCATCAGTCACTCTTCTATTATTATTTTTTTAAGTTTAACACTTATGTCTTCTCTTGCATGTCCATTATGTAGAAAAAGAAGCGAGGTTCTTTCAAAGTGTGTTCAAAGGTCGTGAGAGGGAGAATTGTGGGTAACAACTGGTGAACAATTTAAAGTGATTAAATTAGCGAATTGGATTACTAAAGTTGAAAACTTGAATATTTGGAGGTTTCTGTGAACTGTGATTTAGTCATTAGAAAGAATTTTAACTGGGTCACGTGACTTGAAGTTGATTGCTTTAAGTGTTGTATATATACTCATCTTTACAGCTCTTTGGCACGTATGATTTCCTTTTGAAAACTACTCTGTTCTCGGTAGTAGAAAATAGGGGCAACCAGAGAAAGAAAGAAGAGAATTGCTACAATGTGGTGGTGAAGTTTTGTCAAGAAATGTATCTCAGGTTAGAGTGCATGGTTTGATATTTGCTGCAGATGAGATTGTTCTGTAAATGATTCTGGTGTAACCTTGAATGATTTTATAATAAAGATCAGAACCTTACACCCGTGGACGTAGGACAAGTTTGTCCGAATCACGTAAATCTCTCGTGCATTTTTCTGTTCAGTTTATTACTTGTTATAAGTCATTGATTCTTGATGGTAAAACGCCACAATTGGTGCGGTGAGCATGGAATTGAGGATATGTGATTCAAGAATCTTGCTTTCTTGTCGAAGAATCAGTAACCGACTTTTAACCTCCGATCATGGCGAAGTTCAAAGTTGATAAATTCGCGGGCATGAATGATTTCAACCTTTGGAGGGTAAAAATGAAGGCTTTACTGGTTCATCAAGGATTGGTACAAGCCATTGATGAACCAGCCATGAAAGTCTTGCAAGAACTGGACAAAGCTAAAGCAGAAGACATCGAAGCCAAGGCTCACAGTGCAATTCTCTTGAGTCTTGGAGATGAGGTGTTAAGAGAAGTTACAGAAGAGAAATATGCGCTCTCTGTATGGTTGAAACTCGAAGCACTGTATATGAAACGCTCCCTTGCAAATCGTCTCTACCTGAAAAAGAAATTGTACACACTGACAATGGACGAATCAAAGGAAATGCGTTGGCATGTGGATGACTTCAACATAATTATTCTAGATTTGAGCAGCATCGGAGTCAAGATTGAGGAAGAAGACCAAGCCATTATCTTGCTCAGTTCACTGCCTAAAGTCTATGAACACTTCGTGGATACCATGTTGTATGGCAAGCAGACATTAACCATGGCAACAGTGAAGGCAACCCTAAATTCAAAAGAGTTACAGAAGCGAGCCGATGCAAGAGATATCTTCGATAGTGAAGGATTGTCCGTCCGAGGGCAATCACAAAAAGGAAGAAGATGCTTCTTTTGTAACAAGGAAGGCCACCTCAAGAAGGATTGCTATGCCAGGAAAAAGAAGCTGAATCAAAGGAATATCGAAAGAGGAGATGCTTCAGTAGCATCTGGGGGTTATGAATCCTCAGATGTGTTGGTGGCTTCAGTGACAGACTCTAGGGATCACTGGGTTTTGGATAAAGGATGCTCCTTTCATATGACATCAATATGGAGATTGCTGCAAGGTTTTACAAAATCAGTTGGAGGCAAAGCAGTGCTCGGTAATAATCAGTGCTGCAATGTCAAAGGTGTAGGACATATTAATATCATGATGCATGATGGTTGCATCAGAACAATCTATAATGTCAAATTTGTTCCAAAATTGAAGAGGAATCTGCTGTCAATTAGTTTGTTGGACAAATCAGGTTACATTGTTCGGGTAAACAATGGAACAATGAATATTGTGAAGGGAACAATTACTGTGATGAAAGACAGCTTGCAAAGTGGGTTATACATTCTGCAAGGAAAGATAGTCATAAGTAAGACAATCACCAGTGCATCTTCAAGTATGCATCAAGTTCAGAATAAAGACATTCAGCTGTGGAACTTACAGTTGGAACCAGCAAGTAGAAGGGTCAAAATTCTTCATCGGGTGTTCAAGTTGAGGTGGAGTCAACTGAAGAAAAGGAAGTAGATGAAGTGGACAAGCTGGTGGATTACAAACTCACCATGGATAGATTAGGGAGAGTTATCAAAACAGTTCAGAGTTTTGGATATGCAGCCAAAATAGCATATACTCTCAAGTTATCTGATGTTTTGTATAATTCTGAACCAACAAGTTTGGGGTACAGTGACGTACAATTGTGGCATAAAAGCAATTGTTGGTGGCAAGTTTATGGAATTATAAGGGT
This sequence comes from Begonia loranthoides, assembly GCA_022433065.1. Lineage (NCBI taxonomy): Eukaryota > Viridiplantae > Streptophyta > Magnoliopsida > Cucurbitales > Begoniaceae > Begonia > Begonia loranthoides. Next base: position 21,373,723 of record CM039470.1, on the reverse strand, counting down.
GGAAGAAAACTCCACGGAAATTCACATTCTCGGTTTCAAAGTCAAAGGCTCTGTTAAGCAAAGATTTTGAAATAACAAATATGGGACAAACAAGGAAATTGCTTGAGGTTGAGATTTTGAGGAGGAGAAGACATGGAACGATTGTCTTAACTCAAAATAGTTATCTGCAGAAGGTGGAGTTCAAGGAAAATCTTGCAGATATGCTCACCAAGTTTTTTACAGTTGCCAAGTTTAGGCATTGCTTAAACTTAGTAAACATACAAAGGTAATTGCACTGCTACTGTGTTGGTGTGGAGGTCTTGATCTTCTTTCGTAATACTGATTCAAGGTGGAGATTGTGAACTGTGATTAAGTTATTATAAAGAATTTTAACTGGGTCACGTGACTTGAAGTTGGTTGCTTTAAGTGCTGTATATATACTCATCTTTACAACTCTCTGGCAAGTATGACTTCCTTATGAAAACTGCTCTGTTCTCGGTAGTAGAAAACAGGGGCAACCAGAGAAAGAAAGAAGAGAATTACTACAGTGTGATGGTAAAGTCTTGTCAAGAAATGTATCTCAAGATAGAGTGCATGGTTTGATGTTTGCTGTAGATAAGATTGTTCTGTAAATGATTCTGGTGTAACCTTGAATGATTTTATAATAAAGATCAGAACCTTACACCCGTGGACGTAGGACAAGTTTGTCTGAACCATGTAAATCTCTCGTGCATTTTTCTGTTCAGTTTATTACTTGTTATAAGTCATTGATTCTTGATGGTAAAACGCCGCAGTTTCTGTAAGGCAAAACTTAAGTTCAAAATTTTCTTTCAACTGTAAATTGTGAACTCTGGTCTGGTAGTGAATTTGTTTTTGTTGAATTTTAAAGTTTTGAACAATTGATGAAGAAGTTATAATTGTTGCATATAAATAAATTAGTTGCACTCTAGAATAATTTGGTTGGTTAAAGTTAGAGTTTTGCTTTAAAAAATTATAGAGAAAAATTAAGGTTCTGATTGTCTAGTTCATCAAAAATCTAGAAAGAAATCGTCAGCAGAAATGAAAATATTCGTTGCGAAAATGTATGTATTCACGGTAGGAGCGTTGTGATAATAAATTATGTGAAAAGGAAGAACTTGAAAAATGGGTCACCCACATTAGCTCCTCCTCCTTCCCTGCTGTACGCCTTGTGGTTTAATCCTCTATCATTGACTTCATTTCCAAGTCAAATTTTTAATTTCCAATTTATTCTTCAAATTTGGCTACATTGAAATATGGAGCATTGTGTTTTCGTAATATATAGTAGACTTTGAAATTACTAAATATATGGTCAAAACTTTACATTTTAAAGAAATATTGGTAAGAAAATAAGACTTTTCAAATATTGTAAATCTATAAAATATAATTACTGGTATTGGGAATTCTTTTAATTTTCTCGTTTTATTTGTATTTTTTAAATAGTAATTTCATAATAACAAAAAAAATCACGTGACAAAATAATTATTTTAAAATAAAATAAAATTTATTAAAAATTTAGTTGAGAAATATAAAATAAATCGAAACAAACTAAAAATTATTATTTTATTATAAAAAAAAGTTTTATTGGCTCTCAGACAGTTTCGCTCTCTGCAATAATTGTGGAACCCATACGGTACACAGGGCATGGTGACGCCCACGTCCACCAGTCTAACCCCACACAAATTTCCAACGCCCACCTCTCATCTTCTATTTATACCCACCTCCATTTCTTGCTCTCCCTGCCTCCCAATCTATCCCACTTGCTCCCATTCCTCCACCCTCCTACCCTTTTCTTGCTCTCGATTTCTCGTTTGAGTTTCGATAATCGAGCTGTTCATCTCGTACTTCGATTGAAGTTCATCTTGTGCTGGTGATTGGAGGTTGGGTTGAAGATTTCTGCAACAATTTTTGTTGGTAGCTTGACGGGGTAAAACCCAGTGTTCGACGAGTTGTGGACATCACGGCTATACTCGTAGTTTCCCGGCCTCTTTTTCATGCCCGGGCAGTTCGACGCAAGGGTTGTGTAAGTGGAAGCAACCCTTCGCCGCACGGCGGGCGTGGCGCTTTGCCTTCCGAAGGCGGTAGCCCTTCCGATCTGCTCTTCCTCGCCGGTGGTGGTTCACTCTTTGCCTCTTCCCGCTAGATTGTTTGGCTTGTTAATAGTTAAGGAGATTAGTTTCGTTAATTTTCATCAAGGACTAGATCTTGGAGTCTTCAGTGCATCTATTTTGGTTTTTTGGTGATTTTATTTCCGTCGAGAAAAGATGATGTTGAAGATTAAGAGGGTTCCTACCACTGTTTCCAACTTTCAAAAGGATGAAGCAGAAGAATCCTCTCGCGTTGGTTGCGGTCGAAACTGTCTCAACCCCTGCTGCATTTCAGGTTCTTAGGATCCTCTGCCTTTCTCTTTGGGTTTTGACTGTGATTTGAATTCAGTTGCTTGTGTTTCGGAAAATTATTAATTTTTTCAACTGCTTCACGTAAAGCGGCTGTCGTGTGTTCTCTAATTAGTTTTTATTTATGACGTTTAAGTTTGATTTGTTCCTAGATGTTTGAGGGCAAATTAATTTTGTTACTTTGTCTTCTTTGATTTTTGTGAATGTTTTGTAAGTGTTTTTGTCATCTGTGTGAGTAGGAGCGAAGCTTCCCTTGTATGCTTTCAAGAACCTTGATGATAGCCCTGCTGCAAGAGGTTTGTCAGGGTCTGCCAAGTGCGATCCACCCGTTGCCTTCCTTGACTCACTTCTTCTCGGAGAGGTAAAAATATTGAAAATGCGATAGTAAAGTTAAACCAAGATCTGTCGCTGATTCTTATCTTTGGTAGTAATTAGAAAACGTGAGTAAATATGGTGAATTTTCATGGCAGTGGGAGGATCGTGTGCAGAGGGGACTCTTTCGCTATGATGTTACTGCTTGTGAAACCAAGGTCTGAAGTTTTATTCATACTATTTTGCGTAAGAAGCCGTATGTTTAGTTGTGTGTGTCATCTCAGTTTTATAATTGTGGTGCAGATTATTTCTGGTTGTTATGGCTTCATCGCCCAGCTGAATGAGGGCCGCCATTTGAAGAAAAGGCCTACTGAATTTCGTGTTGATAAGGTCCTCCAGCCCTTTGATGGTAAGAAATTCAACTTCACCAAGGTTGGACAAGAGGAGGTGCTCTTTCGCTTTGAATCAAACCAAGATCTTGAGACTGAATTCTTCCCAAACGTCCCTGTTGATGTTGAAAGATCGAGTATGGTTGCCATTAATGTAAGCTTCTCCCATCTTCTTTATTAAATCCTTTTTTATGCTTATCCTGACATAGTTTCTGATGTAAAAACAGGTCAGTCCTATTGAATATGGCCATGTTCTTTTGATCCCTCGTATTTTTAAGAACCTCCCGCAGAGGATTGATCCTCAAAGCTTTTTGCTTGCTCTTCACATGGCCGTTGAAGCTGGCAATCCCTACTTCCGTGTGGGTTATAACAGCTTGGGTGCATTTGCTACCATCAATCACCTTCACTTTCAGGTATCTAATTGCTTCTTGGCGAATAAATAATCTAGAGAAGCCCTCTTAGTAGCTCGCTCGTCAATTGCTTATGGACAAAATTGATCTTCAGGCATACTACTTGGCTATTCCTTTTCCCATCGAGAAGGCTCCTACAAAGAAAATTGCTAGTGTAGATGGTGGTGTTGTCATTAACGAACTCTTAAACTACCCTGTTAGAGGCATCATCTTTGAAGGTGGAAAAAGGCTGGAAACTTTATCAAACGCTGTGTCTGAAGCCTGCATTTGCTTTCAGGAGAATAACATTCCGTACAATGTTCTTATTGCTGATTGTGGAAGGCGGATTTTCCTCCTCCCACAGGTAAATTTTCTTCTTTTTCATAATATGATATATTTTTTCATTATTTTGGGCTAAAAATTCGTCTTATCGATCATGCAGTGTTATGCCGAGAAGCAAGCTCTCGCAGAAGTGAGCAGTGAGCTCCTAGACACTCAAGTGAACCCAGCTGTGTGGGAAATTAGTGGCCATATGGTCTTGAAGAGGAAGCAGGACTATGATGAGGCGTCTGAAGAGAATGCTTGGAGGCTCCTCGCTGAGGTTTCTCTCTCCGAGGCAAGGTTTGAAGAAGTAATTGCGCTGATGTTTGAAGCCATAGCTGCAAAAACTGAAAAAAATTTCGAAGGAAATGAGATAATACTGGAGGAGTCAAATCTCGAAGCAGAAACTGTGGAAGAAGACGCCCTCAACCAGACTTCACATGCACCTCTTGTGACAGGAACTCAGGAATGCCTTGTTCAGCCGTAAGATATGGTGCAAGATTTTTGAAGTTTGGACAAGTTTAATCCGTACCCTGTTGGATATTGCCTGAATAAGTGAATCTAGGTGTTGATATTAACCTAAATAGTGGTCCAATTCATGTGCTTTGCCATATCTGTCTTGTTGTATTGTTCTATGTGAGCTGGTAAAAACATACGTTTTATCACTCGTGCATGCTTGCTTGCTTTTGTTTATTGGGACAAGGAACTGTCTCGAAGGAGTCTAACCACACGACAAACCAGCAAGAGGGTTCTAACCAGTTACGGTCAAAACCAAATACAATTTTAAAATAAGTAGTCTTCTTCCCTCCTTTACTATTATTAATTGACTTCCTCTCATTGACGTGATAATGACTTAATTTTGGCATTGGCTGCCTGAGGCTGCTATTGCTTAGTATTTTGCAATAACACAAGTCTCTAAACAAAGAATGGTTGACCATATTACCACATATCGACCTAACTCCAGAAAATATTCAAGTTTAAAAACATTCATCAGGTAAAGGTTCTCACAATAATTTATAAAATTGACAATATATATTATAGTAATTCATTGAAAGTGTTAAATATCGATTTGGTAACTGTGTTTTAAATGGATAAGGTGATATGAGTTAGGCCATCCAAATATATGCACATATAAACTAGGGAAATTAATATCACAGACCTTCTAGTTCGAGCTCAATAACAAGTCAAACCCTTGAGAATTTTTTTAACAACTAAAACCTTAAACTATAAAAAATTAACACCGTCAACCTCGCAGTCAATTTTTCCGTCCAAATCCGTCAAACTTAACTCCTCAGTTAACTTGAAAAATTTTTCCCTCAATCTTGATCTCGTTCATCAGCGCTAATCTTTAAAATCGATGTAAGTTCTTCCAAAAAAATGAATTTCAGAGTCGAAGATTCAAAAATTTCGAACTTTCTGACTGTAAAACGATGATTTTTGAAGAAGAGCCGTTCGTTTTAGGTTAAAATACGATTTTTATCATATAATGGACGTCCGTTATACGCTGATGGACGTCCGTCTTAGGTTAAAGGACCCATTTTTATCTAAATGGACGTCCATCCAGCCATATTACATTTAATATTAATAAACAAATTCAAACTTGTCTGTTCAATTACCCTTTTGTCCCTAAAAAAATTCAAACTTGTCTGTTCAAGTGGCAGACAGCTGTACCCAACTTGTCTGTTCAATTACCCTTTTGTCCCTAAAAAATATTAGGGACATTTTATTTATAGGGTTAAAATAGTAATTTAAATTTTTTTATATTAATATTAAATGTAATATGGCTGGATGGACGTCCATTTAGGTAAAAATGCGTCTTTTAACCTACGACGGACGTCCATCAACGTATAACGGACGTCCATCAACGTATAACGGGCGTCCGTTATATGTTAAAAATTGTATTTTAACCTAAAACGAACGACTCTCCTTCAAAAATCCTCGTTTTACAGTCAGAAAGTTCGAAATTTTTGAATCTTCGACTCTGAAATTCCTTTTTATGGAAGAACTTACATCGATTTTAAAGATTGGCGCCGACGAACGAGATCGAGATTTGAGGGAAAAATTTTTCAAATTAACTGTGGAGTTAAGTTTGATGGATTTGGACGGAAAAAGTTGATTGCGAGGTTGACGGTGTTAATTTTTCATAGTTCAGGGTTTTAGTTGTTAAAAAAAATTCTAAAGGATTTGAATTGTCATTGACCTCAAACTAAAAGGTCTGTGGTGTTAATTTATAACCCTTTCCTATTAACATCCTTTTGACATTCTCATTAGATTTCCTTCGTCTAAGGAGAATTAGATATCAATTTAGAGGAAGACTTTTAGAGAAGAAATATTGAGTAAACTTGAACTCGCCAAACACTAGCATCTTCAAATACGTGTTCACTTTCTTCATCGTAACCCTTGGATACGTTTAAATCTCGCCATCTGAAAGCCTGGGCTCCAACTGCGGTAGCCTACGCTCGCGTAAGCGAATTTTCAGTCAGTCTGGATGAACCAGACAGTAGGAGATTTCCATTCTTCTCCAAAATTTCCATTTTTCCCTCAAAACTCCAACTTGACCTTATTAAAGTATTTCAAAGATTAAACTCAAATCTTTTACTTACAAAATCACAAGTTAGTGAAATGAAACTTGAGCTCGAAATTTACCTCACTGTGATGTTCGAGAATTTCAACCATTGCTTGAACCAACCCGTCCCCGACACATGCCTCCAAATTTTTGCAGAGAGTTCCTCCTTCTAAATTTACTTAGAGGCAAAGAAGGGGTGCTATCCATTTAAGGAAAAATGAAGCATTTGCAGAGGGAGAAAAATAATAGAAGGATGGGGACACACGTATGAAGACGGGGAAAATTATACTCATTTTTCAACGAAACCCATTTTTTTTCAAACGCAGTAATGGCGCATTCCCCACAGCATTACCAGCTGTTACAGCCAGAAATCAATCAATGAACTAGGGTTGGACAGTTGGATCTTTGTTCTTCTATATAGATGAGGGTTGAGTCGCCATCTCGTTTTGTCATTTGACCATCGTTTAGTTGTGATACATTCTGATATTGATATGGTGTCCATAGCATTATGAATAATTGTTTTCCCTTGTGAATTCAAATAGTGCTAAGCCTAATATAGAGATAAGTGAAAATTATAAATCATTATTATCTTCAATCATCTCCTCTTAAAAAAGTTATCACATGAATAAATTTTGAAAGAATAACGAAGACAGTTAATGGTATATTGATATATCCATTAATAACAAGAAACTGAAGTCTTATTTATTTTCCATTCACAAAGATGGACTGGGAAACGCATTGATTCGACACAATTACAACCAAAGGAAATACTTCTTTGCTTTTCTTTTTCTTTTCATCGAACACATAAAGTCATGCATAAAACTGACCGAACAATGAGTCTCTTGAGGAAAGAAACTTGGAATAACAAAATAGATCCAACATAAATACATGCAAACAAGAACATTAGAGATAGAACATCTTGAAAATATTACTCAATGAAAGAACTTTCATCCATTCCAGGTGGCTGATTGCCTTTCGGCAGCTTTGCCTTCCACTTCTGCTTTCGCTTTGGCTCTTTTTTTGGTGGTTGGGGAGGGAATGGGTGGGGATGATGCGGCGGCTTTGGTGGCTTAGGAGGGAAAGGCTGAGCATAACCACAAATGCCAAAGAAACAAGGCACGCCAAAAGGGCATCTATTTCCACATCTACCACAATTGAAAGGACTAATGTTAACATTTCTACAGAATCCTCTGCAGCATTTCCATGTGAAAGGGCATCTGATTCCACACCAACCACAATTGTTAATATCTGAGAAAACATCAACACATTGGTTTCTACAACACCTCTTTCTGGGTGGGAATCCTCTGCTAGCCAGTCGGCATATCCACGGCCGTCTCCAGCACCCGGGGGCTCGTGGGTCATAGCTATGGCCATGGTCATGGCCATGGCCATGGTCATGGTTCACCACTTTCTTGAGCCATGGCGAGAGTGGTGAATCTAAAGAGTCGTTTCGATATATTGCACCCCCTTCGACCAACACAAATGATGATAATGAGACTGTTACTATGATTGTAATAGCAAATAATAGTACATTCCCTTCAAGCTGCATTCTAAGAAATGTACAGTTGAAGAGATGATGGGATTGGAGTGGTATAAATAGTTGAAAGTTTGATAGTTTTTGTAACTTTTTGTTTTCATCATGGTATGGAAGGGCACAAGGGTGTTCATGTTTTTCTTGCAAAGGCTTGTTGAGATGCAGTAACCAAATACGTGATGGGAGGGTTTTCCTTTGCTAGGGTAGTTTACAAAATATGTGATAAAAGGGATTTCCTTCCATTGGGTGGTTTATAAAATAGAGTCTTTTGCTTTTACCAATCTACCTTGGTTAAAGTAGATGTCATGAGCATGAAAATGATGCATCTTTCCCTTCAAGAACGACATCTCTCTCTCTCTCTCTCTCTCTCTCTCATGTGGTGGTACTTTGGATAATGCCGTTATAAATTGCCTATTTTCTGGTGATCTTGCTCTTTGTTCTGAAATCATGAGCAGTGTAATGAGGTGCAGTCAAACAGGATATGACACAGAAAATTCTAACACAGAATTTGCATACTAATAATTAATTAAAGAAGAAAAAAAACTCAGCTTTTGGTGCTTCCTTTTCGTAACGCTAGTTGAGCTTAGCATTCTGCACTTCAGCCATTTGGCGCTACAAATGAAAAGTTTAACAACTACAAATGTCATTACACTTCAACTACCGTTACCAAAAGGAAGCACCGAAAGCTGAGTTTTCTTTCTTCTTTAATTATTAATTAACAAATTCTTTGTTATTCCGAGAAGGGTAATTATCCTCTAACACCCTAAAGTTTAGGTGTCTTTTTAACTAACACCCTCAAGTTTATTGTTTTTTATCTAACACCTTTAAGTAATCCACGTTTTCATTGGCACCCTCCGTTTCACCAAATTCCTGAAGAGAAATGAACTCCTGAAGAGAAAAGCTCTGCAGCTCGTCCAAACATCTCTACAAAGTCGAGCGAAGCAAAGGCGAAGGCAAGTTGGTGGTGGCTGGTTAGCTCAGGATTCAGACGACTTAACTCCCCAAGATATAAAATTCAAAGTAGTTACTGCAAAGGGTCCGGAAGAAGGAGAACTTCGCGATGCTGAATTCGCATGGTTATGTGTAAAGCATGTAAAGAGCAGCGCCATTGTTGTAGCAAAGGTTCCTTTTTTTTTTTTTTAAACTTTTATATAATCAGGAGACTTGTTTTAGATTGATTTTAACTCTGTTTTTTTGGGCAGAATAACTGTATGTTGGGTATGGGGAGTGGACAGCCAAATCGTGTCGAGAGTTTGAGGATAGCTGTAAAATCCCAGATTTTAAAAATGATTTTTAAAATTCCACGTGTAAATTTTTCGCCAATTTTTGATCAATCGTTGAAAGGTTGACTCGTTTTGTCGCGTAGCGGTGACGTGTGATTTTTCGTCAAATGGTCAAAATGATCAAATCAAATTTTTACTGAGTGGTAATTAAATTTCATAAATGATTTTGGTAAATTATTTCTACTAAGGGATTAATAATATTATTTTACTATTTATTATTGATTCTTTTGTTAGTGTTACCTACATTCATAAAATTTTAATTTAATTTATTAAATATCTTATTATATATATTATATTATTAAAAAATAAAGTAAATTGTTTTAATTAAAATAAAAGAAGAAGACATTAGGTCTTCATCTTTTTCTCTATGATGATAAAAGGCAGAGGGCGACGGAGAGAGGAGAGGAGAAATTCTGACCGTGACCGTTTCAAAATCCGACTATAGATCTGTGTTCCCGTCGTCCAAAGGAGTAATATTTGTGAAGGTATTTTTCGAAATCTTAAGTTTTTCCATCCAAGTTAAGGTTTGAAATTTTAGAAATTTTTGGTTTCGGATTCGAGGTTGGAAACTCGAATCCGGGAGACAATTCTGGTTTATATTGATAGAATAAAAGTTTATGTAATGTTATTTGTCGTTAGAAATCAAAATCGGACGAAAATGGAGAATTTTTATCGTCCGGTCGGCGGCGCAGTACTGTTCACCGGCGGTGACACTGTTCACCGCGGCGATGTACTGTTCACGCCGGACCGGACACTGTTCACTGTGTACTGTTCACCGACACTGTTCACGCCGGTACTGTTCATGCCGAAATTCACTATTTACTTCGGTCAGAAATTTTGGAAAATTATTCCGGTTATGTCTTGAGTTGTCCTAATCGATTATTAGACGATTATTGAGATTTAGATAGTTGTAATCATATCATTTTGACCGTTAGAGATTCTTGGTTGACCGTCGAAACAAAAAGGTCTCAATTAATTATTGTTGAATTTGGTCGGCATTGCGAGGTCCCGGTTGACCTTCGTTTTATCTCGATGACCTTAAGCTTGGTTTCTAGTTTCAGATAATTGTTGTCTACCTAGTTTAGTTCCGTTTTGAACTAGAGATTATCCTTAGAAACTATTTTGGATTATAGTCTGGTTTAAGACTTAATTGTTATCCCTTAGTTGATTGTTGGGATTTTGTTTTCGACCTTGTTATAGGTTTTGGAGATGTTAAGATACGATTTTCATTCCCGATAGTGCCTGTTTGCTGGCTACTCGGTAAGAGTATCATGGTCGCCTATGAGGTAGGGATTTTTATACTTTATGCACTGCATTTCATCACGGTTTTCAAACTATTATTTTGTGGGTTGCCACATATAAAAATCTGACGGGGACTGTTCGATAGCACGTCTGTTTTTACGTATATGTACGTATGTTTTCTCACGTTTAATTTATCGTACATGGTATTCTGCTATTTCTATTCTCTCTATACTTTGTGGGTGAATCTTCTTGATATGAACATCTTCTGCAGCGTGAAGGTAAATTTCTTGTATCTTTTAATTTATTTAAAGGGGATTTCTTTTAAAATGTCCTTGGGTTTTAATCCCTAAAGTGCAAATAGGTAATAGGACAGCTGTATGTGCCGTGTCCTTAGGTTGCGAATCCTTAAACCTGATCAGGGTCTTTTGGCTTTTGCGATCGCCTGAGTATCGCCTTTATTAAATTCTGTTATTTAATTTATTGCTCATCATTATCTGTTATATGTTGCCTCTTTTCTTCAAACTCATGAGGTGTTGTTTTTGTCGCCTTTTGTGGTATGTATCGGATGCGTCCTTGAGTGACCATTCTTTTTCACTAATGACGTTTTCATACTGAAAACGATGTTGGCATATTTTACGATATAGCTGTCTACGTATATAGCAGATTTTGATATAGCCACATCGAGGGCCATTGGCCAATTTTAATAAACTGATGAAGAGTTTTCAGTTAAAAATCCATGTACGGTAAAATGAGAAAAATGATATGTTTTTCAAAAGTTATGACAAAAACAGTTTTTATGTATTGCATTTAGTATCGATTTCCCTACTGAGCTTGTCACTCACCCCTTCGACTACATTTTTTTTCCAGGTTAGGGTATAAGTTTTGTGCACTGGATTAGTACGAGTAGTTGTGAGATGGTTCCAGTATTCTCTAATGGATGGTCCTTGTTCAATCCCTCAGTTATTGCTATATATTGGATTTATTGGAGTTCCTGCAGTACCTTTCTTGTTTATATTTTTACTATCTTCTCATGTTGATCACTCTGTGGACCCAACCCATGTTATTTGGCTTTGGGCTTAGATGTTCGTTAAGTCTTCCGCTGTATCATTAAGTTTTCTATTGTATTCTCATTAAGTCTTTCAAATTAATTTACGCCTTGGGCTAGGTAACCGGGTTCTCTATGAGAATCGGGTCGCCTGACCCGGCGGTTCTGTTGGGCCCCCCTTTGGGTCGTGACAATAGCCTTGCGGAAAGCAGGAGATGAGGTTGCCGGAGCGGCATTGGCTATCGATGCCTTCTTCCCATTTGGTAATTGAGTCCTTAGTACATGGTGTTGTAGAGATTAAGAAAAATATATGTGAAATAAAAAAATATATTCGGACATATATCGAGCATTCAAACCATCGCTAAACGGGTGAAATTAAACATGTAGTTCTACTTTGTTACGCTAATGGAATGATTTAATGGCAGCTGGGAATGATGCGGTTGAAGAAGCCTGTAAAAGTGGTGTAAGTGTCATTGTCGAACCGGGAGGTAGTATCCGAGACAGTGATGCCATAGATTGCTGTAACAAGGATGGCGTTTCACTCGTCTTCACCAACGTGAGGCACTTCAGGCATTGACAAACATTTCCCTTCCATTACAGTCGGTCGAAAATTTTGATATTTCTTCAGTCAATATTATATGTATGTATGATTCCGCATTGATTTTGGTAATGTTATGGATAAATCTTTAAGAATCACAGCATTACCTAATCTGGCCAAAGTCTGCTTGATATGCAGATGAAGGCTGTTACTTTCAGTTAGATGTCTGCAAACGTAATAAACAAGGCGAAAAAGTTTTGGAGTTTGTGAAAGGAAGATTTGAGCTATTGGAAGTCATGAAATTACGCATAGCATACACACACACACACACACACTACCGTTACGGCCTAGAAGCATCTAGACAATTGTCGACCATGGCTGCCTACTACACATATCTTAATGCTGAATTTGAGGGTCTGAAAATGGTGAAGTTTCCTCTTCTCATCATCCATTAAAATGCTGAATTGGAACTGTAAATTGATCGAGAAATCCAGTGACTGGCGTTGCAATCCTTGGCTCGTAAGCAAAGCCGTGCAGTTGATCACCTTCTCCTCCTCCTCCTCCGTTGCCGCTTCGGTTGTAAGGGCATGGAGGGATCCACTGCCAAATCTTTCTGCACGTATCGTACAGTAAAGCCTTGTCCGACCCACAGACGAACAAGACTATGAACTCTCCGTGCGCCACACAGTCAAAGCCTTTGCCACCTTCTACTTCTTCAAACTGTGTGTAAAGTTGGTGCGACATTCTTTCCATCTCTATCCATGTTGTTCCACAGGGTTGTAAACCCCATAGCCTTAAGCTCTTTGGTACGTTCAACTTACTCTTCTCGACTGCCGCGACTAAGAGCAGTTTTCCGTTTCCCTCCACCAAAGTCGGGGAGCGGAGGAATCTTCGCATCGGGGCCTGAATCTTCCACCAGTTGTTCGACGATATTTCGTAGGCTAAAATGCTAAACGGAGAGTAATTCATGTTGTAGAATTTTCCGTTCATGATTCGAAACTGCAAAGCCTAGGTAAGGAAGAAGATGTGGCCCAGAGGGAATAAAACCCTCCTCTGTCGATGTGAAAGCTTTCTGCAGTGATGTTTTTTACTGCATACGGAGATATCAGGTCGTCCCCGGCTATGGTTACGTCGACAGAGGAATGGCTAACGGCTAGGCCAACTGAAGGATAAAGCCTAGGCCTCAATGCCGGGGTTCGCCTTCGCAGAGCCGGGGGTCGCCTTTCGCCTTCGGAGACATGTTTGGATGAGCTGCAGAGCTTTTCTCTTCGGGAGGAGTTCTTTTCTCTCCGGGAGTTCCGTGGACAGACCTTGTAACGGAAGGTGTCAGATGAAAACGTGGATTACTGGACGGTAAAAAAAAAAAAAAAACTTTTAGGGTGTTAGTTAAAAAGAGATGATAATTACACTTGCGAGAATTCTACCTCAATACTACCACGGGATTTTTCTGTGTCATCTCCTGTTTGACTGCACCCCATGACATTGCTCATGATTTCAGAACAAAGAGCAAGATCACCAGAAAATAGGCAATTTATAACGGCATTATCGAAAGTACCACTACATGAGAGAGAGAGAGAGAGAGAGAGAGAGAGAGAGAGAGAGAGAGATGTAGTTCTTGAAGGGAAAGATGAATCATTTTCTTGCTCATGACATCTACTTTAACCAAGGTAGATTGGTAAAAGCGAAAGACTCTATTTTATAAACCACCCAATGGAAGGAAATCCCACCCATCACGTATTTGGTTACTGCATCTCAACTAGCCTTTGCAAGAAAAACATGAACGCCCCTGTGCTCTTTCGTACTATAATGAAAACAAAAAGTTACAAAAACTATCAATCTTTCATTTATATGTAGCACTCCAATCCCATCATCTCTTCCACTGTACATTTCTTAGAATGCAGCTTGAAGGGAATGTACTATTATTTTTTTATTACAATCATAGTCTCACTCATATTATCATCATTTGTGTGTAGGTGAAAGGGGGTGAGATACATCGAAATGACTCTTTTGGTTCACCACTCTCGCCATGGCTCAAGAAAGTGTCGAACCATGGCTATGGGCATGGCCATGACCCACGAGCCCCTGGGTGCTGGAGAATGCCGTGGTTATGCCAACTGGCTAGCAGACGATTCCCACCCAGAAAGAGGTGTTGTAGAAACCAATGTGTTGATGTTTTCTCAAATGTTGACAATTGTGGTTGGAGTGGAATCAGATGCCCTTTCACGTGAAAATGTTGTAGTGGATTCTGCAAAAATGTTAACATTAGTCCTTTGAATTGCAGTAGATGTGGAAATAGATGCCTTTTTAGCGTGCCTTGTTTCTTTGGCATTTGTGGTTATGCTCAGCTTTTCCATCTTAAGCCACCAAAGCCGCCACGTCATCCCCGCCCATTCCCTCCACGACCTCCAAAAAAAGAGCCAAAGCAAAAGTTGATGGGGAAGGCAAAACCGCCGAAAGACGATCAGCCACCTAGAATGTGTTGAGAATCGAACGTGAAAAGAAAAACAAAAAACTATAGAAATGTGGACACTAAGATTTACGTGGAAAACTCATACGGAAAAATAATCACAGGCAAAAGAGAAATTCACTATTTAGAAATCAGGGTACAATGAGTGTTGTGACTCAAACATCAATATATAAAGAAAAATAAAACCTTAATATTGTATATGGGTCCAAGCTGGCCCAATTAGAATTTGGGTTACACGGAACTTTAACAATTCTCACATTGACACGAATTCTACATGAGAGATCTAATGCAGGCTTCTCGATCTACCTCAAAATGAATCCAGAACACTGAACTCTGACAATCTTCATCTTCAAAGAAATTCCAATGCAAGGCAAACGAATTTGGAAAACTCCAACGAAAAATAACCTCATCTTCCATACAATCCCCTACTGGGCCAAGTCAATATTTGATGCAGGTCAAGTTTAAGTCTTGCTTAACTTGAGAGACACACTCGGAAAGAAATTACATCTCCTCCATGGTACCACCAAATTATCAAAGATGTCGCAACGAACTACACTTGAATATGTTGAAGACTCCCCACTAGAATCAATACCCTCGAACACACTCAAAGCATAACCCACTGTAATAGTTTTACCACATTGCCGTGGAGCTTTACCTTTCCTCTTAGTTCTACCTTTGATGATATCACTCTGATGTGAAACTAAAACTTTTGACGATGTGGTGACCAGATCTCCCTGAACATCTGTAATAAGCTGGTGTATCAGCTCTAATGTAGGTTCAAATCTCAAGTTAAACTTCACCTGAGAACCTAACTTCTTCTGAATCTTCTCCAAAAAACCATTAGAAGGTGTATTCACAAACTTTGCAACCTTATTACTCGTTACTATAGAACCTTGTAACACATACAAATTTGCAGAGCTTTTGTGTCCCTTTAACATGACGAGAGAACCCTTGCTAATCTTTATACCTCCACCTACAGCGTTGTACTTGTACTCCTTCGAATCCAGAGTACTCAACAAGATCAAATTTTTCTTTAAATCGGGAACATGTTGCACATTACCCAGTGTCCTCACAACTCCATCAAACATTCTGATTCTCACGGTACCAATACCAACTATCTTGTAAAGTGTGTTATTATCCATTAACACAACACCTCCTGAAATGGTCTCATATGTCAAAAATCAATCCCGATTGTAACATATATGAAACAAACAAGCTGAATCCAGAACCCAATCCATGTTTGGCTTTGAGTTTCCCTCTAATATAATTAGAAGATCTCCATCACTATAGTCTTTTTATTCTTTTGTGACAACAACTTGACCAAATGTCATCAGTTGTTTTCCTTTCTTAGTTGCACTCTTTATTTCATTTTGCAATTTACATCACTCAACTTTAATGTGCCTTTTTTTTTTTTACAGAAGTAATATATTCTATCATGGTTCCTTGACTTTGATCTATCCTTTGAATTTTGAATAGTATGATTGCCTTTGTTGTTTGACTCTCTTGGTCTACCCGAACGACAAATCCCTCACCTCGAGACTCGGATTCAACAACAATCTGCTTCATCTTTTCTTTTGATAATAAAGCACCATAAACCTCTTCCAGAGTTAGACTTTTTCTACTATATAAAATTGTATCTTTGAAAGCACCATATGAAGCAGGTAATGAGCACAGTAGAATCAACCCAAAATTCTCCTCATCGTACTTGCATCTGACAGCAAGCTAAGAAATACAACAGCAGCAACGAACAATGGAACATGCTTTTAAACAAATTGCAGAACCTACTTTTAGACGGAAATTAAAACAGCAAAGGACATGCTTTTAAACGAATAACAGAATGTGCCTTCATACGACAAATATAATAGCAGCAACGATCAGCAGAATGTGCTTATTATAGAGATTAATGGTGAACGAAATAAAGAGTAAAATGCTGGTAGTGAAGGTATTATGAAGAACATGCTTGTACAGAGATTAAGTCATAAACAAACAGAGAATAATCATGCTTAGGCCTAGTAATTTACTCTAGATAAGCTAATTAATTTACACGCTGGAGTCTAGTCAATTAATCTAGTTAGTTAATTGCTCTAAGTAATTGACATGCATTAAGAAATAATCGAGTTAATTAAAACATGCTCAACTAGTTAATGAATTAATATCTTATTACAAATGTTTACACTAACTAGTTGATTAGTCGATTAATTAATATCTTAGTTCATTGTTACAAGTGTTTACATAAGGAGATATACATGTAGATAAATCATTGGCAGCAACACAAAATGAAGGAATAACAGCTACACAGAGATATCTAACTAACAGCAAGTAACTATGCAGCAAGGGTTTATCATTTTATGCATTTGCACATTCATTACTTTTAAGCATTAGCGTTCATCACTCTTTCATCGTAAGGCATTTGAAACAATGAAAATAGAGCAATTCACTAAAGGGAATATCACAGAGCTAACAGCCAGAGACAAAGCTATCAACAACAGAAATATCAACTAGTAGAGGAATCTAGAACTTCAACCAAGGAAATAACAGTAATACTACCGAACATACATAATCTACCACTCATGCACTCTACTTGTGGGTAGGGCTTTGACGGCCATACACACCCAATTCCTTACGCAAAAGTGAAGAACTACACTCACAGACTACAATTTTCCACAACAACCGACGACTCCTCCACTCACTCTTCAGCTCACAGCAGCTCATGAGCTTGCAACACTCAATATAACTTACATACTCACACAACCTTACTGACCTTCTCAGTCTCGCTGGAGAAACACACACACCTGTAGGAGGAGCTCTCCACTTTAGCAGGGAGCTCACGCAGGAATGACTCTCTCTTTGAATTCACGCAGGGGAGGGAAGAAATGGTGAGGAGGCGATTTAAATTCACCATTCATACCTAGAGGGGACAATTTGGACACCTAAGGGTTCAAGCGTGTGTATAAGGGAGGTAGGAGGCAGCTTCCTGCGTGGAGGGGTGACTTTTTCTCGCCAAAAGATAGGGTATTACTCGCTAAATGACAAGTTGTCTGATTTTAAATCCCTTAATTTACGCAGATCTGGGCACTTTCGGACAAGTGCGGATGTGATAGTCTCATCTGCATTCATCCGCATGTGTAAAATTTCAAAGGCAGAATTGCCTTCACGGACGAGAGTTTGCATCCTCGCCTTGTCCGTACCATCCTAAAGTAACATTTGGATGCAAATGATGTCCGAATGTATCATCCACATACATCTGAATGTGTCCAAAAATTGGACAGATTCAAATCGGACGCATTCCCTATGCGTTCGCACTCGTCCGGACCTTCACAGTGCCAATAGGTTAGGACGCAAAATCGCGTTCTGAGTCGTCCCAAGGTTCAGGGTGACGTGAAATGTGTTTGCGGACGACACCTCTCGTCTGCATGTCATCTGCATTCATCTGAAAGTTGACTTTGAGGATGAATTTTCTTGTCCTGATGTGTCACAAAGTGCATGGGCGCCATGCAATGCACTTGCGGACGACTTACTGCGTCCTCACGTCGTCCGCAGTCATCCAAATCACCATAATTCAGCTTTTCTCTTTAATTTTTCAACTTAACTTTCATCCCTATTATTTCTCCCATAATTATATGTCACATTTTGACACATATAGATATGAAATGTAATATCTTAATTATCCTAATATTTAGTTACATCACGTATACGAGAAAAATAGTATCGGGGTATTACATAGAATACTTAAGACTATTTTGAATCATATTCATTATCATAGTTCACTATAGTAATGAGTCAAATTCCACATTTGTGATAACTAATGAGAGAATAAGACAATTTAACACACAAAATATAAATTGTTTTTGGTACATACCATAATGGTATAATAATATATTCATCCAAATACTAACCAAAATAAAGAAAATTCAAAATAAAAGACGTTTTTGAGTTTGGACCCTCAATATTGTCCAACTTGCTTTTGTCTTCTTTGGTTACAAACTGAATAATAGTTAGGGATGGGTAGAACTAGCAGGAACTGCAGTTTATATAGGAATGAGTTTCCCATCATTACATAAACCATAATTGGTTCTTACTAAAGAAGAACGGTAGAAGACGAGTCAATTCATAGTTTTGGGTGC
This sequence comes from Begonia loranthoides, assembly GCA_022433065.1. Lineage (NCBI taxonomy): Eukaryota > Viridiplantae > Streptophyta > Magnoliopsida > Cucurbitales > Begoniaceae > Begonia > Begonia loranthoides. The sequence goes on along the minus strand of CM039470.1, from coordinate 21,355,120 downwards.
AAAGCACCGTTATAATTGAATCAAACCAAGGATCATAAAATTCAACCTGAATCCTATTCAAAGCTAGCCCAAACTTGAAAATAACTCAAGATTTAAACTCAACCTTAAATTTATATATTTTAACAATATTAATTTCTTTTTTTTTTTTTTTAATTTTGGAACCAAACTAAATCGAATAGAAACCAAACTAAATGTGTTTTGTAATGCCCCATAACGTAAATCTTTTTTCTTGCTGTTTTTTTTTTCTAAAATCCATTTAAAAATCATGCATTTAAAACCATACACCGGAAGTTTTAAAAGAAAATTTATTTAAAATTCAAACGTAGTAAAACTCAACATAAAATAAATATAGTACTCATGAAATATTTTAACTTAAATTTAAACATTTAAAAGCATAATTGAAATAGAAAGTATTTCTTTTTCAATATGTTTTTCTCAATTCTTCACCTAGCGGTCAATTTAGCTCCAACACCGTCATAGTTTCGCCCATTATAATTTTCCATCAACTACATTTATCATTCGTTCACATCCTCAAGTTCCTCAATAATTTTATCCTCACCTACATCACAAAGTTCATTTATGAGTCTAACGCTTAGTAAGAGATGCATAATGTATCATGAGCATGAGTTGCAATTTTTGCGAGAAACTATATTTTTGTTTTCATTCATTCATTCATTTCTTTTTCTTTCTTTCATTAATATTAGGATGCGACAAAAAAACATCAAATCATTAGGGAATAAGTCCACCAAAACCTCAAATCATCGAGGGATAAACCCACTAAAGCCTCTAATCATTGATGCTGAATCACCAAATCCTCTTATGTATTTTTCTTTCCATCTTTTTTTTTTCTTTCTTAATGAAAATGTATGCATAAAAATCTCTTTCGGTAAAATTTTTTTTTTCATGATGTATGAATCATACACGTGATCTTACATGCAAAGCATAATACATAATAATTGTAAACATATCATCGATCAATGTCTTAACATAAACACTAATTAAAAAATAGTAAATATATCCTCAATCAATAGTTCAATGTCTCAAACATAACAATAAACATAACCAGGAAGCAGTATGTAACACCCGAAAAAATTTAAACAAATAATTTTATATGTAATGTGACATTTGGAGATTTAAATGGAATAATTAGTGTCACAAATTTGAAAATTATATATATTGTGCATTAAATGATTTTATTTTAATAAAACAATGTGAGCATTATTAAGAAAGTTATGGATTAGGAAAGTGGGTGCAGTGAGAAAATTGGAATAAATAGTATTAGAGTGCTTGTGGAAGGAATTTTATTAAAAAAATATCATGAAGTTACATTGGGTGTGTAACAAACAATTTAAGGAAAAATGTTTAAGTGTTAGTGTAAAGGTGCCTATGGATTGGAATGGATTTGTGGAAGCAATTGTGTATGTGAAAGTGAGTTGTTTGTGAAGGAGTTGTATACGTAGCGGACAACTATTAGTGGACAAGGCAAAAGAGTGGTATCCATAGAAGTGTAGGATCCACGGAAAGAAATGTATCCACGGAAGTGTTTGTATCCGCAGGATGGATGACATCATTTTAGGATAAGGAACGTATCTATGGAGAGGAATGTGTCTGCAATAGATAAGTAATGAGGAAAAAACATCTATGGATATTAATCCATGATGAACAGTGAGGTTGCAGAAGTGTACACCTCCGCAGAAAAGGAAAGCATCTGCAGAATGGATGACATCATATTAGGATAATAAACATATTTGGGGAAGGGAATCCGTCTGTGGTGTTAAGTAAAGGGAAGAAAATGACATCGTTTGGATTGAGTATTCGCTGATGATGAGGATCTACAAAAAGGAATGCATCCATGGAGGATAAGTATAAGGAAAGAAACGTCATCATTTGGGTTGAGTAATCTACTGAGACGAGGATCTGCATAAAGGAATGCATTTGCAGCAGAAAAGTTGTAATACTCCAGATTTTGGTCATATTAAGCTTAGGAGGAAGAGGATGATTATTGGAAATGTAAGAGACAATATTAGTGTTGATATAGTAATTGATGATTTATAGTTTAGGGTATGTGAAATTTTAGTGTTTTGGTTAAGTGGTAGAGTAGTGGTTTATATTGTTAAAGAGTATGTGAATTTTCTATGTTGGTAGAAGAGATAGTAGGGGGAGTGGTCAATCACAGGAAGAGTTGGCAGTCAATCTCCTTCTAAGCAAATTATTATAGAGAGCAAGCATTTTTCGATCAGCATAAGGGGCTGATTGACCAGTTTCGAAGCAGATTTTACACAGAGTCAAATTGTTGGATTTGTAGTCGATCATCCACTAGAGGTTATTTGATTGGTAATTTCCAGAATTGTGAAATTTAAGGTTTTGCGGTTGATCAAAGTAGGAATGGTGGTCGATCACGGTCAATGCAGATTATGAAGTTGGAATTTGTGGTAGATCACAAGAAGAGGGTGATCGATTAGGACACTAACAGTCGCTTGGAAAATGGCGAACCCTCGCCTAGAAAATGAAGTGGCGCCTAGAAAACAAAATGTCGTGACTTGTCACCTCTCCCTGTAAGTTTATAAACATATTAGAGGGAGTTTTGGCTGAAGAAAACAATAAAGTTTTATGGTGTTCTCCAAAGTATTTCAAGAGTATTCTTTTGTCTTCTAGAGGGTGTCGCTGAACAAGAAGAAGTCTAGAGAAGAGGAAGAAGAAGAAAAGAGGAGAAAGCTTGTCTTTAAGGAGATTCAAGGTAAGAAGTGTATGTATGTTTTCCCATTTTTGGGCTACATCACAAGAAATAGGGGTTTTATTTGGGAGATGCTTACTGGTTCTGGATTTTATTAAGAGCATGTTAATGGTTTTTGTTGATGCCTGTTGGCTCTGGATTTTATTAAGAACATGTTAATGGTTGTTGTTGATAGAAGTAACTATTGATAGTGTTCTATGAATTGAAATGGTTCTCTATTCTGTTCATTGAAAAATCTTGTTAATTTGTAAAGGTAGTGCCTTGTTGGTTTTTGAAGAACATGTTTTCATGTCTGATGTTGCTGTTGTGAACATGGTTTAAAATGTCTATGCTACTATGATGATAAATATTAGAGCAAAAGTATGTGTTTAGTAGATGTTAGATTGTGATATTGCTGTTTCGTAGAAATATGTGGTGCTGCAGTGGTTGACAATTATTAAAGTGGATTAATTATGTTGTGGTGTGTATGTAATAGATATTAGGTTTTGATCATGCTTTTTCTTAGAGATGTTTTGTTTTGCTATTATTTGATGTGACTTGTTTGATGATTGGATTCGTTAGATCTAAGTTGTGATTTCGTTGTTATTTGAGGATGCAATGCTCAGTTGTGTGCATTCATACATCATGGTTTTCATGAAAGGTTACAAAAGTGATTTATCATGCATATGGTTTTAATTAAAGAAAGATAAAGGATATTAAGAAATTAAGTATATGTTGAGACTTTGGCGGACGTTGTCCCTAATGGTAGAGGTTTTGGGCGGATTTTCCCCTAATGGTTGAGGCTTTGGATATGAAACTCATGTAAAAAGGCTTGGTGGATGTGGTTCCCATGGTGAGAGGCATTGGTGGGTAATTCCCCAATGGTTGAGGCTTTGAGTTGAGTTCTGAAGGTGAAATGGTAATGGCAATATAAAAGAAAAAAGTAAAAAAGAAAAATGTTTTATAAAAAGGGAATTACATGTTTCATGTTGCATTTCACTTCTTATTAAGCATTAGACTTATAGTTTAAGTCATGTGATGTAGGTATGTGTGAAAATGAGGAAAAGAGAAGTCGATGGAGGATTTGTTCGTCGTGGACCTTATGCCTGATTAGACTAATGGTCAAAGGAAAAAGGTTTTACATTTTTTAAATGTTTATGGTTTTAAGTGAAGACATGTTTTCTAAGTTATAAATGTTCTAATGAAAAGAATTTTATTTACCGTATTCTCGTATGTTTTGTTAATCAAAGTCTTCCGCTATGTTTTATAAAAGAAAATATTTTCCAAATTATACGTTTTAAAATGTGTGAAAATGGGTCGTTACAAAATGGTATCAGAGCACTCGGGTTTTAGAATTGATTCTATAGACCGCATACTAGCATAAGTCTCAACGTGGAAATACTCCATTAACTGTAAGTATGTTTTGTTTTGTTTTCAATTAATTGTTATGTATATTGTATGCTGGTTGCATAGAAACAAAATGAAGAGGGAAGCATGGTAGGATAGGGATCCAAGGGATGACATGATCAATAGTTTGACGGAAGTGTTGGAGCATCAGATTCAGTTTATGGAATAAAGTAAGGAATTGGAAGAATAGAGAAACCAACAATTGATGGTTCACAAAGATTTAGGGTGTGAAAGGTTTCGACGATTCAAAGATTTGGGGTGTGAAAGGTTTCGATGATTAAAGTCGCCATACTTTGACAAAAATATTTCTGATCCAGCAAGTGCAGAGGAATGAATTCGAATGGTGGAGAGTATGTTTGACTTGCCAAGGTTGAGGAGCAAGACAAAGTTACTTATGTCATGTTTATGTTGACGAAGGACGCTCGATTTCTATCGGATTCCATTAAAGCAATGCATGATGTGAAGAGTATGGACTGGGAAAAGTTTAAGGAAATCTTTTATGAGAAGTATTTTAATCGTACTACAAGGACATGAATGATGATAGAATTTTGCCCAACTACGTCAAATTGGAATAGTATCAGAGTATAATTGCCAGTTTGAGTCATTATCTCATTTTTCTTCTCATCTGGTAAGCACCAATGAGTATAAGGTACACCAATTTGTTCAAGGACATAAATTGGAAATTTATCGAGGTGTGAGATTTCTGGTGAACAAGGAATATCTTATACAGACATTGTGGTAAAAGCCCTCGAGATGGAAGAAGTTGAGTTTTAGGTCATGAAATTTAGAGAGAGTAATAGGAAAGTAGTGAAGGAAGTTCAATCCCAATAGCTAAACGAAGAACAACCAAAAATAAGATGATTAAAGAGACCTTTGATTGGAAATGAGGCACAAGGAAATGAGAAAGGTAATCAAGGAAAAGCTTCGTTTCAAAGAGAAAATGTTGAATGTTTAAGAGTTAGGCAGTGCCAAAGGTGTAAAAGAAATCATTTCGGAAAATGTCTTGCTAGTTTGAAGCAATGTTTTAAATGTAATGAGAGTGGCCATTTTGTCAAAGATTGTCCGATTTTACATAAGGAATAGAAAATGCTTGCACCAATGGTCTCTTCTATCTTGGAGGATGCAAAAGAAGATTGAATCCATTAGGATGTATCGAGTGTGTTAAGACTAGATGAAACATGTAGTGTATGTGTTTTGTAGTATTGTAGGATGTATCTCCCCATCACAGTGACGGTTAACCATGTGGACCATAGGATGTATCCTCTTCTCTTGTACTGAAATCCCCAACGTCTCTAACAAAGGAGTGCGGTGACGGTCATGATAGTGAGGCTATAGGATTTATCTCCATGTGTAATATCCCGATCCTTACCTTCCCGCGCATGCTATGTAATCGAAATCTTTAGTAATGAAATACATTACATGGCATATTATTTTGTGTTAAATTAAGACGTTCCCTCATGGGAAAAATAGTGTGAGATGGGAAATAAGAAGAAAAATGCGAGTGAAGGCTGTCCAGAGACTTTCGGACGCATGCGGACGACATTTCGGATGAGATATGTTGTTTGCGACACACGTGAACTTTGGGATGACTCCGGGGACGAGAAGGCGTCCGAGCTTCTGCGTGACGTGGACATCCAAACGGCATTGCGGATGATGTGGACGAGGAAGATGGCGTCCTCATCGAATCTGTCCAAGTCTGGGGACTTTTGGTCGAGTCCAAACGCCTGCGGATGAGAAGGGAACTCGTCTGATTTGAATCTGTCCAATTTATGGACAGATTCGGACGACATGTACGAACGACAAACGGCGTCCGCAACACAGCTGCAAATGGTACGGATGAAGCGGGGACGACGTTTCCCGTCCTAAGCCAAAATTTGGCCTACAAAATTTGCTCTTGCGGACGACGTGTGGACGAGACCAAGTCATCTGTACTTGTCCGAAAGATCGCAGGACAACGATAAATTAGGGATTTAAAAATCAACAACTTGTCATGTAGTCCATTAAGACTCGATCTCCAGCGAAGAAAAACACCCCATACAGCGAAATCGTCTGCTCTAGCTACGGGTAGTCTAGCCATCATCCCTCCCCTCCTCTCCTAGGTGATGATTGCCTAGTAAGTCCCTCTCTTTATCTTCAGCTCATTCATCCAGTGGAGTTCAGCTCCCTATATTCATCTCCCTTCCTCTCCTTCGTCTAGCTTCTTCTTCTTCTCGATTGTTGTGTGTGGTGTGGTGAGCAATGGAGTTCAGCTCTCCCTATTGGTATTTCTCAACTAAGGTAAGGGAATGGGTAGTCATTGGCTTGAGGAAGCCCTACCCACAAGTATATTGTATGATAATTGTGTTGGTTTAGATGTTCTGCTGTATTAAATCCCTGTTGTTTGTTGTTACTGTCGAACGTTGTTATTGTCATAACTTTCATTATTTTCCTCTAGTAAATGCCATGCTTTTAGTTTTTTATATTTACATTTTATACTTGTTCAATGATAGATACATGAAGCATGAACGAAAAAATGCTAAGTAATGATAGGTTGAACCAAATGCTATCATATTTTCTGTATTATGAATATTTTTCCTTGTTACCATGTCCTGCACGTTGGTTGTACTTTTCTGTGTTCGGTTTTATCTTCATTGACACGTATTGTAGTCCATCAGCTATATAATTTACTTGATATGGATAACATATTAAGTTGTTGCTAGAACACGTCATAAACGGTAACTCAGAAGCGTAAATATCCTCTGCTATATGGTGTTGCTACAAAATAACAAAAACATAATTGGTTTTAATCTGTTGTTATGATTTTCTGCTATTATATTTTGTTATTGCTGCAATTTTCTAAATGTTAGGATTTAAATGCAAGCCTCTACGAACGAATGAAGTAAGGAAGTCATAAAGAAGTTATGCAAAACGCCAAGGATAAATGAAATACATTCGATGTTTAGACTCTGCATAAATTTAATTTCTGCCCTTCTTATGTATATCTCTTGCAAAACTTGTTGTGATAAATTAGTTACTTAACTTGATGGTATGTTCAGTTAATTTGCTTAAACTTGTAAGCCCTTTTTACTGCTAATTGATATGTTCTTAACTCATGATAAACCGCTGTAAACTAATGAATGATAACTCAACTTAATTAGACTTGTAAACATGCCACCCTCTATATTATTAGCTGTTGTTATATGCCATTAATGCATGATAAACCAAGGTAAATAACTGCTGTAAACAAACAAATGAAAAATCATAATATGAACATAATTGCTGTAAATTGTTGTTGCTACTACCATATTGTCGCTGTCATTACTGTTAGCTGGTACACGTTACTAGGATGTTGTTATTATTCTCTTACAAAGCATGTGACTCTGCTGTAATTAACTTAAAGCATGAATATTTATAGGAATTGCAGTTGTTGTTTCTTCCTTAGATTTTGTTTCTTAACTAGAATGTAATATTGCTTCTTTTAAATCTCAAGCATGTTAATCCATCACTTGTGGAATCTTTAAGTCCCGATTCAATTGTTCAGCATGCTAATTCCTTGTTATTGAACTCATTGACGTTCTGTTTATATATCCTTAAACATGTTCGTTATTTTAGTTGTTACATTGATAAGCATGTTAAATTATACCTATCTTGTCGAGCATGTTAGTTATTGTTTTAGTTTCCTTTCGAGCATGATATTCTGATTGTGTGAAATCTGCCAATTTCTCATTACGTGAATATTATCTTGAATTACCGTGTTTATTTTCATGACTGTTTTATTTAAGTGTCTTCATGCATCATGTTAATAGAAACAAGTAGGGAGTACCACCTTGAGGTGGTATTCATATGCATCGGTGAGGAGAAAAATGATAAGAAATATGAAGAAGAAATAGAAAAGTAGAAAAGGGAATTGGGAGTGGATGGGTAGCGGGTATAGTCTGTAAACTAGGCATAGCCCCTCCCTAGTAGGGTATGGGAGTTCTAGTTTACTTAGAAAATAAGAGAAAGGTTAGATCCGTTTATGCCATTGCATGAGAAAAACCTTCCAATTCCAGCTCGATGTACGAGTAAGAAGAGAAGAAAGAACGAACGTGATAAAAGCTTGGGATGGGTGGCCCCCATTCCATAACGGACTAAAAGAGAGGCATTAGCATAAGCATTTCTTTCCCCATTCCCTTTATTGGGCCATTGACTCACGTCCTTACTTGTGGTGTAGGTAACGAAATGAGATACTAGGAGCAGAAGAGGACGCCCTTCCCGTGGAGCCTATGGATTATCCGGCAGAGACCAAGCCAGAGTATACTGATGGGTTAAAAGAATGAAAGGAAGAACATTTTGTAAGGGTTAAGTCGTAATCACGTTTTGTAAAGACGATTAACTATGGCTTTGATGTATGTATTTTGAACTTGTGATAAATTAACCCTAAAACTTTAAGAATGTCGATTTTAGATTCCATCTCAAATTATGTTTTAATTAATGGTTTTCAAATCGTTTCCGCTAGACTTTCCAAAATAATTCAAGGATTTAACCTTTTATGATTAGATAAGTTCAATGAAATGTAGTAATGATCGAGATTTTTAAAAGAGCACTCTGATCGAAAACGACCATTGATAAAGGTTTTGAAAAAAGTAAAGTTTTGAAAAATTTTAACTCGCTTTTTCTTAAAATTTAATAGAAGGATAAAAATCTGGGTCGTTATACCATGTAGGAGTGACAGATAGCTACATGACCATAGGAGATATCCGACTCTTGGCTTAACAAAAAAGATACAATTCTTTTCTGTAAATACATCGTATGATCACACATAAAGCATTAGCACTGTATCCATTCTAATTCTTGCTGAGCGTTAGACTCATTGTATTCCCAGTGATGTAGGTGATGATAATGTTGGTGTACTAGCTGAGGAGGAGATATTTCAGGATGATATTTTGAGTTATCAGCTAGGTTCGACCTGATTGGTTGTGGCTCACAGTATATTAGATATTTGAAATTTAATAAATGTTTTGTAATTGTGTACTTTTATTGTAAAAACCTAAAATATGTTTTATTTTCTATTTTTGCTTAATAAAACTCTGATATGTTTTCAAATTAAGATTTATTATTTCATACGTTCTAATAAATTAAGCAAAAATTTTATAGCTCGAATTTTAAATAGAGAAAAAGGGTTTTCAAATAAACTGGTCATTACAATTAAAGCCAGTTTGGAAAGATTAATGTGAAAATCTTTCAAAAAGGCTGTAATCCAAATGATCTCACAAGTTGTATGCGCCATTGCTCTATATTCAGCTTCAATAGAGGATCAAGAAACAGTATGTTGTTTCTTAGATTTCTAGGAAATCAAAGAATCACCAAGAAAAACACATGAGCCACTAACAGATCGCCGAGAAGATACACATGATGCCTAATTTGAGTCAGTAAAAACTTTCAATTGAAGGGTCGAAGTTTTGGAGAAAAATAAGCCTTGGCCAGGGGTACCTTTCAAATATCGTAGAACCTGATATGTAGCCTTCAAATGAGAAGTCCAAGGAGCAGTAGGAAATTGACTAAGAGAATTGACAACAAAAGAAATATCAGGTCTAGTAAATGTAAGATATAAAAGGCGACCAATAAGTCAACGAAAAACCATGGCATCCTCTAAAAAAGAACCTGTATTAGAGAGCTTGCAAGTAGGATTCATATGAATTGAAGCTGGCTTACAACCCAAAAACCACAATCATCTAGAAGTTCTAAAATATAATGTCTCTGATTCAAAGAAATTCCATTAGCAGTTTTGGCAATTTCTAAACCAAGAAAAAACCAAAGATCACCCAAATATTTCAACTTAAATTTGTTGTTCAACAAAGATTTGATGACATTAATATATTCAACAGAACTTCCAGCAATAATAACATCATCCACAAATATCAAAATAGTAGTAAAAATGCTTAGATGTAGATTGAATGAATGAAGAACTATCAGCAACAGATTGAGAAAAATCAAGAGCAATAATGGCAGTAGAGAACTTAGAAAACCAATTACCTGAGGCTTGCTTTAAACCATACAAAGACTTGTTAAGCTTACAAACCAGATTCTGCTCTCCCTGTCCAGAACAATGCAAAGCCGAATAACCTGGAGGTAAGCTCATATAAACTTCTTCAGTTAAATCATCATGAAGAAAAACATTATTAACATCCAGTTGTATTAAAATCTAGTCATGAATAGCAGTAAGAGCAAGTAAAGTCTTCACTGTAACAGACTTAGCAACAAGAGAAAAGGTATCAAAAAAATCAATACCTTCTTGTTGAGTGTAACCCTTGGCAACAAATCTTGCCTTATATCCTCAATAGAGCCATCAGTATGATGTTTAATCTAATAAACCCATTTGCAACCAATGGGATGCTTACCATCTGGTAATGGTGTCAATGTCCTTGTATTATTATCCTCAAGAGGTCTAAGTTTAGCACACATCGCATCTTTCCATTTAGGATATTTTTCAGCTTGTCGAAAAAATTTTGGTTTAACTTTAGAAGAAATAGCTAAGATATAATTTTTGTAAGGATGAGACAAACGATTGTAAGAAATATGATTTGAAAGAGGATAAGAATAGTTGGAAAGGAAGGAAATGGTACTCTGTTGGACAAAAAACTATGATAATCAACAAGATAAGAAGGAGGTTTTGACAATCTCTTGGAATGATGTTGTGAAGAATCCAAAACATGAGTAGAAGAAACAGAAATATCATGTAAAATTTCTGTACATTCTGAAGAATCCAAAACATGAGTAGAAGAAACAGGAATAACATGTAAAGTTTCTGTATGATTTAAAATAGATGGAGAAGAAGAAACTGTGAAATCAGAAAAGATGATATCAAGAATCTTATTGAAAGATCACTTGAATGGAAAACAGATTCATGAAAAATAACATTCCGTGAAATCAAAATTTTATTGGTTTCAAGATCTAAAATTTTATAACCTTTGAAATCGTTAGGATAACCAATGAAAACACCAGATTTTGCTCGAGGATAAAACTTATCCCAAGAACTTTTCAAAATGGAAACAAAATACAAACAACCAAACACTTTAAGATGATTATAAACAGGAGGCTTAGAATACAATATTTCAAAAGGAGTTTGATTAGACAAAATAGTAGAAGGAAGTCTATTTATCAAGTAAACAACAGTAGAAACACATTCACCTTAAAATTTAATGGGAATATGTGACTGAAATAATAGCAAACGAGCTACATTTAAGCTATGCTGATGTTTTCGTTCAACAATAGAATTTTACTGAGGAGTTTTAACGAAGAATGGTAATGAACTATTCCCTTTTTATTGTAAAAATCAGTAATTGAAAACTCATGAGCATTATCTGATCTAATGCCCTTAATTTTTGCTTTGAATTGAGTTTCAATCATATTTATAAAGACAGGAATAAACTTCAATACATCAGATTTTGCATGCAAGAAGTATAGCTAAACAGCTCTACTATGGTCATCAACAATGGTTAAAAAATATCTAAAAGCATCATGAGTTTCAACACGGAAAGGACCCTATACATCACAATGAATTAAGTCAAAACAATGTTGAGATGTAAGATTTTTAGAAATAAAAGGTAAAGCAAGCAGTGTAGCAAGAGGACAAACAAAACATATACAATCTTTTATTGAATTCATGTGTAAAATATCCTGTATAAGATGAACTTTAAGAATTGAAGGATGGCCTAACCGGTAATTCCAAAGAGAATTATCAGCTGAAGTTAAACTGCCATTTATTGTGTGCATAGAAACATTTGAAGTAGAAAAGGATTGAAGAAGAACATACAAATTTTCAACCCAATTAGCTATCCCAATCGTTTTGGTAGATAGTCGGTCCTGGATTATGCACGAATTAGAACAGAAGGAAAAAGAACAATGCAAGGCAGAAGATAACATGCTAACAGATAATAAGTTGAAGTGAAAAGAAGGAACATAAAGTACATTGGAAAGAATAATGTCCTTATTGAGCCTAACATACCTTATTCTTTCAATGGCTATTTTGGAATTATTTGGTAAAGTGATGAAATTATGATGAACATGATAAGAGGAACAAAAAAATGTAAGATTAAAACAAACATGATGTGTGGCACCTGTATCTAAAATCCAACCCGAGGAATTTAAAAAATCAGGTTACATAGAAGAATTGGACACAGAGAGAATACTTGTGAAGTTGGAAACAGAAGGGTCAGTAGTTGATATGTCTCCTGAAGTGAATTGATGTGAATTATGCTATAACTGAGAACTCAAGAGAGCAATAAGCTGAGTTTCTACGAGAAGAACTTCTTTCCTTTTGTTTGTAACCAGGTTGATATCTGTGTATCTTGAAGTATTTATCCACAATATGACCTGTAATCTTGCAATGAGAACAAATTGGTCTTTTCCATCTCCCTTTGGAAGAGGGATGTGAGTTATGTGATCTAGAATTAGACAGAAAAATCAACTTATCATTTGAGTCAGTCATAGAAACATTTATCATATGTTGACGTTCTTCTTGAATGATTAAAGAGAACACTTTACACATCAAAGGTAATGGTCTATCATTAAAATCTGACTCCTAATCTGAGAGAAAGATTCATTCAGTCCCATAAGAAATTGCATAACAAATTATTATTGTTGATGCTCAATAAGTAATCGAGCACCACCACAAGTGCAATTAGGAATCAGTTTAAAGTCTTGTAGCTCATCCCATAAAGTCTTAAATTTTGTGTAATATGCATTAATATCCATAGTACCTTGCGATAAAGAAAGCAACATATTACGAATCTGATAAATTCATGGAGCACTCCCCTAATTAAATCGGTCATCTAAATCTTTCCATACACCCATAGAAGAATTCAAATACAGTAAACTATCAGCTATATCTTTGCTAACAGAGTTCAAAATCCAAGAGGTTACCATACTGTTGCATCTATTCCATCTATTAAACTGAGAATCCAAAGGAGATGGACACTTAATCGAACCATCGACAAACTGAACTTTGTTCTTGGCGTTCAATACCATGACTATAGCGTGCTTCCAGGTGTGAAAATTACCTCCATTTATCAAGTGAGGAACCAAGATCAGACCTGGATGATCGTTGTTGTCCAGAAAAATGGATCACTAGCATCTTCAGCATAAGAGAAATTTGAATTAGGGTTAGGAATTGTGGATGTAGCAGCTCCCTTACCTTTACTCATTTCGAAATTACTGATTTAACAACTCAAAGAAAGAAAAAAGGATAGAAGGCATTAAAACTTTCTGGAGGAGTTGGCTTCTGCGTTGGAAGCTGTGACGAGCAGGAGAGAGCTGTTGGATAATGCGATTATCCAATGGAAAATTCAGAGTTTCTGCTCATATACCATATTACAAACTGAAGTGAAACGAAGAAGGTGAAAAAATAAATCAAACTGTATTGCGTTCATTTAGCTTGATTACATTCATACTTGACTAAAGAGTTTATTTATACAAAATTTTTTGTAATAAACTGTAAAATAGCTATCTCCAGTGTCCACATTAGCAACTAGTGTCCACATTAGCAACTAGTGTCCATGTCAGCTATAATCTCTAATATATGGGAAGATGACAAATCAACCATCGTACTTTGTGAACAATGACAAGTCAACCACTAAACTATTTTTGCTAATAAATTAACCACTAAACTATGGGAAAGGTCCCCCCAAACATCGTTGTTATGTTTATTGTTTAACGCATTGAGTTTGATCTGTGGCAGATCGTTATTTTTAAAACTAACGTTATAATATTCCTGGTCCGTAGTGGATCATCATAAGATCTGCCGTGCATTAAGTATGATCCGCGGCAGATTGATGATGATCCACCGCGGATCATCGCGCGTTGTCTTTCTTGTATAAATTCAGACTACGGTCCTCATGATTTTCTCAGTGATTTTGTCAGTGATTAGCGAATCCTAGAGATTTCTGAGAGCTGAATTGTACCGCATTTTGACAAAGTTGAAGCATTTTTTTTAACACCAAATGACCTCTAGGAGTGTTGAGGAATTTGTTATTAACCGCCAAATTCAAGTGGGGTCTGCGTCGATAGTTTTGGCAAATGAGGTACATGTAATTGGAGACGAAGCTGCTATATAGTGTTGCATTTCGTCTCGGCTACTCTAGATTAGGAGGAGCTCTGTTCATTATGCGAATCCAATAGTGATGAAGACATGGACATGACCAAGAGTAGACCTAGACGCTCACCACAAGCGGAATACACGTTCGCTGGTATGGGTCTTGGCAAGAAGTATAGTTCACTGAATAAAATTAGAGAAGATATTTTTGATCATGAGTTGAAGAATGGGTACGGGATAAAATTCACCCATAGTGACACTTATCGGTTGAGAGCTGCCTGCCAGGAAGGATGCACATGGTAGATGCACATCTAAAAATTGCAAGGTGAAATGACGTTTCAAAAAAAGTGCTATAACGACGTTCACACTTGCTTGAGAAGGATGGAAAGCCGTCATGCCTTTGCCAAATGGGTGGCAGCGCATTACTTGGACAAATTTAAAAGTAAGGCGGGCTAGGACCTTTCTTCAATAATTGAGACAGTCAGGAAGGACTTTAACGTCAACATCACACTCAGCCTTGCTAGAAGGGCAAGAAATGCGACCAAAAAAATTAACGAATGAGATGTCAATGAGCAATACAAGCTCATATGATCCTATGCTGAAAAGATTCGGAGGTCTAATCCTAGAAGCTCGTTGTGTGTTCACCTAGAGATTAGTGTATTTAAAAGGATGTACATGTGTTTGGCTGCATGTATGATGAGCCTGTTGAACTATGGTAGACCGGTTATTTGTTTGGATGGTTGCCACTTGAAGGGACCAACTCCAGGCCAGCTGCTCATTACTGTCAGCATTGATGGGAACAATGGAATGTATCTTATTGTTATAGCAGTGGTTGAAACAGAAAATAAGGATTTTTGGAGCTGGTTTCTGGAATTGTTGCTCGACAATCTAAACTCCCCGTCTGCTAATGGGTGGACAATCATTTCTGACTAGCAAAAGATGCGGTTGATTTCTTTTTTCCATCTATGTTTATGATATGCATTGTGTACCAATGTTTGACTCATACTGTTATTTTTTGTAGGGGCTGGTGCCAACTGTCAGAGAGATCGCTGGGCAAGCGGATCATCGTTTTTGGATCTGATACCTGTATGCAAATTATCAAAAACGATTTAAAGGGAGATTGTTTAAGGATGCAATGTGGGCCGCTTCTAGAGTCACAATAGAGAGACACTTTGAGAGAGAGATAGCGAAACTATTTTTGCTTGACTCGGTAGTCCACAACTATCTACGAGGAATAGATGTGAGATGTTGGGCCCAACATGCCTTCTGCTCCATCCCAAAGTACGACACAAGCCTCAACAACTTAGGCGAGTCCTTCAACGCCTGCACCTACCAGCTCTGGACAAACCGATTCTCACTATGTTCAAGATTATACGAAAGGATATCATGGGAAGGATCATTAAAAAAAATGAAAAGATGCCGCGCTCGATGGACCTTTTGTGCCCGTAGGTCAAGAATCGGCTTGCCAGACTACAACTTGCTGGTGCAATTGGGGTCCCCATTTTTCAGGCATTGTCCAGTTTGAGTTCAGTAACTGTAATGAATAGTACAATGTTGATTTGGATAGGTGTACGTTTAACTATTACCGGTGGGAGTTGGCTGGCATCTCGTGTGTCCTTGCAATCCCTTGTATACAATTTATGAGGAGATCTCCCGAGGATTTTGTGCATGAATGCTACCATTGGAAAACATATATCGCGATGTACTCCCACTTTGTCCGCCCCGTCAGTGGATAAATAATGTAGCCTCTAGTGACGCATCTTGATTCAATTACGTCCCTCCATTTAAGAGACGTCCCGGAAGGTGTGGTGGTGTGGGGCATAATTCCCGCATGTGTGAAGGTGGAGGCCCAGAGTCTAGTGCATCTAGTGGTGGCGGCAAAGGAAGGTCAGAGGACATATTTATGGGTTTCAAAGTCCCCGAGATAGTTCCCAACATAGTCCCCGAAACAGTTCCCAAAACTATTCCCGACATAGTTCCTGAGATGTAGGTGAGCACATTATTGCGTTTACGTTTTCATGTGTTACGTTTTAAAATATGCTAATTTTATTTGCAATGTATTATGTAGGAGTATGATGCTCAAGGTCCACAAACACAAACAAACACAAATGTGGACCTCAATCTACCTTGATTAGAGAAGACGACGCACAATCAAAGTGACTATTAACGATGCAATAGAACTATTCTAATGATGAAATTTCAATCTATAAACGAAATTTGGAATCTGTACTGCATTTTGAGTTGTAATTGAATTGTGATTAATGATGAAATGTTGCATATGTACTTCATTTTGAATCTATGCTTCATTTTAAATCTATACTTTTTGATTGACCACGCTATCTATCCACCGCAAAAAATTAACTTTCCACAACAGTATGTTGTCTATCTGCTGACAGTCATACATTCCACAGTAGACCAACATGTGTCCGCGATGGAATATCAACTTTTCGTGGCGAACATACAGATTTTCCCTGCCTTGTATATTTCTGTGTGATGCACAGATAGTTGCAATGAACATGTTAGTTGTTTGTTAATGATGAATGAAATAGTTTGAGTCAATTTCTTTCAAAAAATTGAAAATTTTGTAAGAGTTTCTCTTGTTTTTTGTAACATCCTGGTTATTCTTACAATTTAAAACTTATAATTTTGAAAAAATTTTCTTTTTTTAAATTATAGCAGAAGACTTTTCATTTGAAAACTAGTTTTAATAAGAAGTGCATAAATTAACTTCTTTTCGTTAAACCCTTTATTACTTAAAACATGTCATGAATTTAAACTTTATATCCTTAAAACCTTTACAACAGCGGAAGACTTGTATTTACAAAACCAAAAGAATCAGAATACAATTGAAAAACCTTCTTAATAAAACAATTACTATAATTAAGGTTCACTTTCTTTAAAAACATTATTACCAATCATTATATTTTTTCTTTAAGCTTTTAGCCTAACCAACCGCCAAGCCCGCAACATACAAATGCCTCATAAACTACTTCAATCTTCGATCCTACGCATACCTACATCACAGGACCTAACTATAAGCCTAACGCTCAATAAGCAGTATAAAAATAAAAGTACTCATGCAATGCTATTTAAAACACATACAGTTTTGAATATTCATTATGCCATTACTCTTTATAAAAAAGTGATAAACTTTTTACTATAACACTAAACTTATATTCTAGCGGTGAATTTGTACCAAGTGGTGAACTTAAATCAAATCGGTGAACTTATATTCTAGCGGTGAACTTGTACCTAACTAGTGAACTTAAACCAGATCGGTGAACTTATATTCTAATAGTGAACTTGTACATAACTTGTGAACTTAAACCAGATCGGTGAACTTATATTCTAGCGGTAAACTTGTACCTTAATGGTGAACTTAAACTAGATCATTGAACTTCTACCACAACGGTGAACTTGTATCATGATGGTGAACTTATTTCATCATGTTGAACTTAAACCGTTTTTGTTTTTGTTTCTCGGTGATGCATTGGGTGAGAGGAACTTCTTCAGTATTCCAACTCGTCCACCAGTTGGATGAGAGCAACCTCTTCAATATTCGAACTTACGAAAAAAGCACCCATTTACATTTATTCATTTTGTTCTATTTAATTCAGTTACGTTTGTATTTTCATGTGCATTAAGAACAATGATGCAAGCATACAATTCTATCTAACATGTTTATCTACCTTATCCTTAAAACATGTTTTTTTCTAATTAAGGAATTGAACTTAAATCTAATAAACATATAATTCACACAAGTAATCATTCAGCAATACATCTCCCAAACATAGCATAACCTATACTAATAAACACACCAAACAATCAAACAATCCTAATTCCCGTGATATAGGTCATTTCAGAAAAATACATGCAGTACCACTTACCTGAAGTGCTTAACTTAATGAGTTAGCACTTAAATTGTCCTTCACGAAACCTTCAAAACTTCTCGGCTTTCTATAGATCCCAGCCACTCCCTCGGTTCACTTATCGTCCAATTATAATTTATTTCCTCACAAAACGCAGCACCACACTACCACCACACAGCTTCTCACTTTCGGTCACAGAATGCTTTTTCCATCCATAATCTATAAGATCCACGGAGATGGAGAATAACCCAGCAACTTTCTTCCGTTACAGAGATCCCTTCTCTTTCTCTTAAAGTTTCTCACTGATCCTCTTTCAAATCCTTTTACTCAGACCTCATACTCACTGCTCTTTCTTTCTCAAAACCACAAAACTTCACGAAATATTTATTCCTCTTAGCAACAGACCCCCACCCTTTCGATGTCTCTCTCTAAATGTCTCTAGGATTCCAAAACACAAAAATGACCAATTTCTCTCCTTCCCTTCATGAGCTCCTCACAGACAAAGCTCCTTCTTTAGCAATACAGAGACTCAAAAAATGCAGAACAAAACTTTAGAACACCAGATGATTTTCTCCCTTGTTCTCGTAGACCCTTACGGTCTCCTTCTGCTACCACCCACTCACAATTCTCTTTCACTAAAACCTCAGCCATGGTTGCTCACTCAAAAATCACAGAATATCCTCACACAGTTTCCTTCTCTGTAAAACTGTCATTCCTCTTGTCTCTCTCACAAAATTTCGATAGAGTTTCCCCACTGTTTCTCCAAAAACTCCCTGCTTCACTCCATCACCCACTATTTATAGAACACATTCAGTTCCTCTTCAGCATCCACATGAAGGTGAAGAGCCAAAGAGAGGGACGTTTGAGCATTCCTTGAAGAGTCAAGAGTCGAGCCCAGAAGCTTCCAGGTGACGGTTATCATTTCAGGCTATTTTTCAGATCGCTGGTGGATCGATTCTTCTTAGGCCGATCGACTGCCAATCCCATCAATCAGCCACAATTTCTTTGTTCAAAATTACCGGTCAACCAGTAATGCATGGGCGATCAATTGTCACATTCCTTCGATCATCCGTCACTCTAAATCAATATATATATATATATATATATATAT
>CM039470.1:21227007-21335591 GCA_022433065.1 Begonia loranthoides | reverse complement strand
TATCCTTAATTATCCAAACTTAAATCCTTCTATACTTTTGTGCATAAGTCGCATTTCCTCTATCACTTTATTCTAAATAATATATCAATGAATATTATCAACTCTGAACAACTCGGGTACTTATAGTTCACTATTTCTAAATATATTTTCTTTTGACCAATATCTTAAATCATCCAAGTCAATTCTAATAATTCATAAATCATCTTCCTAAGCTTAATATGAACCTAATTTGGGGTATCACAATTTACTTCTTCCATATATGTTTTTCTTATCCAATACTTTAATCATCCATTTCAGCGGTTAATTCCCCAAAATTATTACTTAAGCCATGGATTTAGCTCTACAAAAATTCGGATATTACATTTTTAGTCTATCCCCCCTGTAACATTAGCAAAAATCATATATTATCCAAGTCAAATATTTTTCAAATAGATATTATTCAAGTAAACAAAACATAAACATCAACCTAATTTTTTACATCCATATCGTGCATATGTGCATTACAGACGCAATTTATGAATTTAATTACAACCATATCATGCATATGTGCATTACAGACACAAATCAAATTATCAATTCCGTTACAAGCATATAATGTACATGTGCACTAAGAATCGGTGTGTCATTCATCTAACCACATCAAGCATTTGTATTGTTTCTTGAGGAACATCCAACTGTCTGCCTCGAAATAAATAGTTGTGGGTGATGTGTATCTGGTTTCGACGCACTATACATCTATTGATCCTTGCACGTTTGCTCACTCAATCCCATTATCTGATGTTCCTTGCATATAGGTGTCGGATGCAAAACTGAAGCTCCGCTTGCCACCCATTTTGTAGAGGCATGTTGTTATAGGACTTTATTTGAAACGTCATTTCACCTTGCATATTCGAGGCGTGCATCTATCACGTGCATCCTTCTTGCAGGCAGGCCTCAACCGATGAATGTGAGTGTTTTCCTATACATGTGCCCTAGTATGTAAGACTCTACAATATGGTCTGGTGAGTTGACCTCAAACCACGATATCCTCCGTGACGCTTGGTGCAATATTAGAGTATAGCTCAACGACGATATTCTAAGGGTTAAGTACTATGGTTTTCCTGTCAAGCAAGACGAAGTTTTCGATGTCTATAATTTTTGGAGCTGGAAAGAGGTGAAATAATTGGAGGCTGGGTTTCGGCCATTGTCGGTTCAGTTACAGGAGCGTCTCGGACCACTCGGAGTCCTGTAACTGTACCGACAATGGCCAAAACCTAGCCTCCAACTCTTTCACCTCTTTCCAGCTCCTAAATTTACGAACATCAAATACTTCGTCTTGCTCGACATGAAAATTGTAGTATTTAACCCTCAGAACATCGTTGTTGAGCTATACTCCAACATTGCACCAAGCGTCATCGAGGATATCATGGTTCACGGTGAACTCGTCGAAGCGCACAATCGAGTTCTACATACTATTCCACCACGGATCGATATTTTTGAAAGGACATTATAATATTGATGGTCCATCACGGATCATATACAATCCACTGCGAATTAACTACCATCCGCCACGAATTTACTACGATCTGACGCGGCTTGATTGCTATCCCCCACGGATTGATAATGATTTGCCGCGGATCATTGTGAGTTGCGGACTTGTATCTGCTACACTCCTTGTGATTTTCTCAGCGATTTTGTTAGTGAATAGTGAACCCTAGAGATAAATTGTACTGCATTTTGGCAAAGTTGAAGCATTTGTTGATGATAAATGAAATAGTTTAAGTCAATTTCTCTTTGAAAAAATTACAAATTTTGCAAGAGTTTCCCTTGTTTTTAGTCTATCCCCTTTGTGACATTATCAAAATTCATATATTATCCAACCGGATATTTTCCAAACAAATATTATTAAAGTAAACAAACCAAAACATAAACATCAAAATAATTTTTTATTATTTACAACAAAATGCGTATCTCTATTTGTATCCCCACATATCCCAACTACCCTAAGTCGCCTTCTTCCCGGGTTTCTCCCACTAATCCGTGATCTCAAAATAAAACTGCGGGTGCACGATTACGTGGGACACCTTGGCGAACAACAGACTCTTCGCAGGTACATCATCGTGATGGTGGAAGTTGTCCTTCTTGCAATGTCGGATCACCTCCAACCCTTCACTCGTACACCAAGAGATGCCATGCACACTAAAATACAAAAGAAAAAATCAGCACATAAGCATAAAATCATATGAATCTACATAAGGGAAAAGATATACCACTCTTTATCTGTTGGCGCTATGATGATCTATATTACTTTAGGCAGCAATGCCTGGTGAGCGAAGTGAGTGTGCAGGTCTACAGACGACAGGAAGCACGGTTTCTTTGGGTGTGACTGAAATGCAAAGGAAGCACGCATTAGAACTGTTCAAACATGAACGACAAACTAAAAAAGCAAGAAGTTTACTTATGTGAATTCACCCTATTGTAAGGAGCGATTTTTCCATTTGAACTTGGAAGTATTCTTCTTTGTTCTTCGTATAGCAATGCATACAAAGAACATAACACATGGACGAGTACTAATATAACACCATCTGAACTACTTAATGTAACAGAACTTAATTCTCACCATATTTGTTGTCCCTTTTTCCCGCAAGAAGATGATCTCAGTGATATTGTACTCATCCAGGACCAGCTTTCCCGAAAGAAATGCGCATGTCTCTAGGTTCTTTCGAGTATTTCCAAAAACATATTTCTTGAAAATATTCATCAGCTCACCTGGCTGTAAAAAACATTGACAAGAGACCGTCAAACTAATAAGTCATGAAAAAGTGCAGACACACATAGATAAACAAATCGAATACGTACCTCGTACAAAGTTTTTAGTGGTGGAGGCTGCGATCCACCTGACGCAGGTTTGCCTCTGATGGAAATGGTGCTGCAAATTTTATACACGTTATTACGTCACATACAAATAAAGTAAATAATGGACTTTGCGTAAAAATTAAATGAATTACAAGCGATCTGTGCTTCCATTACTAAAGAGGATGATGGAGAGGCTGCTGGAGGGGATGCTCGCTGCTCAATTCTCTGCAAGGCTGGCAAAATCTCATAATGCAGCTCCTTTGCTCGCTCCTCCATTTTTTACATTTGGAGCAGCCCCATTTGACGTTGCTCCTCCATTTTTTTAATTTGGAGCTGCCCCATTTGAAGGTGATCCTCTATAATTTGTATTTTTTTCAGCGCCATTTAATGGAGCTCCTCCATCCTGTGAATCCAGTCAAAAATTGTAATACCCCGACTTTTCATATCGGAATTTAATAAAGATAATATGAAGATAATTGGAGGTATTGGATTAATTGGGTAATTATCAGGGTATTACCAGTGACGTATTCGTTAGATTATAATTTATGAAAATTAAAATAAATATTAATTCAATTAATTAAATTATAATGTATGCGATCCATTGAGGTTAATTAAATTAAATTATAATATAAGTAATTCATTGGGATTAATATTTATAAGTGGAGGTATATTTTCGATTAACTGAATCGATTTTATTAAGGGATCGATTCGGCACTTCTCATTTCGTCTGGCCTTCGGCCATTTGATGAAATGAGAAAGGAGAATATTATGACTTAAATTGGATTATTGGGGATTTAAAATGGAATTAGTAAGAGAGAATTAATTAAATTGAATAAAAGAAATTATGTTAGGGGAAGGAGTGAACTGGTTCAATCAAAACACATAGAATGGCCTCTCGGCCGTTCTCCGTGAGAAGGCAGCTTGAGGAGAGAGAGAGACCAGAGAGGGAGATAGCGAGGGAGCGAGGAAGAGGGATCGAGAGAGGGGCGAAGAGGGAGACGGGGTTCGCGACGAGAAGACGGCGACGAAGACGGCGAGTAAGGAGGTGTTGTTCGGCGGTGACGAGTGACACAGATTTGCTCGGTGGGGTGTTTGCGAGCTAGGGCTCGAAAAAGGGACCTTCGTAGGTACAATTTTCCGGCGACGGTTGAGGTATGGTTGAGCGGGTATTTTCTCCTCTTTTGCATCTCCACTGATTTGGTCGATGATTGGGAACGTTGCACTACCGATTCAGGATTGGCAGTGACGGCTTCGATGGACAGGGGAGCTATGGTTCAAACTGGACTGGCCGAAGGCCATGGTCCAGCTTGTGGTTCGATCCTCTTCTTCCGGTTCCTGCTCTGCTGGAAAATGACAGCGTGTTGGCGTGGGGAACATCCTGAGAAACTTGCAGTGATTGTTGGGCATGCTCCTTTCTTTTGGGTAGTGATAGAGAGAGTGTCCCCTCTCTAGTGTTGGTATATAGAGAGGAGACAGGGGGGAGAAGATGGACAATGAGCGTTGGCAGAATAGAGGAGCTCTCAGATGAGCAAAAATTGGAGAGAAAAATCAAAGGCTGTGACCGAGAATATGAGGTAGAGCAGAGAGACTCCCGGGTGCTGAGCTGGGAGCTGTTGCATTCGGGTCTCCATGTTGGGTATGACTCCTTCTCTTTATTTTTTATTTTTGGACTTTTGTGTTCTGTAAATGGAGGGATAAGGTCAGGGTTATATTCTGCTAGTGGTGATGCCTTTAGTTGTTTTTGAGGTACTCTTAGTGATTTTGTAGTCATTGGGTGGAATGGAACTCTGTTACACATTGTTCTCTGCTGTTGGAATTGATTGAGGATTTTGGAATGCTGAATATGTGAGTGAGGCGTGAGTTTTACCCTCTGATGCTGATTATGCACTATGTTGGTTGGAATTCAAATCTGTACAGCTGAGGATATGTGTGTTATGGTGTTGAGTATGATTTCTAGAATAATTGTGATTACATAAACCATTAAGACTTGGTTACTTGTTGGATCACTTGTTGATGAAAAGTTATTTCACGGTATTGGTTATTACTTCTAGGTTATGGAGATGAGGTGAAGAATGATAAATTATATTTGGTTGCTTAGCTGTGAATGTTGGAATTCCTACGTGTTAAGTGTGTAGAATTTGATGAGAAGTGATTAATGATATGATGTTATTGAATTATGAAAGTATTGAAAAGTGGGGCAGAATAGCGCTTAAGTGCAACGTGCAATGAAGAATTGAGGTAAGGAAAATTGGGTAGTCTTGGCCATGTGGAGGCCCTACACAGCAAGTAGAGTGCATGAGTTTTACTTTTAGTTCACTGTGAATCTCCTTATGCTATATTGCGATTGATAGTTAGATAAATTGATAATGGAAATGCATGTGCTGGTAGATAGATTTAGTTGATATCACTATCGTTAATTCCTTGATTGATCCCTTGACTGTGTTATTTTCCTTGGTAGAAGTATAGATCCCTGTTGCTGTTAAGTGTTCCCTTTTACTTGCATTAATTTCCCTTGTCGATAGTGTACACTTCCTGTATTGGTAATTGTTTTCCCTATTGCACTTGTTAGTTTTGTGATGATTGACAAATGTCTAAATGTGACGAGAATAGAAAAGAGAATAATGAATGCATGAATGATGAGTAGCATGAATGGATTGAGAGTTCCTTTGAATGCTCTGTTAATTATTATTTATTTGCCTTCTAGTTTACATTCTCTGTGATATTGCAACTGTCATTTCCTTTATTCAATATATGTAACGTTATGCTATTTCCTCGTTTGATACCCATGTTAAATTAACCAACATGTTAACAAATAAAGATAATCTAAGCATGAAAATAATGTAGTTAGACTTAAGTATGTTAATTTACGTGAGCATGTCCACTATTATTCAAACTTGTTAATTTGCTTAACTGATCGTTAATTAACAACTAACCTTTAAGCATGTTAATCAAGTTGTCAGTTGAGTAGGTTAATTAATAACTAATTAGCCTTAAACATGTTTAACATGTCAATTAACTCAACTAGGGTAATCGATTAGATTTGAATATGTTTCATTAATTAATTAATTTGCTAGTTGTTCAATTGATAATTATTTGAGCATGTTTAATAGCGTTTAATTTATAGTTGTTAACTTCCTTCTTGAGCATGTAATCAATTAGAGTAATTAACTAGAGTAATAACTGGATCTCCTCTTTCGAGCATGTAACGAACAAGGATCACCAACCAGATTAATATCAGCATGTTTAATTAAATAACTAGCATGTTTAGAATGATTAACTAGCATGTTTAAATCATCTAATTAGCACAACGCGTGTAAATCATCTAGCAGCATATTAGGGCAACTAACTAAGGTAAGTAATTAGAATTGAGCATGTTAATTTCATTATGTTTCACTTCCAGCGACGAAGCTTTTCTCTCTCTAGGCTACGTCTTCTCCATTTCTTCTGCAAACAAAATCCATAATTCATTTTCTTCCTCTACACCACTAGTTGAAACTGTTCCACAGTCCTCGCCTTCATTTCCCTTTGCATCAACCTCTCAAAGAAATGGATTATGAATTTATCATAGCGTGCAAAACACGTTATGAATTTATCAGAAATTATAATGGTGGTAGCTAATTTACTTAAAAGATTGAAATCTCGATTGTTAAAAAAATAAAAAAGTTTAAAGCGTTAATTGTGAATGACCTCTAAATTACAGTTGTACTATAGAATCAATGACAAATTAACTACTTACCAATTTTTTCCTAACTTAAACACTGAACTATAAAAAATGGACAGAGGAAACATCGTCGTTACGTTGAATCTGCAAAGAAAATATGTTTAACATAAAACTGAACCCACAAAAAAATATCTTCAAATTTATCTGTGTTTTATGCTAAAATCAAAATAATAAAAACAATCTTATCGTGAAGACGATTCTGAAAAGCTCCGACATGATCTTCTTGTCGTCGAAAATAATTCTCATGTTTTCAATTTGCTGAACATTTTCTTGTGACTCACATTCCTCTCAATTTCACCATTCAATTCTCATCGTTATCTTATCTTTCCTCTTTCTAGTCAGTCGTCGTTGTCTAGTTCTCATCACCAATATTTCATTTTGCATAGAGGAAAGTAATCTTTCCTTTGCGAAAAGTCATCTTTCCGCAACAGAAAGTAATCTTTCCGTAGTAGAACGTTGACGTTTCGCAGGCGGAAAATAATCAACAAATCAACCATTGTACTATAGAATCAATGACAAATTAACCACAGAACAATTTTTGCTAATAATAAACATTGAACTAGAAAATGGACAGAGGAAATATCGTCGTTATGCTGAATCTGTGAAGAAAATATCTTCAACATAAAACTGAACCAGCGAAAAAACATCTTCAAATTAATCTCTGTTTTATGCTAAAATCGGAATAATAAAACAATCTTATCGTAAAGACGATTCCGAAAAGCTCCGACATGGTCTTTTCATTCGAAAATAATTATCATATTTTCAGTTTTCTGAACATTTTTTTATGATTCACACTCCTCCCAATTTCACCGTTCAGTTCTTATCACTATTTTCTCTTTCCTCTTGCTGGTCAGTCGTCGTTGTCCAGTTCTCATCACCAATATTTCACTTTGCACAAAGGAAAGTAATCTTTTCTCGCTGAAAGTCATCTTTCCGCAATAGAAAGTAATCTTTCTGTAGCAGAACATTGACATTTTACAGACAGAAAATAATCTTTTCGCAACCGATCGTTAACTTTTCGTAACAGAACAATGTCTTTATATAGCGAAAGTTATCTTTCCACAGCAGAAAGTAATTTTAAACTCTGTTTAACATAAAGATAATGTTCTGTTGCGAAAAGCTAACGTTCCGCAGCGAAACGACAGCGTTTTACCAAAAAAAGTAATCACGATATTTGCTTCGTTCTTTTTTTATAGTTCAATATTTAAGTTGTCCGCAAAAATAGTTTAATGATTGCCTTGTTATTAATTCTATAATATAGTAGTTGATTTGTTAATTTCTCAATTATTTATTATCTTGAATTAAAATCAATATTGACCAAACATATTAATTCAACTGCGTGATAAAATACTATTTTATAAATAATATCTAATGATGCAATAGTATTTAATAAAATTATTGCATAATAAATAATTTTGTTCATTAGTGTAAATAATTTATATTAATTAAAAAATATTATTAGAATTTAAAATGATAGGTTCATCGATTTCTCTCTTCTTTTCAACATTCTCTTTCAATTTCAGCCATTAGATTGTGATCTAACGGTGTATATCTTGAAACACATTAAAATTATAGTATTAATCTTGATGGTACGTTCTCTTTTTATATCGACACTATATTAAAATGTTTATTTTAATCACGACAGTAGATTTTGTTGTCCAATCTAACTACCCTAGTATGACACTACATTAAAATTTTACCTTTTAATCACAACTATCCCTTTTGATTGTTGTTCAATCCAATAGTCTATTTACATTAAATTCTCATCAGATGAGTCTAATGGTTTGAAAGTTTTATTTTATCTTAAAAAATTAAAAAGTTGTCTTTGAATTTTACCTCAAAATGGTACATCTTATGTGCTATTAAATAATAGAAAAATACGTGTATTTTCCCATTTTAACTTGTAAGAACCGTTGGCTGAAGGTTGAAAAGAGGTGTCTCATGTACAAAGAATATTCATCTATTCACTAAAATAAATGAAGTGTATTTTTAGTAACATGATGCTCAGATGTAAGTATTCGATCTAGGAAGACTGCAGAGAAGAACAACCGTACCAAAGTGTTGACAAGATCGTGACTTACATGATCAACCCAATTTGATAATGAGTAAAGCACGTTTCAAGGACATGCTTTTTTCTTGTCCCTTAGTAAATATTACATCTATAACTCAAATTATGAATTTTTATGGCCTATGATTAGTACTTGTATGTTAAAAGTGTGCTAAAACAATGCATCCTCGAGGACAACTATGACCAGATTATTCACAATTTACTTGCAGATTTTAGTTAGAAAATGGACATGGGTTCGATGTAGACGTTACCACCCAATCCTTCCTTAGTGGACGAGGAAGAGAAAGCACAATGCGAGGAAGACCCCGGTTCTCCCAACTTGCTGTTTCAATCAAGACAAAGTTGACTCCTTCAAAGTGACGCTACTTTGGGCATTGCAACGGACAGTGTTATTTCGCCTTGCTGAGGTGGCAAAATGTTAGTATGGAGTGAGTGCAAGAATATGGGTATAGAAGGGGGAGTGGATTTTGCCTGCATAATTAGTTTTATGTTCTTTTGAAAGTCATTCATTTTCTCTTTTTACCTAGTAATAAAATAATTCTTCTCCTTTAATCTTGAAATTAACAATTGGTATTATAGTATCAACTAACACTATAACTGAAACACCCTCCCAAACTAATGAGGAGTCGCTTAAACATCTGGACAAGGAAAAACAACATTATGGCTGTCATTGACAATCTTGCTTCCAAGTTTGATGCACCATAGGGTGCAAAGTTTCTCCTTTGAAGCTAGTGGTTTTCAAGGCTAGAAACAAAACACCAAACTCTCGATGATTTAACTTACTCGTTTGAAATCTAACTGATGTGAAAATTAAACCATGTTCAATTCCACGAGGTTTGAGAATTCCCTATAAAAATCACACAAAAATGCCAATTGGAGACGAAGATATACGAACGTAAAAATGACTGCCCAGAGAGACACCAATATGGCAGTTTTTGGGTCCGAAATAGAATAACCGCAAGTCAATCAAATTTTGTCCAAATTACACAAAATTTGGATTACGTACCTTTTGAAATGTAAACAAAAGAACCTCCAAAAATCAGAACCAAAAATCACTCGGACAAAGGAGTTGTGCACGAATAGTTCCAAACTGGTCCGAAAGGGTGCTATAATTGCACCAATTGACTTCAATGGACTCCTACAATGAAGCCTCTCCAACTTAGGTTGTAGCAAGTCTTCTAAATCTTCTCTAGGGATGTTCCTTTCTGGATTGAAGTAGGGGAATGTTTAGTGTAAGATAATCACTAGAAGATAACTAAAAACACTGGTGATTCAATGGTTGACACAAAATCTACTTGGATAACACCACCAAGGGAGATGGATGAGAGGGAGCTCCAACCTATTCAAAGAGTTCTTTGTTAATTCAAAAATAATTACAAATAGCCCTAAGGAAGGCTTGAAAAGCTCCCCACAAAATTAGAGTTGCCATAATGTCAAAATTACAAAAATAACATTCAAAACAAAAACAATTAAAACCCTCAGCTATTTTAAGCTAGCTAAGAGCAATCCAAAATAAGCAATATCATTTTACAATCCAATAATAAAAATAATTCCTAAAAGGTTCCCTGCTACCTCATTGGAATTGTAGAGCTTCTTGAAGTGTCTTTCCTCTTTGTTTTTATCCTCAAGGTCATTCTTCAAGAACATTAGCTTCAACTCCAACTAAGGATGGTTGGGTTTCATTGGCAAAATTTAAGCTCTGGTAAGAACTCTTTTGGCGTAGCAAATGACCTTCAAATGTAACGAAATACTATATTCTAGAAAGGTTGAAATGTTGGCTTCAAATGTCATTATAAATGCATTTTGATATGAGATTGTTCTAATTGCCAAAAATACCAACGAGTGCTCGGAGGTCAAACTAAGGACATATTTGGGAAGTTCCATTATGCTTGATCTTTCACCTATATTTTAGATTGAATATTATAAGGTCATAATTGAAGGCCTTAACAACATTTCCCCCCTAAGTACCTACAACGAAAACACATGAACGATAATCAAACAATTTTATCATTTGATAGACCTTGAGAGGATTCCGTGGTATATCATTCTCTTTGGATGATTAAAGATTCGACCTCAAATCTGGATTGACCTTCTTTGCTCCTTCTTCTACCATCTTGTGAACAACTTTAAGAATATTTTGCTAAAGAACAATTCCTTCATAGCTTTTTAACTTGTCTTTTCTGCAACATGACTTGCTAGATCTCCACTATGAACTTCCTTCACAAGTGATGCTCAAAGTCCATAAATTGGTATACAAAGTTTGTCATCTTTGAAAAGATAACCCTTGTTGTAATACCCCAATTTTTTGTAACATAATTAAGTGTGAATAATTGAAAAATTAATTGGGTGTAATTAGATTAATTGGATAATTATTGAAAATTTACTTGATGGAAATTAATTTAGGAAATAAAATTGGGAAATTTAAGTTAGACCCGTAATTATGGTCAAGCGATGTCCAGAGTAAGTCGGGAATTGGAATTGAGTCGATTAATATACGATACGTGTGTTTGACACATAAATATATAATTAATATTAGTTAAAGGAGAGTGAGTATTTATATATTAAAAGAATAAATTAATTAGAAGAAAATAATTTATTTAAAATAAAAGGAAAAATGAATGAAAATAAAGGGGGAGTGAACTGATTCAAGGAGTGAACTGGTTCAAGGTTCAGTTTTTTTTAGGAAGATCCGCAATTGATTTTAGAGAGAGAGAGAGAGAGAGAGAGAGAGACTCGGTGTGGGGGAGAAAACGTCTCCTGCAACCGAGTCTTTGCGAAGGGCGAACGACGTTTAGGGAATGATGAACGGGAAGGAGAAGGGACTCCCGAGGGTCGAGGCTTCTTCGTGAAGGCGAAAAGCTGCCGTACGATTTCAGGACAACGACGTCGTTGAGCGCGAGTGGTTGGGAATGTCATCGTCTGGTTCGCTAAACCGCAGGCGAGCTCTCCTTCGCGAGGAAGGTGGTGTGACGACGCATTTGGGCTCGCCGGTCTCAAGCTGGCGTTGGGACGTCACTGGGCGGCTCGCTGACCCGCAAGGTTTGTGTCAGAGAAGCGTCCGTGCCATGGGATGATTTGGACCGAACGAATCCGCGTGCTGCGAATTTCATCGTCAGGTCGAGGTAAGTTGTTCTATGTTCTTCTCCTTGGCATTTTGATGGATTGTTTGTCTGAGGTGTGGTCGTGAGTTGTTTTGGCTGAAAATGGCAGAGGCGATGAGGCAGTGGCGACTGCGTGGGAGCGAACGAGTGCGGTCGATAGCCCTTGCTACGGTATGTCTACCGGTTCTATTGTGAACCTGGTCCGTGAATGGTGTTCTGGCCGAAAGGAATTCACCACGTTTCTTCCAGCTGGCATCGCACCCATGTGATGATGTGAATTAAAAGAGGAAGTGTGAGAGACAGCCTCTCATGGAGGAAAGGGCCGACGGAATCCTATTGAGGAATTGTGGATGACAGGTGAGAGAATGGAGAATAAATTGACAGAGGGAGAAACTGTGAGACGATTTTGTGAGTACAGAGGCTCTTTGGAGCTAGGGAATAGGACCAAAGAAAAAGAAGGTGAGGGAGTGGAGTGAGCTGCCGTGTTCTGTGATAAACACTCGGGAGGAAGAGAAATGCAGAGGGAAGCGTGGTGTGTTGTCTAGTGATGGAGAAATGGATTTTTATTATGTTATGAAAAACAGAAAAGTAGCAGGAGAGAGGATGAGTAACAGAGAGCTTTTGTCTTCGGGTAAGGAAGTTCTTCTATGGGTTTCTTGTGAGTTTATGAGATTATTTCCCCTGTTTTGGTTATGATCAAGTTGCACAAATTTACTTGATATGGGTAATTGATTATTGCCTCTTATTATTAGTTGTTGTTTTGGATTAGTGTTGTATTCTGTGATTTGCTATCTATGATAAAATATAATCTATTGTTGAATAAGACTCTCTGGATTTACTCCTTAGCTTGGTAAAGTGAAAATATTATATGTATGTTGGACTAGGGCTTGGATTTATGTTTGGTAGTTAGATATGTTAGTGGGTTGAATTATGTTTTGTTTGAGATTCAGTTATTGCTATTGGCTGTTGTCGATGTTGTTAAATTGGGGTGAATGCTATTTTATTACGCGTGTTGGATGTTGAGGAATTATGATTGTGAAGCGGTCAAGTGTGTTAGGCATATTTATATTTTGATGATGAGCAATTTAACTAAAGTGTAAAAGTTGTTTATTTATTGAATTAATAATTATCTTTTTTTATGTTTAAATTGGAAATACCCTTGATCAAGGGTATTGGAATTGTTTAATATGTTCTTCTAAGTCTATGCAGTGATATGGAAGATTTGTATGACTTAGAGGATGCGTCTCATACAAGATTGAAGTGCTATGTACACATGCGGACACAATTTGATGAAGTGAGGATGGCTTGGAGGTGTCCCGATTCAGCGTCCTCAGTGCAAACTATGTTAGAACGGACGTTGCGGACGCCACGGACGCCATTTCGAGTCGTCCGATTTGAATATGCCATTTTGAAGATTCATGCAGACGAGTCACACGGACGAGGCGGATGGCATTTGGCGTCCGTGTCCCTTCAGCGAAGCGGATGGGAGAAGAAGCTGAGGACGCCACGGATGCCAATCCGTGTCGTCCAATTTGAATCTGTCTTTCAGAGCTCAACGTGGACGATTCACGCCGACGTTGCGGACGCCAGATTTTGCGTCCGATTTGCCTCTGTCCATTCAACGCGGACGATTCTTGCGGACGGTGCAGACGGAAGAATTGCGTCTGCAAATACGAAGATTTCTCCAACGACTATTTTCCAACGTTCGAATGCGGACGATCCTAAAGGTGTAGAGGACGTCCGCACTGGGAAAGTTTATAAATAGAAGGACTTCGAAGAAGGAAGGCACCGAAGCGATATTAAGCAAAGCTCTGCCAAATTTCTGACTCAACATTTGTATACGATTTTGAGTGATAGAATATCCTTCAAAGTGCTTGTGTGAGATCATTAAATTTTTGGAGGGATTGTTGTATTTGTGAGAGCTCAACATTTTCCGAGAGAAAATTAAGTTATTGTAAAGGTTCGATTGACACCCGTGCAAGTTCAATCAATTGTAACCGGACGTGGTTAGTTGAATACATCTTCAAGGGAGGACCTTGAAGCGCGAACGTAGGCGTGCTTTGCCGAACCGTGTTAACAACTCGGTGTCAAGATTTCTAACTCTATCTCTTATATTATTTGTCTTATTGTGATTGCTTTGTGATTAAATTGACATTAGTTAGAAAAATTATTATTGCACGAAATTTAGTAAATAACCTAATTCACCCCCCTTTTAGGTTAATTTCGATCCTACAATTGTTATCAGAGCAGGTTAGAACCACTTATTAATTGTGAATTAGGTGAATTTATATTTTTGATAATATGGCATCCAACTCAAATAGTGCAAACATGGAAGGACAAACAACAAAATAGACCACCTTTCTTTAATGGTGATAATTATCCACATTAGAAAGCTAGGATGATGATATTTATTCAAGCTATAGATTTTGAGATGTCGAGAATAGTAAAAAATGGTCCTTATGTTCCGTCTAAAGTTGTAAATGGGGTAAAAGTACCAAAGGAATTAGATGAAATAGATGAAACGGAAGGTCGTAAAGTTAGTTTAAATGCTAGAGCTGTTAATCAATTATATTGTGCTCTAAGTTCTAGTGAATTTAATAGAATACAAAGTTTCAATAGTGCCTATGATAGTTGGAGAAGACTTGAGGTAACTTATGAGGGCACTAATCAAGTTAAGAAAGATAAATTAACTATGACTGCACATTATTATGAGATGTTTAAGATGGATAAGGGTGAAACTATTGCTCAAATGTTTACTCGATTTACTAACCTTACTAATAGTTTGAAAGCTTTTGGTAAGGAATGTTCAGATGAAGATATGTGCAGCAAAATTCTCCGGTGTCTTCCAACGGAATGGGATCCAAAGGTTACTGCGGTGCTTGAATCTAAGGATCTATCAACTATGTCATTAGAGGAGCTCATCGGTTCTCTCATGACACATGAGATTAGATTGAGAGCAAGCGAAAAAGAAAAGGAGTTGGAGAAAGAGAATCCCAATAAGAAGTCCATAGCTCTTAAAGCCTCCTCAAGCAAAGAAGGTGAAGACTCAGAGGGAACGGAGCTTGATAAGGATGATGAGGATGAAGAGCTAGCCTTGATAAACCGGAAGATGAAGATACTTCAAAGAAGAAAATACCAAGGAAAGAATAAGTACAAAGGAGAGAGATCTCATAACAAAAAGCCTCTAATTTGCTACGGATGTGGAAAGAACGGGCATGTAAAGACGGATTGCTATCTTGAAAAGGATAAGAAGAAGAACCGAAAACAGTCCAAGAAGAAAGCGCTCAAAGCCACATGGGACGATGATAGCGATGAGGAACCGTCAACCGAAGGATAAGAAGTTGCCAACATGTGCTTTATGGCAAACGATTCTGAGGTAAGTGACTCTTCTTCTAATAAATATAATGTAGACTCTAGTGATGAGAGTAATAATGAAGAAGATGATGCATTTGATGAATTGTTTAGAGAATTTGATATTTTGACTAACAAGTATAAAAGGTTAAAGAAGGAAAATGAATTGTTAGTGAAGAAGCAAGCAAGGAATGAAAAAGTAGATGTAAATGAAAATGCTAGTTTAAAATTGAATAATGATGACTTAAACAAGCACATTAAGGTTATTGAGGAAGAGAATAATATGCTTAAGGAGGAAAATGAGAAACTAAATAAAATTGTATTGAAATTCACAAATGGTAGTAAGAACTTAAATATGCTTCTAAGTAAGCAAAAATTGACATTTGATAAAGCCGGATTGGGATATCAACCTTTTCAAAAGAAAAAGAGTTATAAGAATTTCTTTGTTAAATCAACTACTTGTTTCACTTGCAATGCTATAGGTCATAAGTCATTTGATTGTCCATCAAAGAATATTGGAAATCAAAGATTGTTAAGTATGTGTGGCTTCCGAAAGGAACCAAATTTAACCCTTTAGGACCCAAAATGGTTTGGGTACCAAAGAAATTATCTTGATTTACTTTTTGTAGGTTAAAGCACCTCCCACTAAGGATCAATGGTACTTGGACAGCGGTTGTTCAAGACATATGACGTGAAATTTTTCAAGATTCACCTTCATCAAGGACAAGAAAGGAAATGTGACATTTGGAGAAAATCAAAAGGAAAAATAAGAGGTATTGGCAATATAGGTAATGTTTCCAACCCTATTATTGAAGATGTTTTATTTGTTGATGGGTTGAAGCATAATCTATTGAGTATTAGTCAATTATGTGAAAAAGGATATAAAGTTATTTTTGAATCTAAGTCTTGCATGATCATTGATGATTCAAATGGCAAAGTTTTATTTACGGGTTAAAAACACGAAAATATCTATGCTATTGATTTATCTAGTATTTCTAGTGATGTTGAAAAATGTTTTAGAGCTAGTGATTCTTTAAATTCATGGACTTGGCATAGGAGATTAGGACATGTAGGCATGGATACCTTAACTAGAATATCGAAAAACAATCTAGTTAGGGGTCTTCCAAAAATCGTGTTTGAAAATGATAGAGTTTGTGAAGCTTGCCAAAAAGGGAAGCAAACAAAAAGCTCTTTCTCTTCCAAACAATATATCTCTACTTCTAAGCCTCTTCAATTGCTTCACATGGATCTTTTTGGTCCATCTAAAGTTTCAAGCTTAGGAGGAAAACATTACACATTTGTAATTGTGGATGATTTTTCACGTTACACTTGGGTTTTCTTTTTGAGAACAAAAGATGAAACTTTTGAAGTATTCTCTAGTTTTAGGAAGAAAGTTCAAAATGAGAAGGAACTTACCATTATCACTATAAGGAGTGATCATGGTGGGGAGTTCGAAAATGAACAATTTAATGCCTTGCGTCAAAAACATGGCATTGAACATAACTTCTCTTATCCTAGAACCCCTCAACAAAATGGAGTTGTTGAGAGGAAAACTAGATCCCTCCAAGAGCTTGCTAGGACTATGTTGAATGAGAATGATCTTCCCAAATATTTTTGGGCGGAAGCCGTTGCCACGGCATGTCATGTTCTCAATAGTGTATCTATCCGTCCTACTCTAGATAAGACTCCTTATGAACTTTGAAATTGTAGGATTCCTAATGTTAGTTACTTCAAAGTTTTTAGGTGCAAATGTTTTATTCTCAATACTAAGGACAATCTAGGTAAGTTTGATTCCAAGACGGATACGAGAATTTTTCTTGGATACTCTTCAACTAGCAAAGCATATAGGGTCTTCAACAAAAGGACATTAGTGGTGGAAGAATCCATGCATGTCACTTTTGATGAATCCACTCCTACCTCTAGTGTTGAGAGACCAACTCAAGATTTAGAGTATAATCTTGAAAATCTCTCTCTAAGTGATAAGGGAAAAGAGATTCTTGAAAGTTCTCCTCAAGAATCACAAGAACAATCCATAGAGGGAACCTCAAGAGTTGAAAACCATAATGACTTACCAAGGGATTGGAGATATGCCAAAAGTCATCATATGGTGGATATTCTAGGTGATCCTAACCTAGGAGTAAGAACTAGAGCCTCTCTTAGAAATGAATGTGCTAATTCAACATTTATCTCTCAAGTTGAACCCAAAAACTTTGTTGAGGCCGAAACCGATGAAAATTGGATATTTGCTATGCAAGAAGAATTGAACCAATTTGAGAGGAACAATGAATGGGAGCTTGTTCCTAGGCCTAAAGATCAATTTACTATTGGAACAAAATGGTTTTTCACAAATAATCTAGATGAGAGTGGGGTAGTTGTTAGAAACAAAGCTAGATTAGTTGCACAAGGTTATAAGCAAGAAGAAGGAATTGATTTTGAAGAAACCTTTGGACCGGTCGCTAGGTTAGAGTCGGTAAGAATGCTTTTGGCTTTTGCTTGTTATAAGGATTTCACTCTTTATCAAATGGATGTAAAGAGTGCATTCCTAAATGGTTTTATTGAAGAAGAAGTCTATGTTGAGCAACTTTTAGGATTTGAAGTTTATGATAAGCTTGATTATGTATATAAACTTCATAAGGCTCTATATGGACTTAAGCAAGCACCAAGAGCTTGGTATAAGAGATTAAGCAAATTTTTGAAAAAGAGAGATTTCAAAATAGGAAAAGTAGATTCCACTCTTTTTGTCAAGCACAATGATAAAGATATTATGATTGTACAAATCTATGTTGATGATATTATTTTTGGTTCCACCAATGGCACACTTTGTGATGAATTTGTAAATTTAATGCAAAGTGAGTTTGAAATGAGTATGATGGGCGAATTGAAATATTTTCTTGGTTTACAAGTTAAACAATTTTATGATGGAATTTTCTTAAATTAAGAAAAATATGTCAAGGAGCTTATAAAACGCTTTGGAATGGAATCTTCCAAACCCTCTAGGACTCCCATGAGCACTACCACAAAATTAGGAAAGGATGAAAATGGAAAAGATGTGGACATAAAAAAATATCGTGGTATGATAGGATCTCTATTATATTTGACCGCTAGTAGACCCGATATTCTCTTTAGTGTGTGTTTATGTGCTAGATTTCAATCTTCACCCAAAGAGTCACACTTAAACGCTGTCAAAAGGATTATTAAATATTTGAGTGGGACTATTAGTCTTGGATTGTGGTATCCTAAGGGTACAAATTTTGATTTAATTGGTTACTCCGATTCTGACTATGCGGGTAGTTTAGTGGATAGGAAAAGCACTAGTGACACTTGTCAATTTCTTGGAGAATCACTAGTATCATGGTTTTCTAAGAAACAAAACTCGGTTGCACTTTCTACCGCCGAAAGTGAATATATTGCAACCGGGAGTTGTTGTGCACAATTACTTTGGATGAAGCAAACTTTGAAAGATTATGGACAAGTGTTTAAGAATATTCCAATTATGTGCAACAACACAAGTGCTATCAACATTTCGAAAAATCTGATTCTTCACTCTAGGACCAAACACATAGAGATTAGACATCACTTCATTCGTGATTATGTCAATAAGGGTGATGTGTCTCTAGAATTTGTTTCCTCCGACAATCAACTTGCCGATATTTTCACCAAACTTTTGGATGAAAAGACATTTTGTGGGATTCGAATTCGTCTTGGTTTGATCTTTATTGATAAAATAGCTTCAATTCCATCTAATTAATTATTTTTATCATTCTAGCCAGTTAGATTGTTGATCTCTATGATAAGCATTGAGTTAGATTATTAAAGTGCTCCAAAATCTTAAGAATTACTCTGTGCGGATGCCATAAATGGCATCCTTATCGTCCGCCTACTCAAAATTTCAAGTCTGCCTCATTTCTAGTGAGTTGCAGACGAGCCGGACGCCAATAAATGCCGTCCGCTGCGTCCGCAAACACATTTTAAAAAACAGACTGTGGACTTCCGAAACCATAACTCTGCATCCTCTTCCCGGTTTCTCGTCTCCCCGCGACCTCCAAAGCCTCTCCATCGCTCATTTCGGTATTTCTCTCCTATTTTCAACTTCCGTTGTCATTGTTTATCACTTTATCATCCTTTGTTCTTGTTTGTCTAGCATTTCCTTAAGGTTCCACTCACTTTTTATCTCAAATTTCACAATGTCTAGTCGTACTTCTAGGAAACGCACTTCTCTTCAAATTTGCGAAAATACTCGAGTTTATAGGTCTCGATTATTCATCAATGACGAATGTAAGAAACGTTATGATGATGATTTCAAAAATCGTTCCCTGATTCCTTCTAGGAAAATTGATTTCGAGCGTCTATCTAGTCTTGATTTAGCGGATACGTGTACCTATATGGGTTTACGTAAGTTATTTTCTCTCGATGGTCCATTTGTTGAAAAGACAATACGCATGTTTTATGCAAATTTGTCATACACTGACCGTCCTCTAGTTGTGAAGAGCTTTCTTTATGGGTGAGAGATTGAGATCACTCCTCATCTCCTTAATGTATTCCTTGAGTGTCCCCAAGGTCTTTTGTCGGCAGGATATTACAATGCTCACACTCCTCCTTCTTTTCACAAGAAGGAAGAGGGCGATATTCTATTGCATCAAATTCTTCGTGATCCGAATAACAATTATCATGTTAAGCCCAAGTCGAAACATCTCAACATTAGGGCATGTGTTATTCATCATTCCCTTTAGTAAAATGTTCTTCCTCATGCCAGTCACCGAGATCATGTTAGCTACATGGATCTCTATGTTCTTCAGTGTATGTATTCTAACACTCCTTTCAATTTAGGATATATCATCGCGGCTCAATTGGCTGACATGGCTGATACTGTCTCGTGTTCACTTCCATTCAATTTACTCCTTATGAACTTGTTTAAAGAGATGGACATTCCTATTCCTTCGTCCTGCAACTTTTGTGAACTTCGCCGGTCCGACATCTATTCTCCACAAACCTTTGGACGGATGGGAATCATTCAGGCTCCAAATGGTGAGTGGATTGCTCGTCAAGACAATGTTCCGGTTCCTCCTCACTCTCTGGACTCTCCTCCTCCACGACCCTCGGAACCATATCTTTATCTACCTACTACCGAGCCCGGTTCGTTATCCTATCAAGAGGCTGGTCCATCATTCCGCGTCGAGGCTGGTACTTCTACTTTTAGCACTCAATATGCATCCCGTGCTGATTTTGCACGCCTGGAGGAGTATATGCTTCTGATGATGACTCGTTTTGACTCTGTGGATCGTTACCTTGGGTCTGTGGATCGTCGTCTTGACTCTATGGATAAGCATTTGGATGACATTTCACGTAGCCTCTGGTCCAGTGGCATTCCTTCTCCGGTTGCGCCTCCTGCTGCTCCTGCATCTTCTGCTACACCTACGCTTGATTTAGACGACAAGGACATTCCGGATGCATAGATTAGGACTTTATGTTTTCTCATGCATTTTGTTATTTGCTTAGGAAAGTAAAACATTTTGGTTGTAATGCCTAGTATTTGCATTTCTTAATTGTATTTCCTATTTGAGTTCATTATGTGTTATACAGTCTTTTGAATATTATGAATGAACTTGTCAAGATTTATATGAGTGTTTCATTTTCTGAATATTCTGGATCGTTTTGGGTTCGATAAATTGTGTTTACAAATTAATTTTGGCATTGAGGGGGAGTTTAAGAAATAAACATTACCATGCAAATTTTTTTTTCAAAACCAAAACCTATACCTTGTTGCTTCCTATATTGTTTAATCTTGAATCAAGTTAGAATCATTGATTTAGGAGGAGAACCTTAAATTCAGGGGGAGAAACTTCAATTCCATAGTATTACTTGATTCAGAGGGAGGTTTTTTTCTTAGTCCCATATTTTGATGAGCTTTAAATTCCCTCGCTTTTCTTTTTGCTTATGACAAAAAGAGGGAGAATATTTTAGTTGTGTTTGTTTCAACTCCCTTAATGTTAGGGGGAGTTTGAGGATAGCATGTTGTTGCATGAACTTAATTTGAATGATAAATTGCATAAATGAATATGGTAAATATAAAATGTAATATTTGATGCACATGGTTAGTTTTTGGATATAAACAACTTAATATGTTTTGTCATCATCAAAAAGGGGGAGATTGTTAGCCTAAGTGTGTTAGGCATATTTATATTTTGATGATGAGCAATTTAACTAAAGTGTAAAAGTTGTTTATTCATTGAATTAATAATTATCTTTTTTGATGTTTAAATTGGAAATACCATTGATCAAGGGTATTGGAATTGTTTAATATGTTCTTCTAAGTATATGCAGTGATATGGAAGATTTGTATGACTTAGAGGATGCGTCTCGTACAAGATTGAAGTGCTAT
Source organism: Begonia loranthoides (assembly GCA_022433065.1). Classification (NCBI taxonomy): domain Eukaryota; kingdom Viridiplantae; phylum Streptophyta; class Magnoliopsida; order Cucurbitales; family Begoniaceae; genus Begonia; species Begonia loranthoides. The sequence goes on along the minus strand of CM039470.1, from coordinate 21,314,136 downwards.
GTACACATGCAGACACAGTTTGATGAAGTGCGGATGGCGTGGAGGCGTCCCGATTCAGCGTCCTTAGTGCAAACTATGTTAGAGTGGACGTTGCGGATGCCACAGACGCCATTTCCAGTCGTCCGATTTGAATATGCCATTTTGAAGATTCATGCGGACGAGTCACACGGACGAGGCAGACGCCATTTGGAGTCTGCGTCCCTTCAGCGAAGCGGACGGGAGAAGAAGCTGAGGACGCCACGGATGCCAATCCGTGTCGTCCAATTTGTATATGTCTTTCAGAGCTCAACGTGGACGATTCAAGCGGACGTTGCGGACGCTAGATTTTGCGTCTGATTTGCCTCTGTCCATTCAACGTAGACGATTCTTGCGGACGGTGCAGATGGAAGAATTGCGTCTGCAAATACGAAGATTTCTCCAACGGCTATTTTCCAACGTTCAAATGCGGACGATCCTAAAGGTGTTGAGGACGTCCGCACTGGGAAAGTTTATAAATAGAAGGACTTCGAAGAAGGAAGGCACCGAAGCGATATTAAGCGAAGCTCTGCCAAATTTTTGACTCAATATTTGTATACGATTTTGAGTGATAAAACATCTTCCAAAGTGCTTGTGTGAGATCATTAAATTTTTGGAGGGATTGTTGTATTTGTGAGAGCTCAACATTTTCCGAGAGAAAATTAAGTTATTGTAAAGGTTTGATTGACACCCGTGCAAGTTCAATCAATTGTAACTGGACGTGGTTAGTTGAATACATCTTCAAGGGAGGACCTTGAAGCGCTGATGTAGGCGTGCTTTGCCGAACCGCGTTAACAACTCGGTGTCAAGATTTCTAACTCTATCTCTTATATTATTTGTCTTATTGTGATTGCTTTGTAATTAAATTGACATTAGTTAGAAAAATTATTATCGCACGAAATTTAGTAAATAACCTAATTCACCCCCCTTTTAGGTTAATTTCGATCCTACAAAGTGTTTAAATTGGATTTGGGTTATAAATTCTATCATGAATCCTATTGTGAAATAAACAAGGAATAATGATGTAGATGATGTTGTGGTTGTTAGTAAATGATTATTAACGAATAAATGCCATTGATTTATGAAGTGAAGAAAAATGTGGAGAGTGAGAGTTTATGGTTATTATTAATTAAATGTGTTTAATTATGAAGGTATTGAAAAGGAGAAGAAGGATAACAATTAAGTGCTGATACACGCTAAAGCTTCGAGGTAAGAAATGGGTGGAGTCGTGACCAGTAGAGGCCCTACACCTTAAGTAGTGTCTCGTTTGTTAATTGACTGAATATACTCTCTGTGAACTGTTTAGTGTTGCTCCTACTCATATAAATTCATGCTACTCAATGCCTTACTTTGTATACTTGTTGATATTGCTTTCTATTAGTTCATAACCTCTACATAATTATACTTCCTGCTATATAACTACCCTGTTAGTTTGGTTGTTGGTGCATGAATCTGTGAATTTAAGCAATATTGTTCTCTGACTTATTAATTAAAGTAACATTATTAGCTTAGCTCTCACGTATTGATTGTCTATCTTAATCACTCTGCTGTTGGTTAAGAACACTAAACTTCTCATCATCAAATTAAGTATAAATAGGGCTCTACCCATAAAGTGGCTGACGCCCTCATTCGTAAAGATCAGCTTGACACTGCTTGCCAAGTCATATCCATGCTCTCTTCACATTGGATTAGTGAGGTGATTGCCAGCTATGACAATGACCCACAAATTAGTGATAAAATCTCTTTTGTTTGAGACTTTAGGTACTAGCATGGAGACCTTTATTTTAAACACAAGATGGTTATTTGCTTTGGGGGTAATATTCATTCCTCCATGATATGAACTTTGCACGACTCTCATGAAGGAGGTAATTTGAGGATCCAAGCCACATCAAATGTCTAAGGAGATCAAGTCTTCCATTTTACAATTGGAGACATGCCAATGTTGCAATATTAGGGGATTATAGTGGTTTGATCCTTGCATCCTATCATTTTATTGGAAGACTGTTTGGTTTGAGTTAATTGTATACTTTCGTCTTCGTTGTTTCTTTCCTCATGTCGAGTGTATTAGTGGATTGTGGAAATCTGTTGATACTCAACATAGTTGTTTTTCGTATTGAGATCTTTTCGGCATTTGTAAGTCTTAACTCACCTTGTTCAATGTCAGTTTTCTGCAATCTACACCATTCCTTTGTTAGGACACTGTATTTCGGATCCTTCCAGGACTTCTCATAAGATGAGAGCAGTTGTTAGTCCTCATCTAATAAGGGTCTTGTGTATCATTGAAAGTGTGGAATGTTGTCTTCTTTCCTTTGGGTTCCACGCCGTGTTATTTAATTCCTTTTATTGAGAGTTGTGTAAATGGTCATTGGAGTTAAAATCAGGTGGAGATTTCTGATGATCGACTGAGTGGGCATCATTGCTATGCTATGTCCATGTTGTCAGTTGATTGAGAATGTGAGTTGTACTTCCCAATGAACTAGTTAGTCTATTCCTTGACCATAAGGTATGGTTATGTCGTAGTTTACTTCTAATCTATACCCTGACATTGTCCATGCTATATGATTGGTTTATGTTGGATTTGAAGATATGGGATCCTAGTTATAGGAGTTATTTTGTACAAATGTCATTTGAGCGTATGCATCCTCGTAGATTTTGTCACTTGTCTATGTTGAGCTAGTGTTTGTTACCTTGGAGGAGTGAACTTTCTTGTTGTTGGATAGGTTTTGTCGTTCGTTCTCCTAGATTTGAACCATTGTTCTAATATTGTCGGTTGTTAATTTGTTGTTCTTATAACCTTAAAGTCAAGGTTCTTCCAAAGACAATGGCTCTTACAACCCGATCATGAAGGAACGATATGAACTTAAGAAAGGGGGCCGATCATAAAGGAACGATATGAACTTAAGAAGAGGGGTGGGGGGAAAATTAGGTGTCCTAATATTTTCATGCGATATTTGATTATCTAAATCCCTATGTGAATAGTAGTAAAGAGTAGGGAAATAGAATGCAAAAAATGTTGCTTACAAGGTTCGTAACCCCACCTACGTCTGCACTCCAACCCTCACTTGAAGATCCTAAACGTCCAACCTCCATGGTTGATCGTGTTTGACTTATGGGTGTTAAACAAATTTTTACAAATGACTATTTTAGGGCGTCACTCTTTGATTGATCTTCTGGACGTCAATCAAGCCTTTGACTATTGTGGGGCGTCACCCTTGTTTTGACGAATTCGTAGGGAGTCACCTGTTACAATTGAGTACAATGATTTTGGAATTGAAAGGCACAAAATAAATCCTAACTCTTTCAATGTAACTCTCTAGTTTAGGAATGGGGAGAGTAGGTTTACAAGCTCACAAAATGGTAGAGAAGTCAAGTATGAATTTTGGTAGAGCTTCACTACTTCTCTCGGTTAGTTGTGAGGAAATTAGGTGTTCTAATATTTTCGTGCGATATTTGATTGTCTAAATCCCTATGTGATTTATAGCATACAAGTCATGCAATTAAAGCAATAGTAGTAAAGAGTAGGGAAATAGAATGCAAAAAATGTTGCTTACGTGGTTCAGCAACCTTGCCTACATCTGCGCTCCAACCCTCACTTGGAGATCCTAAACGTCCAACCTCCATGGTTGATGGTGTTTGACTTACAGGTGTCAAACAAATTTTTACAAATGACTATTCTAGGGCGTCACCCTTTGATTGATGCAAAAAATGTTGCTTACGCGGTTTGGCAACCCCGCCTACGTTTGCGCTCCAACCCTCACTTGGAGATCCTAAACGTCCAACCTCCATGGTTGATGGTGTTTGACTTACAAGTGTCAAACAAATGACTATTCTAGGGCGTCACCCTTTAATTGATCTTCTGGGCGTTAATCGAGCCTTTGACTATTGCGGGGCGTCACCCTTGTTTTGACGAATTCGTAGGGAGTCACCTGTTACAATTGAGTACAATGATTTTAGAATTGAAAGGCACAAAATAAATCCTAACTCTTTCAATATAACTCTTAAGTTTAGGAATGGGGAGAGTAGGTTTACAAGCTTACAAAATTGTAGAGAAGTTGAGTATGAATTTCGGTAGAGCTTCGTTACTTCTCTCTGTTCGTTGTGAGGAAATTAGGTGTTCTAATATTTTCGTGCGATATTTAATTATTTAAATCCCTATGTGATTTATAGCATACAAGTCATACAATTAAAGCAATAGTAGTAAAGAGTAGGGAAATAGAATGCAAAAAATGTTGCTTACGTGGTTCGGCAACCCCGCCTACGTCTGAGCTCCAACCCTCACTTGGAGATCCTAAACGTCCAACCTCCATGGTTCATGGTGTTTGACTTACAGGTGTCAAACAAATTTTTACAAATGACTATTCTAGGGTGTCACCCTTTGATTAATCTTTTGGGCGTCAATCGAGCATTTGACTATTGCGGGGCGTCACCCTTGTTTTGATGAATTCGTAGGGAGTCACCCGTTACAATTGAGTACAATGATTTTGGAATTGAAAGGCACAAAATAAATCCTAACTCTTTCAATATAACTCTCAAGTTTAGGAATGGGATGAGTAGGTTTACAAGCTTACAAAATTGTAGAGAAGTCGAGTATGAATTTCGGTAGAGCTTCGCTACTTCTCTCAGTTCATTGTGTTTAGCTTTGCAGTGCTTCTATTTATAGACACCGGCTATTTTCGGTCGACCACTTTTTTTGGTCGACCACATCCGACTGTTAAAAACTAGCCGTTGTGTCTGTTGGGTATTTTCGGTTGCATATCTTGACTGGAATCTTGACCATAAGTTTGTCTGAAAAAATTCAAAGCACTCTGTGTACAATTTCGGTTGCTATTCTCTTCCGCACCGTCGACCGCCTCGCATCTGAAAAATGCCAGAATTTAGATAGAAGCAAACTGTCATGTTTTTTTGTAGCCTCTCTCGTTCAGGTCCTTGACCGCACTACGTCTGAAAAATGTCATGAAAGCTCTAGAAGTAATCAGCCTATTATTTCGGTCGCCTATCTCGACCGCACCATTTGACCGCTCCTCATCCGAAAACATTTAGACCAATCTGTGATGCTTTTCGGTCACTCTCCTCGACCGCATCTCGACTGAAAAATGCAAGAGCAATCTGTGTTGTGTTTTGGTCGCGTCCCTTAACCGGACCATTTGACCGCATTGCGACTGAAACACAACACAATTGCTCCTGCATTTTTAGGGTGTGTTGTGACCAAATACACTAGGGGTCCACCAATCCACCAGCGTATTCGATCACAACACACTCTATCAACTTCCCTTGAATTTCCTAAGTCCCGAAACGATGTGCATTTACTGTATGGACTTAGATAAACATATTAAAACACAATAATACCCATTTTGAGGGTATTTCCAATAAATATGAATATAAATATAATGATAAAACCATTAAGAACAACGTCCATAAAAACATAATAATCAACTTATTAATTTCATCAAAATAATCATCATCCAAATAAACTAAGCCTAAGGCATTTATGCCAACAGATTGTTCCTCAATAGAAAGGGAAGAGGAAGCACAATGAGAGGAAGAAAACGACTCTCTCAACTAGCTATTGCAATCAAAATAAAGTCGAGTCTCTCAAAGCAACGCCTTTTTGAGATATGGTTAAGATGATGTTGTTTAGCCTTGTTGAGGTGGCAAATTGTTAGTACGGACTAAGAGTCAGAATATAGGTGTAGAAATGAATGTTCGAAGTATGGATTTTGTGTGTAGAATTAGTTTCATTTTCCCTATAATTTCTTATTCTTCTCTTTCTACCTAGTCATACAATAATTCTCTTCCTTTAACGTCAAAATCCCAAAGGCCAACATAATGACAGTAGTACTGCAACATTTGGAGGGATGATACTCATGCAGTTGGTGGAGGTCAAACATGAAGCTAGTAGAAGTGACAAATGAGCTGGGCGAGTTAAGATGAGCCTGAAAAAGTTCGGCTCACTAAGTCTACTAAGCCCAATAGGCCTAGCCTGACAGGCTCGCCTAAAACAATTTTCAACTCCAGCCGACTTGCAAGTCACAAGTTAATCAAGTCGAGCTGAGCCAACTAATCGAGTCTGACAAGCCTTAACAATCAAAGCCTAACGAGCATAATATACATAAATGTTTCTAATTATATATCGATATCATGTATATTTTTAAAATTTTAATTATTAAAATTATAGTAATTATTTATTATTATAATGTCAAAACATAATAGTTAGTAATTTAATTAACAAAATTATTTTATTAATGTATAAAATGACATGTAGTGAGGAAAAAAAATTATTAGAGATGATCAAATAAAAAAATATATGGCATAAATATATTACAAATTGAGAAGTAAAATATTAAAATATTAAAAGAATTTTTGGTGAAAAAAAATGAAAGAGAAATGTAGTATTTATAGAAGAAAGAAAAATAATGAATAAAAGAGAGAAAGAGAAAAGAAAGTGGGTGGAAAGAAAAAGGTGGTGAGGAATGAAATAATGCTCATATGAAAATATTTTTTTGATTAGTACTTTTGGTTGCATGAATTTTGTAACATTTTTTAATTTTTAGTAAAACACAAAAAATCTAACAGACACACATAACGTAATTATATTTAATATTTTTAGCTATACTCAAAAAACTCTTGACTAAAAAAAGGAGATGCAACTATCATATTTTGTTAATTTTATATTTTAATAATAAATTTTAAGTTAATTAGTTTAGTTAATACTGAGATTTAAAAAAGAAAAGTTAAAATAACCAAGAATAAACTCAGTGACCTGTCCAAAAGGACGTAACCAATCATATTCTCCCAAATAACCAAAATATAAACAACTAATCCACGTGGTTCTCTCTAACAGGCCCACGTTGCGTGTGTTTGACCCAGCTGTGTTGTACTTTATACCCAACTTTTGAGTTTTGCCTCCCCTGTTGTTTGTTTTGGGCGAAGGGTGACGTCCGCAAAAACATTTAAAGCAAATGTGACAGCACATGCCCTTCCCCTGTTTTTATGGGCCGCACTAAAGTTTTCATTTGGTAATTAAATTATAATGAGAAGGCCACTTGTAAATCAACACCTCAATCACTGCTCGGCCCTTCGACGTTCCGCCACCATTCATTTTCTGATTGGTTGCAAGCTTTCTTTGTTGTTTTGTTTCTCCTGCAACCCCTTTTCTTAAAATTTGGAAATGGAAAATTGGTACGGACGTTAACCGCGGCTGATTCTCTTCAACCTTGCTTCCAATGCTGAATCTTTTCTATAAATTTCCCATATTTCATCGCCAGCTTCGATTCAGTCTTCTCTCTCTCTCTCTCCTCTTTTTTCTCTCCAACATTTTGATTTCCGACTCCGGAAAAAAGAATAACGCGGAAAGGATTTCCATTAATCGCCATGGCAGACGACCGGGAAGCACTGCTGATGCGCAACCATAAATTCAAGCGCTCTGCTTCTCATCCGTACGATGAATTGCACAGCTTCAGATCGTATTTGCGATGGATGTGTGTGGACCAATCCAATTTTTGGACAGCTTCTCTTTCCTGGTCCATGTTTGTGCTATTCGCCATCGTTGTACCTGCCCTTTCTCATTTCTTGCTCGCGTGCTCTTCCTGCGATAGTAAGCACAAACGCCCGTTTGATAGCATCGTTCAATTGTCTTTGAGTAGTTGCGCGACACTTTCGTTCCTTTGTCTTTCGCGATTTGTGAGCAAATATGGATTGAGGAGGTTCCTTTTCTTCGACAAGCTCTGCGACGAGAGCGAGACAGTGAGAAAAGGATACACAGGTCAGCTCAGTGTAAGTTTTAGATCCGTCTATCTTAAATTTTGGTTTATTCGAATTTGCCATTTGAGATTGCAAGAATAGTATGTTTTTTCGCAATTTATACTAATCCGTCACAAAAGGAGTTCGTTGAACGAGCTTTTCGATAGGCTGTCTTTTAGTGGTTGGCTTAGTGTTTAAATTTCTCCCAAAATGCTAGAAAGAAATTCTGCATATCCAAATAATCCTCTAAATTTTATAATCCACACTCATTGTTCTATGTCCTATCGAAAGATTTTCAGAAGAAAGACAAGAAAAAGACACTTCACTGTACCCAGAACAGAAGATATGCGTATGCTTGTGTTTCAAAAATGATATGTCAAGAACTAATTGCAAAAATTGTGTTTCTTAAACAGTTGTAATAGTGTTTATTTAAGCATGTGAAACTAGTGAGCCAATAAAAGGACATTGCATATAAGACGAGTAGAAATCTAGTTGTCCCGCTGCTGAAGTGAAAAGACTGACATATATCGGTGTAGTAGTTTCTTATTTATTTACTATTTTGGATTGACAGAGATCTCTGAAGCTTTTATCCATCTTCGTTGTACCTTGTTTTGTGGCTGAGAGTGCATACAAGATTTGGTGGTATGCCTCCGGAGCATCCCAAATCCCATTTCTGGGTAATGTTATAGTGAGTGATGTAGTAGCCTGTCTGATGGAGCTGTTCTCTTGGCTGTATCGAATCACTGTGATTTTCCTAGTGTGTGTTCTCTTCCGCCTGATCTGCCACTTGCAGATCCTCCGCTTCCAAGATTTTGCCTCAGTTTTTCAAGTCGATTCTGATGTGGGTTCTGTCCTCTCCGAGCACCTTAGGATCCGCCGCCATTTACGGATCATCAGCCATCGATATCGGGCGTTCATATTGTGGTCGCTCATCCTGGTCACAGGCAGCCAATTTGCGTCTTTACTTAGTACTACCAAGTCTAAATCAGAGGTTAACATCTACAGAGCTGGAGAACTGGCGGTATGCCTTACTTTATTCGCTCATACTTTGTTTTTCTTATCAATGATAAATAGTAGTTGATATGGCCTTCAATTTTCGAGCAGTACTAAACAAATATTCTATCTCGTCAACTTGGTTACACATGCATACATGTTAGGGACAATGAAGAGTTACGTTATAAATTGATAGTATTTAGTGTAACAATGCTTTGTATATTTTACTGACGCAGTTGTGCTCGATGACCCTTCTTACTGGGCTGTCAATACTGCTGCGTAGTGCCACCAAAATTACGCACAAGGCACAGTCAGTGACGTGTCTTGCTGCCAAGTGGCATGTCTGTGCCACGTTGGATTCTTTTGATGTTGCTGCTGGTGACGGTGAGACGCCCACAGCTCAAATTGCACAAGGTCAAGTCTTTTCGGGGGAATCAGAAGTTGACTCTAGCGATGATGAAGATGAGTTGGACAACACCAAGCTGATCCCGGCTTACGCTTACAGCACCATATCATTCCAGAAGAGGCAAGCTCTAGGTAAAACTGGAGTACCATTCTTTCCATTTCTGCAAAATCAACTGGCAAGACTACACCATCTAACGGCTCAAAATGGACTAAACTTGAAGCAAGACGCAACATCTTACAGTGACCATCCACTATTTATGTTTTTTTCTTACGTTTTATGCAACCTTTTTTAATGGGTTTTATTTGAAATCATGTGGCTGCAGTGACATATTTTGAAAATACCAGAGCTGGAATAACGGTGTATGGGTTCACATTGGACAGAACCACACTTCATACCATTTTTGGAATAGAGTTATCCTTGGTTCTTTGGTTGCTTGGCAAAACCATTGGTACTATTTCTTGAGAAACTGGCTTCCCCGATTAAATCACTCCTTAAATCAATTCGACAGCGACAAAGCGGGAAAAAGATAGGTTTCGGCGGCATCCATGAACTTATGAATCATCAAGATGGACGACTCTCAATATGTGATCGAGCTTCCCATTCATTTTTTTGGTATGATATAATTGATTGTTACGGCAGATGAATGATAAGTTAACCACTCACAATTAGAACAGGGTACAAAGAAAGAAAAATTATATGTAAATTTTATGCTTATTTTGTATTTTGGTTGCTTAATTAATCTACATGTTGAGGTCCCTTTTGAATGTTCTTACACCTATGGATTTTAATTTACCAATAAATTCATATTGAGGAACCTTGTAAATATTATTTCATGCAAAGTTAAGCTATTACTGTAAGATTTTCTTTAGGAAATTAAGGCATGTACGTGTGAAATAATGGATATTATTTATTTTAATCTTGGGTGTGTGCGAATTTATGAAGGGTGTCCACAAACTTCAAGAGATTCTTATAATTTAGTCGCGAAATTTTATTTGGGGATAAATAAATAATTAATAATTTACATTCAATGGATTTGTTAAGAAAGTAATTTTCCTTTGAATTATGATATCTTAAACTAGATCACTCATATTTATTTTCTCATTTTTAATGAACTTAGGTTTGATTAATAAATAAATAATGAAAAAAATCTGAATAAATGTAAAAAGAATTAAAATGAATATCTATGCTTGGCTCATTAGCTCAAAGAATTGGGATTTTTCAAGCCCGATTCTTCTTGGTTCCCCCCATTTGGCATCTCCAAATTGATTTACGAAAGGTACACTATGATTCGGAAGCGCATTGACTTCTCAATTCCATTAGGAAACATTCTTAAGATGTTCGTCTCCCCAAACAACCTCCAAAATGATGGCATTTTAATCTTTTTGTCGATAGAGAAGACTTTGATCTCTCGCTACTAGGAGCGAACGAATCAATGAATTGAGAAATATGTTTCTAACATTTGTTTTTTTATTCGGTCATTTTGATTGAATTATGAACATTTGAAATTGAGTAAGCATCATGAAAAGTGTAAAAAATGGTAAATAGAATGCAAAAACAAAAAATGTGGTGGAATAGTTTTTTGTGTATATTTTTAATGCAATTGATACAATTTATAGATATTTACAACAACAATTAAGTAAGGAAAAATCTATTTTAGGAAATAGTTAATTAGCAAGCAAAGAAGTTTTTTCTTGAGGAAACATCTAATTGAAGGAAAAGATTTAATAAACAACTAATGAAAATCTTGATAAGGCAAAGAGTCTGATATCAATATCTATAGGTTTACGAATATTAAGCTAACTTGAAGTTGAAGAGTGATTATCACGAAATCCCAACTTGTCATATAACATCACAAATTGATCCAAGGATTTCGTCAATGTCTGCTAGCTAGAAGCGTGTAGGTGCATAAGGACAGACTAGTCCAACTCGTAATTTTTCTTGAACTATTGACATTCTATTCTAATGTACTTCGTATGCTCATAAAAAACTGGATTAACTACAATATGTAAAGCTATTTGACTATCACAAAATAACAGTGTTTGAGCTTTTTGTGGAACTATTAAATCTTCTAGATAGTGTAGTCAAGTTAGTTCCAAACACCAGTTAGCGATAACTTGGTGTTCAACCTCTACTGATAATTTGGAAACATTGGTTTGTTTCTTGAACTTCCATGAAATAAGTGATTTTCAAGGAATATACAATATTCCGTAACTGGTCTTCTTATGGCACAAAAATTTGCACAATCTAAAAGACCTTTAGTGTGAGACAGTTTGTTGAAGGTATGATGCATCTCAAGGACCGATCACTAGAGCTCAAAACAAGAGGCTCATTATCTATTTTATTATGCTTTCTTATTTTGAAGGAGAAGCTTCCTTGGGAGAGCTGGTGGGTGAACCAACTCTTAAAGATAAATAACAACCTAAACATGTGATCACATGGGAATGCCACCAAGAACCCGAAGCTCCCACCCGAGGCCACCCATGCAACCCACACTCTTGTGTCCACTTGTGGAAATACTTGAAGAGAAAGCAAGAAGAAATTGTTCAAGGCACTCCAAATTCCTAGAAGGTAGCTTACAATCTAGTTATGATATTTTATGATTTTATTTGATGTAATGAATAATGTTTGTTTTAGGATGTTCTCGGCTAGTCTTGAAATAGTCGAGGGCTTTTTGGAGTGTTTTATTTTGAGGTTAATTTTGTTATTTAAATTAAGGCAGCCCTAATTGAGGAGGTATTTATACTCCTCTTAAAGGCTTGTTTGAACAAATTGAAAATCCAGCTGAAAACCCTTTCAAATTAGAGTTTGGAGTTCCCTCCAAATTGACTCCATTTTCTTGGTGAGAACCCGAGAGAGTGAGTGTCAATCCATTGAGTCACTAGCATTCCTTGGTTGTCTTATTATGATTCTCTTACACTAAGTCTTCCTTCAGTTTATTCTAGAAGTGGAAATACCTAGAGAAAATTTAGAAGGCTTGCTGCAAACCAAGTTGAAGAGGCTTCTGTGTTGGAGTCCATTGAAGTCGGAAGGTGAGATTTTAGCACCCTTTCGGACCAGCTTGTAGCTTTCCGTTTACAACTTTCGCTGCAAAAGCATTTTTATTCTTTATTTTTTGTGGGTCTCTTGTTCTCTTCCAAAGTGGTACGTCGTCCAATTTTCCCATATTTTGGACAGATAATTAGTGACTTGTGTGGTTGTTTCCATTTCAGGGCTCAAAATTGCCATTTTGGTGCATTTCCAGACATTTTAATTGCGTTCTCATATCTTCGTCTCCTGTGAGTAATTTTGTGTGATTTTTGGAGGGTGTTCTCTACTCTCATTGGATTTAGTTTGATTCAATTTTCATGTCAATTTGATAACAAACGAGCAAGTTGCACATTCAGAAATTTTGTATTCTATTTTAGCCATGGTAACCGCCAACATTCAAGGGAGATTCCAAGCCTTGCATCCCTGGGTGCATCAAGGTAGTAATAGGCCTTGTCGAGTAGTGCCTTTAATATAAGTGAGAATTGAGGTTTTCGAGGTTATATCTAGTTTTGTGATAGTGTGATAAATTAAACTTTCAATCAAACTTCTATACTTAGTTGGATCATTTAGTAATGTTCCATCTATAGGATTGAGTTTCAGATTCTATTCCATTAAAATTTTTTTGGATGTGCTCATGTAAGTCCTTTGTCAAATGTTCAAAGCATATTTTTTTGGAGACATAAAAGCATCTTTCTTGAAAAGAGAAAATTTAATTCCTAAAATATATTTCAAATTTCTAAGATCTTGGATGCATAAGCATTGAAGGAGAAATTCTATGAGGTGCTTAATTTCTTGAAGGTTATTGCCTATTAGAAGAATGTCATCAACGTAAGTGAGAGTTGCGTTGAATGAAGTGTATGATCAATTTAACCTAAGAGAGAAAGCGGGTGAATAAGATGTAACAAACTTTTTTTGTGTGACTAAAATTATCCTTTTGTTTGCAATCTCAATAATGTAAACAATAATGTAACGAGAGAAGAAAAAGAGATTACAAATGATATGTTAACGTAATTCTATCAAACTACTTACATCTGTACACTGAAAATTTCTTTGCCAATAACTCTTCTAGTTACAAATGATTGAGCTTTTTGGGTGTCAATCCAATATTTACAACTATTGCAACGCATTACCCTTCTCTTTGAATGAGCTTATATAGGTGTCAATCGAATCTTAATGACAATTCACAGATGTCATCCTTCTCATTAATTGAATTTATAGGTATTAATTGAACATTATCTAAATATTCAAGGGTGTTGCATTTTCTGTTTCCACAAGTAACAAATAGTGGAGTTTAAAGATTTAAATACAATGACTTATCTCTCTCAAAGTGTAAAATCTCAATTGTAAAAGTCGAAGAGATTAAGTAATAACACAAGAATGAAGGCTTAAAATCTCAAATTCTCACACAACACTTTAACAAGAAATTCTCTCTTCATGGTTTACTTCTTTGCACAATGGAGAGTGCTTATATTTTTAGAGGCCTTCAAAATTCTTGAGCACTGGTCACCATCTCTTGTTCAATTGAAAAATCTCAAACTATCCATTATAGACATAAATGAAGTGATGCGTTTTCATGGGTTAAGTTCTGGGCTACCACTTTAGGCATCTGTAGTTCTTAATTGAGCGTCCACATGAAGTTTCAATTTGAATTATTGTCTCTAGACTAGACTTCCACTAGGCTCTCTAGGCTTTTGCCATGAGTGATCGCTCTTGGCTCTGAGCGTCATGAAATTGGACTTCGAAAAACATTGCCTCGAGATTAAGCTTCTACAAGTTTCTCTTGGTACCACTGCAAGAGATCACTCTTTAGATCTGAGCATCCGCAAGTTAAGTTTGAAGAACATTGCCTTGGGTCTGGGCTTTCATAAGATTCACTAGGCTCCCGCTAGAGCAAATTTTGACATTTTAGCGATTTTTATTGAATTCTAAACACAAACTTTAACCATTGTTGCATTGAGTCAATAAACACATTAGAATTTTCAAATAATCACTTTCAAAGGTATTTCCAATAAGAGCATAGTCATATAACCGAGGGAAGAATGGTTCTCACGACGAATGACATGTCATTTTCACTAAATGGAGGCTGCTGGAGGCTCACAAAATACCGTGATATCTCGATGAGATATCAATTCTCGGCCAAGGAGGATTCTAAGGATGTGGTTGGATTGCAAAGCTTTGTTTTTATCCAGAGGGTTTTGGAGTGGGCACCTGGCGTTAGATTCTTTTATAGCGATGAGTATCCCAGAGTTACTTTCGCTCAACAATGCGTTGTCTGTGGAACTCTAGCCCTTCCTATCTTTGAACGAGGCAATAAGTCTTGCTTAGGCATCATTGAAATCGTCAGGACTCCTCGACTGGTCAAGTATGGTCAGGAGCTCAAAAGTGTTTGCAAGGCTCTTGAGATTTGCTTCTTTTCCTCTTTAATATAAACTATCAATTAACACTAGGAGATATGAGCTTAAATGAGTTCGGAGTATCATTTACTCAGAGGGCTAGGAGTCGTTGGGGAAGCATTTACGACTAACAAACCTTGTTTCTCGAATGACGTTAAATTATATGGTAGTACAGAATATCCATTATCTCACCATGTGAGGATGTTTAATTTGTTGGTTGTCGTTGCAATCTGCCTTCAAAGCCTTCATGCTAGTACAGCCAACTTTATTCTTAAGTTCTTCTTGTCCATTACTTGCACAGATCTTGAAGAATGGTGAAAGATGTTGTCTTCATTGTCGATCATTATACAATAGTATAACTGGATCTTAAGGCTAGTTACAGATGAGGAACTTGAAGGCGAAGGTTATTCTCCCTTACGAAGGAGTAGGTTCAAATAGCAAGCCTACTATACGAGAAATTCTGTAGTTCCAACAATGCAATAATGACGTCTCTCTAGTTGAAGAGGACAATCAATGAAAATTTGTGGGTGAAAAATCTTTTTGACTTAAACGTAATAAACAAGATTTTGTTGGCAAATTTTATTGTCTGTTTTTTAATTTCATTAAAATTTTTAATGGATGAAACACTTACCTCTTAATGGAAGAAGCACTTCTTAATGGAAGAAGAGTAAACACTCACTTTTTAATGGAAGAAGTGTATCTCCCACTCCTTAATTTTCTTTATAAAAGCTTCTTAATGGAAAAAGTTTTTGGTATGAGAAGCTGAAGAAAATATAGAGGTTCTCTAAGCCAAACAACTCTTTCAGAAAATACACCAATGTATTGAGTTTGTTAAGATTTGAAGAGAATTTCTAGAAAGAAATCAATAACAAGAGGTAATTTAGAAAATTCCGCAATTAATCTAAATGCCTTCGATTTTGATTGATAAATGTATGTTAGATCATTTAAGTTAAACTTTCATTTGGTATTAGAGCCATATAGCCTTTGTCTTGACATGTTTGAAATCAAAGTTTTGCAAAAAAGTAGGTTCGAAATTGAGTCGAACAGGTTCATGCAAACTTGGCTAGAGGTTGAAGATTTAATGAACGCAATGTAGATGCCAAAACTACATGTCGTTTAGTAATTAAATAAAAACATTTATTTTTGAAATATTTGTGATTCGAACTCGACCTTTTCTGCAAAGGAAGTGAGTGGGCCAATTTGTTTTCTCGTAATTATTTAATTTCATTAAATATATATTTTTAATTTGTTATTTTAATTGATCAAATTTGGCGCCTCTTAGAATCGGGACCTGGACCTATATATTCAATGAGTAGGTGAATGATGTGGATTGCCACTTCACCCATACTATATGCTGGAAATGTATGACATTCATATTAAATATGAATTAGTTGTATTTGACAAAATGATACAAAATGACATCCTTAGACTAGAAGGTGCGACCTCATGGAGTTTGAACTAAATAGGTTACCATTCGACTAAAATTAATATCTGACCAGATTGTGTTTTATGTTAATTTATTTTTCATTAATACGTATAATGCCTAATAAAAAAAAATATTATGCTATGATTAATTTGTGCATTAAATAACATGTAAATTAATTATATATTTTTTACATGTATATGTATTACATATTGAAATTAAGTTAATTTAATGTCAAATGATTTAATATAATTTTATTTAATTAAAGAGTAGCCAAAACATATTTAATTAAGCAAAATTATATATTAAGTGTTAAAAATCACATTGTGACATTTCTTGTAATTAATATTGTAAATATAATAAATTTTATTATATATGAATTTTTATTATATTTACACAATTAATTAGCATAAAATATCAAATTATATTTCCTAATTTACCCATGGGATTAAGAAAAAGTACATAATTTGATAGTTTTATTATTATTTTGTTGAAAATGAATCTTATTGAGTTAGAACTTTAACCCACAGATAAGTTTTATGATACTAGAGTTAATATTAGCATGATTTACATTGGTAAAATATAACATATATTTTTGTCTCAATTTAATAAGCATGTAATTTATTTTTATTTGCAGCTACAAATTCTCTGAGTTACTCTAGTATTAAGTTTGATATTCCTGAATTAATGGGTGATAATTATAAAATATGGAAGGAGAGAATTCTTCTTCATTTGGGGTGTATGGATATTGATTTCGCTATACGAAAAGACAAATCAATAATTACTCCTGCCAGCAGGCCTGATGAGCTTACTCTTTATGAACATTGGAAACGTTCAAATCACCTTAGTGTGATGTTCATAAAGACCAAAATCACTACTAGTATTCGTGGTCCTGCCAAATCAACATAATGATGTCTTGGCATTACTAAAGGTTATTGGTGAGCAATATGAGATTTCAGATAAAGCACTTGCCAGTACGCTGATTCTGAAATTTTCATCCTTAAGACTCACTTCAATGACCGGTATGCATGAGCACATCATGCAAATGAGAGACATTGTTGCTCAACTTAAGACACTTAAAGTTAATATGTCAGATTCTTTCCAGTGCATTATATTCTGAACATTCTTCTACAGCTATATGGTTCTTTTAAGATCTCTTATAACACACATAAGGATAAATGGTCAATTGATAAATTGATGACCATGTGTGTTCAAGAGGAAGGGAGATTGGTAATGGAAAGAGGTGATAGTGCATTAGACACAAGCCAAAAAGAAAGATAAAGGGAAAGATAAAATACCGATCCAATTTGGTAAAATCAAGAAGGAAATCAAGTGTTATTTTTGTGACAAGAAATGACACATTAAGAAAGATTGCACCAAATTTAAGGCATGGCTTGAAAGAAAAGGTACACCAATCTCATTTGTTTGTTATGAATCTGATATGACTAATATTATTTATAACACTTGGTGGATTGATTCTAGTTCTACAAGCCATATTTCGAATATCTTGCAGAGTATGTTAAACCTTCGGAAACCAGTGGGAAGTGAACAAAGCTTCTATTCAGGAAGCAAGATGCGTTCACATGTGGAAGCTGTTGAAACTTGCAATTTAGTTCTCAACAATGGTTTTATTTTGAATTTGGAAAAAACTTTGTTTGTTCCTAGTTTTTCTATGAACTTAATTTCAGTTTCAAGACTTGTACCTTTGAGTTTTTTCTTTACATTTTCAGATGTAAATTTTAGTTTATTTTGCAAATATGATATTGTTGGAAATTGTACAATGTCTAATGATATTTTCTCTATCGATTTACAAAATGATACCACTCATGATGTTATGCTTGTTCATACTGGTGTTAAAAGATGTGTTATAAATGAGGATTCCTCTATGTTGTGGCACCGGAGATTGAGACATATCTCCATACAGAGAATTAAGTGATTGGTAGCTGATAAAGTACTTAATACTTTAGACTTTACCGATTTTGATACATGTTTGGCATTAAGGGAAAGTAACCAACGTATCTCAGAAAGATGCTAAGAGGAGTTCACAGATATTAGAGATCATACATTTAAACATTTGTAGTCCAGTTATGGACTCAAATAGTCTGAGATACTTCATCTTTTTTATTGATGATTGCTCATGATACATATATCTCACTTGCTTTAGAATGAAAATGAAGCATTAGATGCTTTTAAGGTTTTTAAGGCAGAAGTAGAGAAATAATGTAGTAAGCAAATTCATATCGTGAGGACTGATAGAGGTGGAGAATATTACGGTAGATATACTGAGGATGGATAAGCACTTAGTCCGTTTGCTTGATTTCTTCAAGAGCATGAAATTGTTGCTCAATATACTATGCCTGGTTCTCTAGATTAAAATGATGTGGTAGAAAGAAGATATTGAACATTATTAGACATGGTGAATAATATGCGTAGCAACTTCAAACTTCCAGATTTCTTACGCCCTGATGCAATTAAAGATGACAATGTATATATTAAATTGAGTTCCAACCAAGGCTGTTGAAAAGACGCCATTTGAGTTATGGAAAGGTTGGAAACCAAGTTTGAGACATATACGCATTTGAGGATGCCTGCCTAAAGTCAGAATTTATAATCGACAAGAAAAGAAACAAGACCTAAGGATCATTAGTGGTTTTTTCATTGGATATGCCGAGTTGTCTAAGGGGCATCGATTTTACTATCCATCTGACAACTCTAGGATTGTGGAATCAAGAAATGTGAAATTTCTTGAGAATGACTTGATTAGTGTGAGTGATTGATTTCAAGATATTGTTTCTGAAAAAGATCACATTGATGTTCAACTCTCTTACTTAAGTGAAAGAATGATTGTTGTTCATAACACTCATTGAGTTCAAACGAGTGCTGAACAATCAATAAATGATATTCCACAAGTTGCTGATAATATTCCAGTAGATCAAATTCTTGAGGAAGTTTCAGAAATTGTTGATCAACCAGTTGAGCAACAAATTTCTCAAGAAAATGTTGGAACAATACTAAGGAGATCTACTAGAGAAAGAAAATCAGCTATTCCTAGGGATTATGTCACATATCTACAAGAGTCAGACTATAATATAGGAGCCGAAAATGATCCTGAGATGTTTTCATAGGCCATAAATTGTGGTGAATCAAGTCTATGGTATGATACCATAAAAGATGAAATGAATTCTATGAATTCAAACGAAGTATGGGATCTTGTCAAGTTGCCTGATAGTGTAAAAGCTATAGGTTGTAAATGTGTCTTTAAAACTAAGAAAGATTCGTTAGGCAACATCGAAAGATATAAAGCAAGACTCGTTGCTAAAAGATTCACAAAAAGGGAAGGAATCAACTACACAAATGCTTTTTCTCCTGTATCTACAAAAGATTCTCTTCACATTATTTTGGCATTGGTTGTACATTTTGATTTTGAGTTGTAACAAATGGATGTGAAAATGGTTTTTTCTCAATGGAGAGATAGAGGAAGAGGTTTACATGAAACAACTTGAAGGATTATCCTTTAGTGATGGTGAGCAATTAGTATGCAAGGTTAAGAGATCCATATAAGGATTGAAACAAGTCTCCCATCAGTGGTATTTAAAGTTTCATGATGTTATCTCTTCATTCGGTTTTGTTGAGAACATTATGGATCAATGTATATACCAGAAGGCTAGTGGGGGTAAAATTTGTTTCTTTGTTCTATATGTGGATGATATTCTACGTGCGACTAATGCTAAGGGTTTATTACATGAGGTGAAATAATTTCTCTATAAAAACTTTGATATAAAGGACACGAATGATATCTCCTATGTTATTTGCATTAAGATTCATCAAGACAGATTTTGAGACATTTTAGGTTTGTCTCAAGAAAATTATATCAATAAATTTTTAGAGAGATTTCATATGAAAGATTATTCACCTAGCGTTGCTCCCATAGTGAAGGGTGACAAGTTCCATGAGAATTAGTGTCCGGAGAACGATTTTGAGAGAGAGCAAATGAAAAACATTCCATATGCTTCGGTTGTTGGAAGTCTGATGTATGCTAAAGTCTGTATAAGACCTGACATTACATTTATTGTTGGAATGTTAGAAAGATATTAGAGTAATCTAGGTAAGGACCGTTGGACTGCTGCAAAGAAAGTGTTACGGTACGTTCAAGGGATCAAATACTACATGCTTACTTACAGACAAACAGATAGCTTGGATGTGATTGGCTACTCCGATTCAAATTTTGTTGGCTGCATTGATTCTGTAAATCAACATTAGGATACATTTTTATGTTAGCTAGTGGAGTTGTATCTTAGAGGAGTGCTAAATAGGGTTTGACTGTCACATCCACTATGGAGGCTGAGTTTGTATCGTGTTTTGAGACTACTTCACTTGGTGTATGGATAAAGAATTTTATTTCAGGGTTTAGAATCATTGATTCAATTTCTAGGCCGCTGAAGATATATTGTGACAATTCAGCTTCATTTTTTATGGCTAAAAACAACAAAAGTGAAAGTTGAAGTAAACACATCGACGTTAAGTATTTAGCCATAAGGGAACATGTTAGGGATGTCACAGTGGTCATCAAACACATTAACACTAAATTGATGATAGCTGATCCTTTGACTAAAGGTACGCCACCATCGAAATTTAAGGAACATGTAGAAAGAATGAGACTTAGTTCCTCTATATAATTTTTCATTGTAAGAATGAATATTGATGAAACTCTTCTTATGATATTTATCATATTCATATTTGTAGTGTACATATTTAGTTTGAAAAATATATTTAAGTAAAGGACTTGAAATGAACATAGGGTTTATTCATTAAGATTATGGGTAGAAGAAACATAATACATAGTGATATATAGAAGATAATACTCGAATTTATTATAAGGACATATTGTCATGATTCGTGTGTTGTGATTTTTTACTACATACATAATGAAAAACTCAAACCAAGTGGGAGAATGTTGTCAATTTTTATAGTCTATTTTTTAATTTCATTAAAATTGTCAATGGATGAAACACTTACCTCTTGATGGAAGAAGCACTTCTTAATGGAAGAAACACTTCTTAATAGAAGAAGTGTATCTCCCACTACCCAATTTTTTCTATAAAAGATTCTTAATGGAAGAAGTTTTTGGTATGAGAAGCTGAAGAAAATACAGAGATTCTCTAAGCCAACATCTCCTTAAGAAAATACACCATTGTATTGAGTTTGTTAAGGTTTAGAAGAAAACTTCTGGAAAGAAATCAATGGCAGAAGGTAATTTAGAAAATTTCACAATTGATCTAAATGCCTTTGATTTTGATTGATAAAGGTATGTTAGATCATTTAAGTTAAACTTTCAAATTCTAGCATAAAAAGAAGCTGTTGAAGGTAATGAGTATTTCAATTTTGGCGAGGGGAGCTCATTAGTCGTGGGCGTTGGAAAGATTGGGGATGAAAAGTAGACTAAGGCAGAGAAAGCTATCACTTTACCAGTACTTCGGTAGTATTTTGCTAGGAGCTTAATGGATGCAGCAAAGAGCATTGGAGGTAAGCAGTATTGTAGTTCAATCTAAATTGAACTTTGGTTCATGGTTTTTTGTAGCAAATTGGTTCTTCTGGTAAAAGTGAATATAGTTGGATCTTAATGGTTGTTTATCTTGCATTAATAAATTTGTGTCCATACTCTTTTTAAATCTAAGTTGAATCTAATTACTCTTCTCATAGGAACCAACACATATTTCTTCTAATAAATTTAACACCCTCCCTCTCTTTTAATCTTCAGTTTGTCCGAAGATGTTGAAAAGAATATGCCGACATGGGATTAACGATGGTTGTTGAGAAAAATAAAGAAGGTGGGTCACTCGTTGTGGAAACTCCAATGTGTAATTGATTCGGTAGAAGGTGCATCTGGTACTTTTCAAATTGGTTGCTTGTATTCTAACTCTTTGGAGATAGTTTCGCCAAATTTATCCAGAAAGTTGAAGTTTTTAGCTTCTAAAATGAGTGATTGTCCAAAGACGTCTATCGTCTAGCTAGAAGAAAGCATTGCCAACCTCCAAGGTGCTGCATCAAAATTACCCTCCCCTTCATGCAGCCATACAAATCACCAGGGGAGAGGAAGGGTGTGAGGAGAAGAAAGAAAAGAAGAGTATGTGAGTGAAGAGAGAGATAGGAGAATGATCTGAGTAGGAGAGAGAGAGCTGATTCGAGGAGAGAGAGTGTGCTGAGTTGGCCTTTTTTTAAGAAAGTAACAGAGAGGGGTTGGTTGAACTACTTCTCCTTAGCTCACATGGCAAAGAAATATGAGTCAACATCTACAAGCTCCACCTTGAATATATTTAATTTGTATAGAATTCTTTAAACCATGTCTAAACTTGGTAATTGATAGAACCTTAGTGTGAACATCGGAATTATCTTTAGTTTCTATCTTCTTCACTTCGATTATTCCTTGTGCTATTACTTCTTCGATGAAATAAAGTATAATATCAATGTGTCTGGATTTCTCATGCAGAGCATGATTTTTCATTAAAAAAAAACAGAGCACTTTGGCTATCACAATGAACTTCTAAATTCATGCAACTTATTGTCAATTCTTCACACAAGCCTTTTGAGCTATATTGCTTCCATAAAACTTTCTGTTACAGTTATATATTCTACCTGTGTAGTGGATTGTACCACATATTTTTGCAAACACACTTTCCAACTCACTGCTCTACCATAAACCATGAATATATATCTTGTCATTGATCATTTTGAATCAATGCATCCACTAAAATCAACATCTACATAGCCAACAACAACATCAGTAGATTAAAATTATTATGTCTAATGATCCTTAAATATATCTCATAATCCCCTTTAAGGCATGCCAATAACTAAAACTTGGATCAGACATAAAACAACTAGTCAAATTCTCTGCATAAGCTCGATCCAACATTGTGCAAATCCTTGCATACATAATACTTCCGATTATATTTGCATAAGATATTTTTCTCATCTTGTTTTTGTCACATTTAGTTACTGGAGCTTGAGTTTTAGACAATTTAAATGAGCACTAAAGGAGTTTGTGCCTCCTAAGTTCATTAAGTCGAACATGTGCAGAACTTTTTAAAGGTTTTTTTTTTGAGTAAGTTTGAGACTCTTCTGTTTTCTATCTCTTATAATTTGTATACCTAAAATTCTGCTCGTCGGACCCATATCCTTAATTTCAAATTATTTTCCAAGTTCTACCTTTAATTCTTATATTTCTAGTTGACTCTTACTCGTAGAAACAAATAAATTGTAGAGCTTGTATTGTTTCTCAAATTTACGTATCTGTCAAACATACTTTTAATAAAAACAATATCAGTTATAAAAGCATCGAACTTTTTATTCCATTTGTGGAGAGACTATTTTAAGCTGTAAAGAAACTTTTTAAGCAAGCATACTAGGTTTTTGTCTTAGCTTTCAAAACCTTCAGGTTGTTGCATATAAATTGTTTCCTCTAAATTTTCGTTGAAAAAAGTTGTTTTAATGTCCACTTACTCTCAAGTTCAAAGTCTTGAGCAGCCTATTAGAGTGTATTTACTATAGTGCACATATTTAGGTGTCATTTAGGATTCTTAGATATTTATTAATTAAGTCATTAAGATTTTATTCTTTTACTATTCTATTTAGGTGTGTTATTTAAAGAGATGAGAGTAGGTTTGGTGGGATTCATATTTTTGAGGAAATTGTTCTAGAGGAGAGTTAGCAAATTTATCAAATGTATGCGATATTTTGTAATTGTATTTTGTATTTTATTAATAGTATGAGGTTAGTATCAATGGTATTAGAGCAAAAATATCCTAGAGATTATAAATTGGGTCAAGTATGTGAAGAGATTCTATCAGATATGAGCTCTTTTCGTGATGAAATTTCTCACGAAATTAAGTCGTTGAAGGAGGAGGTGGCTACGCTCCTGACTTTGAAGTCAGTCATGGCTTTGAAGGCTAACATGGCACCAATCTTGGAGCAACTAACTCTTCTTACTATGACCCAACAGGGAAGAGAAATCCATAGTGTTGTTAATATGGGTGAGCAAAAGGGCGAGGAATGCGAATTTGAACCAAAAGCGAGCAAAAGGGTTGAGGCCCAAACAGGACGAAGGTCCAAGCTTGCCATGTAAACTGGTAGCGCTACAAGAAGAGATGTTGCTAGAAGAAGTTTTTTAAGAAGATGTATGCTCCGCTTAAGGAACCAGTGATTTCGGTGATAGCAGTTGCAAAGTTTTCAACGGCGAATAGGGTTTTGTTTAGGTCTTTGACGAGGTACAGGTGTATGGCAACAAATATTAAGTATTTCTTCAGTTCATCAATATATTTATGGAGGTAGGTGACCTTTGTTTTCTTCAAGGAGGCACAACAAAAAAGATTAGGGTTGTAGGAAAATCTTTTGAGTTGGGCTTCCTCCTCCACTTCTTTGGATTGAACTGCTTTCTCTACCATCCCAAATCAATGCAACTATTTAAATAAATTTTTTTTTTCACAACAATAATTTATTGAACAAAAAAAATCAAGACCGGTGATGTAAAAATCTTTTCAAATACTTATATAATGATGAATTGAAGAAATCAAAAGAGAATAATACAAGAATAAACACCTTGAGGACAATGAGCTCTTGTTGGGGGCAAGTAATGGTAAAGTGCATTTATTCTAGTTCAATTATTATAGTGCACATATTTAAGTGTTATTAAAGATTCCTAGATATTTATTAATTAAGTCCTATAGTTTTCTAGTCTTTTAGTATTATGTTTGGGTGTACTATTTAAAATGATGAGAGTAGGTTTGGTGAGATTCATATTTTTGGGGAAATTATTTTGTGAGAGAGCTAGCAGGCCTCTCGAACGTATGTGATATTTGTAATCGTGTTTCATATTTTATTAATAGTATGAGATTCACATCAATGGTATCAGAAAAATAAATATTCTGGAGATTATGTATTGGATCTACTCTGCGAGGAGATTCGATAGGATAAGAGTTCTTTTTGTGATGAAATTTCTCATGAAATTAAGTCATTGATGGCAGAGGTGGTTTCACTCCTGATTTTGAAGTCGGTCTTGGCTTTGAAGGCTGACATGACTACAATCTTGGAGAAATTGACTATTCTCACTGTGACCTAACAGGGAAGAGAAATCCATACTGTTGTTAGTATGGGTGAGCAGAAGGGCGAGGAATGCAAATTTGAACAAAAAGCGATGAAAGGGATGAGGTCCAAACGGGATGATATTCCGAGCTTGCTGTAACGACCTGGTTTTTCTTACGTTTAAAAATACATAAAATTTAAAAATTTTTCTCTTATAAAATCCTTTACTTAAAACCCTTTTACAAATTGTAGCGGAAATAAATGAAATTTTTTTCTTTTACAATTAAATACTTTACAAAACCTTTTACAAACCATTTCTCTTTCTTAAATCTATTAGCTTAGCCAGCCACAAGATCCGCATGTACAAATCTTTTATCAACTGGTCTCTAACTTGTTCTCCTGTTTTTGTACGTATACCTATATAACAATACATAAACTAATGAGTCTAACACTTATTAAGTGATATAAAATAAAATCTGAAATGCATGTGTCACGCAGCTTTTAAAACCCATATGCAGTTTCTGTATCTTTTACGTTTTAATCTCTTTCTATTTTACATCCTGACCCGATACCTTCGGTATAGCAGCTCCAGCTACAACCAAAAGCTCTGCTAGTTGTAGTATGTTACAATGCACAACATTCGGCTAGGGCTACAACTGTCGGCTACTACCGGCCATGCACTCTAACCCTTAAACGACCTCATTAACCGTTGGCCGGTCCGTCCCGACTCCAACCAAGGACCCATAACTCACTGTGTGATAAGGGCTCAACTTCTATTGAACTGATTGTTAGCTATTATGCACTCCAATGCACAATGACCCAGCCTCAAGGATAAGAAGCTCTGGCTACGACAGAAAGCTCTACTAGCTGCTGTACGTTACGACGCAAAACATTCGGCTAGGGCTACAACTGTCGCCTACTAGCGACTATTTGCTCCAATGCTTAAATAGCCTCACTCACCCATTGGCCAGCCAGTCTTGGCTCTGACTGAGGACCGACTAATAAACCCACATCTCATATCATCTCATTTACATTTATTCGTTTCATCTCTAACCATGCTTGAAAACTCCATTTTCGTATCATTTTGAAACTATGATGCATGATGTTCGTGGATGCATACAGTTTTATATCATCAATAAGATCCTCGAAGCGTATCATATCAGTTCTAAAATCCTTGAGACAAATCCATATCAATTTCTTTGAAGTTTAATAAACACATCATTAAAAGTGTTGGTTTTTAGGTTCTCTCACATGGCGAAATTATCATTGTTCATAACAATGGTAACGTGCATAACCTATGTGTCATAAATTTTTTTTTTTAACTTGAACATAAAATGGATCTTTGTTATAATATATTAATAAAAATATGTATAAAAATATATTATTTTAGATCTAATATAAAAAATTAAGAAATTATACATTTGTAGCTTACTTTATACGAGTACAAAATTAACCTTCGATCTTCTCCGTCAATCCTCCTCACCTCGAATAAGCATGTATGGACGTGATGAACACAGCAAGATCAGACTCAATTTATGATAGATCGTATTCTCAAGACATGAGACGATCTATTTGGATTTAGAGAATACTTTTCTAAAGTTAATACAGAAGACTCATAAATTTGCTCTCAAAATGGATTCTTCAATCTCAAAGATTTCAACCACCCATGCTAATGAGGTTGAACCTCTATTTATAGTGGAATAACTTCATAATGGCCGTTATGCCATCTGGAGAAAATCATTACAAGTATTAATCTCTTATTTAAGTTAGAATAAATTTATAATAAAAATGTTATAGAAATAAAAAAACTTGTCACCATAGCTCAACATTTGACACTATGACATTAACTTAAATTTGACATAATCTATTTTAAAAATTATTTTCAAAAGTTACTTTATATTTGTTAATTAATTGAATAATTAATAATTGAATTATCTCATTTAATGAAATATAACAAACATAGTAACTATGACAACTTTTGTCATTGGGTCTTAATTAGTTGAATAATCAATAATTCAATTATTTCATCTAATGGAAAATAATAAATTATTATTGAGTGTATTAAATAATTAATTATTTAATTTTCTTTGTTCATTTTTCTATTATTCGAATAATGATAAAAGGTGACGAAGGGACCAATAGACATATAGTTTTATGGTCCAATAATATTTCGTTAATTAA
The DNA here is from genome assembly GCA_022433065.1 of Begonia loranthoides. Taxonomy (NCBI): domain Eukaryota; kingdom Viridiplantae; phylum Streptophyta; class Magnoliopsida; order Cucurbitales; family Begoniaceae; genus Begonia; species Begonia loranthoides. Next base: position 21,286,880 of record CM039470.1, on the reverse strand, counting down.
TATAAACTCTTTATATTAATGAATATAATTATTAACTCTAAAGTAATTCCACTAAATACTTAAAGTTACACTCTAAAAAACTATATAGTATATTTACTCAAAGTAATGTCTATTGATATAGTCATTACATATGTATTAACTCTCCATTTAGATTTGTAATAGAGCTAGATATATAATTCGTTAACCTCTCATGTTACATTTTTATCCTTGACTACCATTAATTTTTGATTGAATAATTAATTCATAACAATTATGAATTGCGCGCAAATTATTCGATCCCTGAACTAACAAACAAGGGAATCTATAGAAATGAATTTCATTGTATCAGAATTAACATTTCAAGTTGTTCATTTTAATTCACTCCCAATATACAAAAAATACGAATCGTAACTTGTACAAAACATTACTGAGTAAATCAAAAAATAAATTAAAATGAAATAAGAGTTTGTTACATTCAATGAATTAAGATCATAAATATATGACAATCATTATGATAAAATTAATTGTTTTATATTTAATGGAAATTGTCAGAACAATATAACTTTATAATCTGGTCTAGTCCTATATAATCATATTATATAAAACATATTTATCTTATGTCACCACATATATAGTCAGGATATGACTATACATTCTTAATGAGATAAACTATATTTATGATAAACTATTTGAAGTTTCCATACTTCAAATGTAAGTCATGGACTTATTTTGGTTATTACTCTTTATATTTTAACTCACATGTACACAATATATATGTTAAAACAAAGTTAGCATAAATAACCAATGAATTTTCTATAAATTTTATAAAATATAATCTAAAATGTTTACATAATATTAATCAATATAAATTTATTCATATATTACAAAATTGTTCTATTACATTTGTTTGTTGGGCACATTACTCCCAACAAAAAGAAACTATTTCTAGTAAACACGACATCAGACAACAATACATCCTTAAAGTATATCAATATCAAAATCTTATAATCCTCAAAGCATATCATAAATTTATAACATAAAGAACCTTATTATAATAAATGCAGTCAATATACAATTTCTTAATTCTTGCGATGTAGGGATCGAATACCAAAACACATATAATGTCAACTTACCTCCTTCCCATAGGTAGCTTAACACTTTCCTTCCCTTTGTAATACCTTCAAAATCATTAAATAACCAACCATCAATAATCACAGTCCCTTATCCCCATTTCTACAACTTGCTATCCTTAACAATTTCAATAAAATTATCTCTTGCAATAGAAACTCATAACCATACCCAACACCCTTTATTCATTTATTCCTTACTTACTATCTATATAGAATCCATAAACAGAGCATATATCCTCACAGTTTGACCAAGCAGTAACCAACAAGTAACAACACAACAATCTATAAATCTCAACCATGGCTATCAACATATAAATGTCAGAGCACAACATCCATAAATCTTTTGTCTTCATCCTCTACCCTTAACATTATTTAATCCATAAAATCCAGGAATGATGTAAGGAGCATTTACCTGAACAACACTCGAGGACCCGAGAGCTTCCCTTCACCCATGGCCTCTCACTCTTCCTTCCTCTGCTTCTTCTCTCACAGAAGCCCTTGGCACTCTGTCTCCTTCTCCCTCTATCTTTTCTTCCGCAACCTCCTTGCCTCTTTCTCCTTCTTTCTCTCTTTATTTCACTTCTGTCTTTTTATCTCAGAAGCTTTCCTTATAAGCTTCGTTCATCCAAAGCACCTCACCTAAAATCATCACTTGGCTGCCATTTGTAAAGGGCAGCAACATGGAGTAATCACAATGAAGATCATGCCATGGGATTTTCAATAAGCCTTTCACTGGGCTTTAGAACCATTTAGGACTGGTCAACATGCACAGTCGACCGGTAATTCATATCGTCCGCAACCATGCATTTCCTATCGATTGCTCCTACGTGAAATCTTCACTTGTCAGCCACTCCTCTTTATCAGCCACTCCTTCATCATTCCCTATCATCTGCTCTAGCGTCCGATCCTACTTCTAGGGGTGGGAATCGGTCTGGTTTGAACCGAGTAACCAAACCAAACTGAACAATTTTGGTCAGTTTGGTTCGGATTTATTAAGGAAAAATTTTAGGTTATAACCAAATCGAACCAAACTGATATTCTCTGTTTTGGGTGGGGAGAGCAGGGTAACCCGAAATCAAACTGATATATGTTTAAAAAAAACCCTTGCCCTGTTGCCGAAACCCGTCACTCTCTCTCTCTCTTTCTCACCTCTCACGCTGTCTCTCTAGGTTTAGCCACATCTTTCTTTGTCTCCCGAAACCACTGCCATGACACTGCCCTCTCTCTCAATCTCTCTAGCTGAAGGCGGAGAGACCTTAAGAAGGGCCTAGGAACTCTCTCAACGACAGCTTGGGCAAAAATCTGAACTTACAAAGGGAACTCTCTCAAAATGCCAGAGTGACCATTTGGAAATCTTGGTAGCTATAAAGATGGCCCTAGAAAGCTTTATAAACAAAAAAATATGCATCTCCCCTATGGATCTGGTAGATATTTTCTTGCTTCTAAGATGTAGAAATTGCTAGAATGTAGTGCCTGTCGATGATTGCAACTGCAAGATTTGCTCATCAAACAAAGGATTCTACAACACATGTAGTGCCCTATGTGTTTGAACTTCGATTGTGCAAACAACACTTGCAGTTGGGTCGATTGTGATGTGTGCTCCCATTGGTGCCATGTTGCCTATGGGATTCAAAAGAAATTTATAAGGCCAGGTCCGAGCTTTAAAAGAAGGATGGGGATGACCCAGATGCAATTTCACTACATTGCTTCTGGCCATGCTTTGAAAATGTTTGCTTTTGTTAAGGAAGTTGCCCTTTGCTATGCTAAGGATTGGCGCCATGAAACCTTGGCCAAGGAACTTGAGTGTGTGAAAAATATTTTCAAGGGAAGGCAAGGAACTGTTTTGTAAAGCTGAAGAGATGGTCTCTAAACTCAATACTAGAATTATTTCTGCTCATGATGCCTGCGAGCTTATCATTCAGTTCTTTAACTGTAAGCATCATTTCTACATTTTCTCCTTAATTAGCATTTATCGTCAAGTCTGATTAAAAATATCAATTCATGTGTAACAACACGTACTTGAGAATGAACTCAAAACTCGTACATGTTTATTGACAAGAGAAGGAATCCAAATGAATGGAAATGAGAAAATTATTAATTTGAGTGTAGTGTTTACTAATATTTTATGAGTCATAATGAAAATGGGTTTACCATGTTTACTAATATTTTATGAGTCATAATGAAAATGGGTTTACCATCCTATCTTCAAATGTATTTCTTTTCTTTCGCATCTTTTGGGTTTACAACTATGTGAGCTGCTTGTTCAAATGAACATTTATGGTTGTTTGGGAATAGGACTTTATATTTGAAGTAATAGACTTTATAGTTGAATCAAAAGACTTTATATTTGAAGCAAATGACTTGTTTAGTATTTGAGTGACTTTTTTGTTTGTTTAGTGTAGAAGACTTCTTTAGTGCTTGTTTAGTGTTTACTACTTTTGAGTGCCATTGGAGAAAACCGAAAGAACCAAACTGATAAACTAACCTCAAAATCGACTAAAAAACCGATAACACTGTTTTATATCGTCCACAACACTGTTTCTCAGTGATAGACGTATCACGCCTATCCTGAATGTTCTTTTTCCTTCGAGCTTATCTTGCCCTCCGGGTTTCATTCTAATAATAGACGTATCCCGCCCATCTTGAATGTTTTCTACTTCCTTATTCTTTAACATTTTTCCTCACTCATGCATATGTGAGTACCAACCCAAAGTGCAACTCCCTACGAATTCTATTAACATGATGCATGCTCATACATTCTCAACCTAACATGATGCATGATGCTTATATCATAACATTAACAATAATTGCGCATACAAGAAAAGTAAACGACAGTTGCATTGAAAGTAAAGCAGCTGAAATTGGAAGCACATATAAAGAGTAATAGTAACTGAAAGCGCACAACAAGATAATGAATAACAGGGAACAATTATAAACCCGAATTGAAAGCAACATACGTATTATAAGAGACGATAGGGTAAACGTGCGAAGCTAAACATGCTCAAGTAGAATACACTTATTAAATCCGTTAGTTATCCTAATAAGTTTACATGCTCAAGTTATATAACACTAATTTAGTTACTTAACATGTTTAAGTCTATTCTTCATCTACTCAGATTAATTAACATGCTTGAGTGAAGCGAATTACATTAGTTTGGTTAACATGCCTTCTAAGAGATTGAACATGCTCAAAGTAATTAACATACTCAAATTTGATTTCTTTTGTTACTTACACTAGTTTATTAACATACTACCATTATTATCGAAGTTCTTTAACATGCCTGAATCCAATTATTACTTATTAGCCTAGTTAATTGAACATACTAATTGATCATGCCAATTACACGCTAATTAAACATGTTCAATCAATTACTTTAATTAATTATGCTAGTTCATTTACAAGCTCAACATTTAATTAAGTTAATTACTCTATTCGATTAACATACTCAGACAAAGACAATAATTAATAGAAGCATAACGAGGACATGCTTGCAAATAATACCTAATCAACTACTAACTAACATATTCAACTAGCAATTTACTTAACATGCGTATGACTAGTTAGGGAACATGCTCGCATATTCATTATTCAATTCAATTATTCTAATTAAGTAAATTAACATGCTCTTACATTATTCTAATCGATTATATGCTCAAGTTGATTAAACATGCTAGTTAAGTACTTATTAACATGCTAGTAAATAATGGCAATTCAAGTGGTTTACAGGCTTGGACTACTAAATAGGTTACATGCTCATTTGATTATATTTAACATGCTTAATGGTTTAGAAATTATTAATGAACATTTAGCAAAATGACAGTACAATCAAAAGAAATGATCACATTATAAACATTCAGCAACATCATAAAAACTCTTAGCTCATTTCCAGACTTGTCATTCCCATTTATACCCATTGATCATTCACGTTTTCAGCATTATCACCATCTATCGCTAGAAATGATGGAAATCATATGCAGTCAAGGAAATCATTTACACAAAATTTCAATAGTATATATATATATATATATATATATATATATATAATGGTAGGAACCGTCACTAAAAGAGAAGCAACACAAGTAAAGAGAACAACCAACAATCAACCTAGAACTACGAAGTGCTAATAAATCTTCACTATAATGAAGGAAGACATTTAACATAATAAAACATTTAAATCAGAGAACTATCAAGGAATATCACAAAACTACAATAAGCTACATAACACATAATGTAAACTCACGCACTCTACTTGTGTGTAGGGTCTCCAAATGGCCAAGACACCCCTGTTTCCTTACCTCGAACTTTATCGCGTGTCGACGTTTAATCGTTACCCCTTTTTTTTTTCTCCTTTCGATACCTTCACAAATTAGTAACACTTATAATTAATAATTATGACTTATAAACTCCCCTACCCTTAATTACGTAGAAATTCTAAGAATCTCGTAACACTTAAATAAAACATAATCCATCCCAACAATTATGGGCCCATAGACACCGATGTCCAATATTAATATCCAAATAAAGCATGAAGCAACAATGTTTAACAGCCAACTAATGAACAATAACTTAATCCAATTATCAGCATATATTTATCCGCTAATGGACCAAACCCAAACTGACAGACAACAGAAATCCACATTCAACATTGCCTACGGTCAATCATTATCCAACAACAGTACTTATATTTTCCACATACCAACAGACAACAGAAATCCACATTTAACATTCTTCACTCAACCCATAACAGAACGAAGAGCAAAACTCAAAATCCATGAATCAGAGGAGAAAACGTGCATTACCTGAGGGATCACAAGGACCCAAGAGCTCTCTGTCTAGCCACCTCCTTCTCTAGACTTCACTCTTCTCCCCACTCCTCTGTCATCCTCTCTGCCTTGGTCCTTCTCTCTCGGCCACCACTCTCACTGCCTCTCCTCTTTCTCAACCAAAATCATCAGAGCACTGTCCTCAAATCCCCCCCTTCTCGTAGCTCAAGTCTCTGGCAGACCAACACAAGCATAGTGTTGCACTCCGCATGCTCGACAATTCTCTCCAGCTTTTCAGAGGGTGTTCCCCATGCCCGACATGCTGTCAACTTCATCTGGAGGAGCATCGATTCTGGCCGAACAGCGATTCGGACCTAGCAGCTCCACCCGACTCGTCTGTTTGCCCATCGACCCAAGGCATCAGTCGCCTCTGTCCGTCGCTCACCAACCCCTCGTCGTCGCTGCTCCTTCGTCGTCGCCAGCTAGCCATCGCCATTCATTCAGCGCCAGCATCATAGACCCGCAAGTGAAACCCGATATCCCCTACTCCGAGCCCTAGTTCTGCACCTCGTGACCCGTAGCTGGTCGTCGCTCGCACCGCGCCTCCCACCCGTTGTACCCTCACCGCGAGCCAGTTTGCGATTGATTGCTCCCCTCTCAACTTCAGTCTCCTCTTCTCCCCTCGGGTGTGCTCTCTCTCGTCTCCCCCCTTTTTGTTTGTTCTTCGTGTTTTCCAGAAGGGCCTTTAGCCACTTCCCTCTTAACACGCTGGACCGCCAATAAATGGGCATGAACCCGTTCTGTTGAACCAGTTCATAATTCCCATCACCTCCTTTAATCCTTTTAATCCAATTAATCCAAATTAATTAAATCCCCCTACATTATTAATCACAATTAATCTTATTTATCCCATAAATCTCATCCCTCCCGCTCATTTCATCTAGCCGAAGGCCATTTGATGAAATGAAGGAAAAGCTGAACCGATTCAGTTATTTAATAATAAATCCTCACTTTCCTTTAATTAATATTAAATTTATATGTTTAAGTGTTAAATATTTGTACCACATATTAACCAACCCAAATTCTAACTCCCGACTTATTTCAAATATCGTTACAAGATTATTAGAAGTCCAATTTAAATATCTTAATCTCATTTCCTAAAATGATTCCCATCAATTAATCCTCCACTAAATTCCTTTAAATTATAACCTTGAATGGTTACGTCCTTGGTAATACCCCGACAAATACCTAATTAATCCGGATATCTCCAATTACTTTTCAATTATTCTTATTAAATCACGATATAAAAATTTGGGGTATTACAAAATCTACAAGGTAATAACTTTCATTTTCTCTTAACTTTTCAAAGAATTTTCAAAATTTTTCAGTGCTTTTTAATGTCAAACATGTAGAATTCCATCTGGTAAGTACATCAAAACTAATATTAATTTTGCATGTGATCTTACCATTTTCAACACAATTCCTAAAATGTTATAGCCTTGTAGATGAAGATCAAATATACCTCACAGCTCTACATATTCTTGTGATACACTCTTGATGATCTTTTAAACCATCACATACAATCAAATTCAAAATATGTGTAAAACATTTCATACACATGTGTTCCCCATTCAAAACTAACCAATTCTAATTTTAAATACTTTTGATCAAATATGAAATTGCAACATCATTTGAAGAAGTATTATCAACTGCAATAGTCAAAATATTTTACATTCCCCATTCAAACAAACATATTTTCACTTCTCTACCAATCATTTTTTCTTTATGATTCGAAATAAAAAAATAATAATGTTCTTAGGTAAGCTCCAATAATTATCAATATAATAAGCTGTTAATATCATGTAACTCAAATTTTGAATGGAAGTCCATGTATCGGTAGTCAATCATACTCGTTGAGATGACTTTGTAAAGTAATCTTTCAACTTCATTTTTTCTTTCTCATAAATACTAATAATATATCGTGCAATGATAGTTCTAGAAAGTATGAAAAATTGTAGTTGCACATATTAAGAATATGTTCTAAAACTCACATTCAACAAATTTCATAGGCAATTCATCAATAATAATCATCTTTGCAAGCAATTTTTGTGATGTCGCAACACTATAATATGATAGATTTGATCCCATATTATCCATATTTTGAAATCTTAAAGTGTTTTGCTCAATATCAACATTTGCCATTATTCTTTTCCAACTACGTATGTGTTTTTCAAGTTTGATATCCCATTCTTCAATGCATGTGTAACATCCGAAATTGTATCAAGTGTAAGTTAACATATTGAGACACTCTTATGTTACATTCATAATTTTGCTGTTCTATTCTTGTTGAATGAATATTTGGAATATAGGTGCTTCCAGAATGCGAGACATTGATAAATTATTTGTGTTTTGAGAAGATGAGAAATCAAGGCTATTTTGCATCTTTGAATGGTTGGATGGTCGATTGGTGCAGTAGTTAATAAATTCAAAACCATCTGTGATAATTTCAGTTGACCTATGTTGGGAGGTGGTCGACTAGCATGGCAAAAAAAAATTGAAGTTTGAAGCTTGTAGACAGAGTGGTGGATGTCTGGTCTAGAGGGTGGACATTTGGTCTAAGATGATTTGGCAGAAAGGCGGATGTCTAGTTTGGAGGGCAAACATCCGGTTTAAACAAAATAGAAAGGTAGATGTTTATTCTAAGCAAAATAGAAAGGCAGGCGTCTAGTCTAAGTAAAATTAAAAGGAGGATAACCAACTGAACTTAAAGAGCGTATGTTTGGCTACAATTATAAAAACTAAAAGGCGGACTACCGGCTAAACTTAAAGATCGGATGTCTAGTCACATTTTTAGTTGTGGTTATAAAACTTTTTTTTGTTGAAATCCTAACCACTTTTGTATTGGGATTTGCAAAATTTTGTCATTTTCTCTCAAATACTCTAGAGTTATGTGTGATTCATGTTAGGATTTCATAAATGTGAATTTATCAATCCTTTATGTGATGAGTTATGGTATTAGGTGAGAATGATGATTGAATCGTGGGAGTCAATATTAGGGTTTACTCATAGAAAGCTTCATACGTCTAAATTTCTAAGAGTTTTGTAAATATTTATGCTTCAAAGATGTATTAACAATTTAAAGGAGAAGGAAAATTATTAGAATTCATGACCTAACATCTAAAGACAATATTAGGTTAAAATGAGGAATTTGTCCATTCTAAGGATTTTCAAAAATAATCTAGTATAATGAATCTCCATTTCGTTAATGCACGATCTTTTGTAATAAGGAAACATGCATTCAGAAAGAAAGTAAATTGATAGTTGAACCGAATTGTGGGTGATCATCCTAAGTGATGAAATTTCATTAAGACCCAGAGGTAAGTGATGTTTGCATGCGTTTAGCCTTTCAGCCTATATCACAAAGTGTTAGGATATTTTATTGTTATGATAATTGGCTTGCTTCTGATGCCTCATGGTTGTGGATTGAAAATGTGTTATGTGATGTTTATTTTATGTTTATAGAATGTTGATGATAAGTACTCTACCATGATGTTTTGTTATATGCATGTAGAGGTAGATTTGATAGACTACATGTTATTATGATTCATATGGCATAATCACGTACATTACATGCATCTTGAAAATTTTTTTTTAAGAAATGATAGAAAATAATTTTTATTCATATGTTTTGATTGAAAGACTGAAGAACAAAAAGACAAACCTAATAAACGTAAATAGTTAATTGAGGGGCCGAGTTCGAGTTGGTTGTCTCGTATGAGATGGACCAAATGGTGTCACTGTCCCCTAAATTAAATTAGCCCAATGACTAGACTATTAAGTGGAATAAAAATAAAGAACGATGATTGAAAATACATGTTTTTGTAATACCCTGACCTTTTATATCAAAATTTAATAAGGATAATTGGAAAGTGATTTGGGATCTTGGATTAGTTGGATGATTATCGAAGTATTACCAATGATGTATTCGTAAGATTTTATCTTAAGCAATTTATTGGGATTAATTATAATTGTTTTGAACGAAGGATTTATGGAATAAATAAAATAAGAGATTAAATTAAGGAAGGAATTATGATGAGAGGAGGGGGAAACCGGTTCACTAAGTGAACCAGTTTGGTCAAAACAAAAGAATGGTCGAAAGGCCATTCTACGTGAGAGAGGAGAGAAGAAAAAGAAAGAGAGAGGTGGGGAAGCTAGGGCAAAAAAAAAACGTTTTGGTGATTTTGAAGAGAAAGAGGGAGAGAGAGAGAGAGAGAGATCAAGAGTGGAACGCGAGGGAGAAGCGCTCGCTGACGGGTTTCTTTGCGGTGACGAGGTGGGCTCCAGCGTTTGCGATGTCCAGGTGAGTAGCTGTGGGCGATAAGGGATGGCGACACAGTGTGGTGATCTCAGGCTTCAAGGGATGGATCGAAGCAACGCCGGGTTGAGGGACGGCGTGCAGTTCAATGGATGGCTAGGGTAGGGAGTGTCGGTTCACGAAGGGGAATGGCTTGGTGCTTCGACCTGGGCGCTCCAACCTAGGTATGAATGACTCGGTTTGACGCGGTTCGGGTTGAATTGTTGCCTGTTGAGAGGAATCTCTAGGGTTGCTTGCCTCCTTTGCAGCTGGGTTGTGCACTTCCAAAAGGAGGTAGTCTGTAGTTGGGGATTGATTATTTTGGTTGAATTGGTGGAAATTTTACAAACTGGAGGTATGACTAGGTATTTTGTTTTATGGCTGTGAGGGGTGTGTGTTTGTGCTAGAGAATGTTCTGGCTATGTGGATAAAATGGCAGAAGGGGTGATGTTCTGCCATTTTCCCCCTGCGAGGCCAGTGTTGAAGAATTGATAGAGAGCTCTCTGGAGTTGAGATGCTGACCGAGAAGGTGAGGTCTTTTCCTATTCTGTTGTGGCCCTTTAATTCGTGTTTTAGGAGTGTGTAAAACCCTGGCATAATTTGTAATCTGTTGTGGCATAATATTTGTAAGATCAGAAAATATTGATATGGGGTTAACCAGGATACAAATTGCTGGAATATGGATTATGTTTTGTTTTGGGGTGTCAAATGTATTCCTAGAGCTATTGTGCGATTAGTTGAGGTTAGATTACGAAACTAAGTAATGTATAAGAATTAAGAATAGGAAAGAGACATTATATTTATAAGTTGATTAATCGATTAGATTACTGATAAATGTTACTAATTTGTGAAGGTACAAAAAGACGAGGAAGAATAACGAATAAGTGCTAATGCGTTAACGCTTCGAGGTAAGGAAATTAGGGGTGTCTTGGCCAGTGGAGGCCGTACGCCGCAAGTAGTGTGCGTGAGTTGAGTTATTCTTGGTTGATTCTGCTGTTAGTTTCTATTCTTGGTTTATTTCTGCTGTTAGTTTCTAGTACTGGTTGATTTTACTGCTGTTGGTTTCCTATAATCTATTCATTGCAAATATGAGAATGAAAATGCTTAGAGAAGGCTTAGGGAAATGAAATAGTTAGACGTGATGAATGTTTACTCAAGGTTTAAGGAATGATGAACTACTTGTTGTGATATTCTGTTGTATTTAACTTATACTTTTACTTGCTGTCACATTATGATGTATTTAGTTTAATTATCCTCGTGTTAATTATAAACTGTCACTTTTTTCTTTCAATGCATATATATTGTTCTGCTATATAAAGTTGAGCCTGTCTAATTTCCAATTAACTAAAATAAAAATCCCACCCTTGTGGAGCATGTTAATTAATTAAAATAATTAACTAATTAATCAATTGATCGGGTTAGCTAATTAACTAGTTAACCTAAGCATGTGAACAAATACATCGGTGTTAATTTAGTTATGACACATTTACTAACTAGCATATTAATTAACTAATGAACATGTTTAATTAACTAGCTTAACTAATTGACTAGTTGTCAATTAACTAATTTGAGCATGTTTAACTAGTTTAATAAATAGTTGTTAATCACTTCCCTGGGTATGCTAATTAACTAGGACAATAATTCGATTTACTAGTTAAGCATGTTAATTAACTTAACTAGAGTAATTAATTAGACTTAAACATGTTAATCAACTCCAGCATGTTAATTATTACTAAGCATGTTAATTAACTTAACTAGAATAATTAATTAGACTTAAGCATGTTAACTAACTTAGACATGTTAATCAACTTAAGCATGTTAATTATTATTGAAGCACATTAATTAACTTAACTAGAGTAGACTTGAGCATGTATAATTAACTAGTTTAATTAATTAACTAATCATTAGATAACTAATCAGAGCATGTTTAACTAGTCGTTTCATTAATAGGTGTTAATCACCTCTTTGAGCATGTTAAGTAACTAAGACAATCGATTAATTAGTTGAGCATGTTTTATATACCTAATTAATGAAATTACAATAAACTAGAATAATAAGCGTAGTATGTTTAATTAGTTTGCATGTTCAATTTACTAGCATGCTTAGTTTCTTAAGCATGTTTAAATAACTAGACCTGAGCATGTAATTGACTACTTGAGCATGTAATCAATTAGAGTAATTAACTAGAGTAATAACTAAATTTCCTTCTTGAGCATGTAATGAACTAGGATCATCAACTAGATTAATATCAGCATGTTAATTCTTCCTTGTTAATATTCTATATAATTATCCTTATACTGCAATTTCATTTACTGTAGCTTCCACTATTAATGCTTTACTTTATTAGAAAAGAATGGAGAAGATGAAAGAAGAAGGAACTAAACATGAATGAATTAAGAATTTCATTAACGATGTGAATAGATGTTTTTATATTAACTTGTTATTGTCTTCTTAATGTTGCTTATAGCCTTGCTTATAATTACTTGTCCTTAGCATGTTATTTTCTACCAAACCTAAGCATGATTAGTTAATTAGGATAAAAGTATGTAATCAACTCTTGAGCATGTTAATTAAATTATTCTTTTAGATGCACATTGATTGTTAAATTCCGTTATATTTCCTTTGTTATTGTGATCTTCGTATCCAAGCATGCCTCTTGTTGTTTAACTAATTCTATGATTGTCTCCTTCCTATGCTTTACTTTACGGGATGTTACATTGTTATTACTTGTCCTTGTGTGCGCTATTCAACCTTGGTTGTTACCTTCTATTATATGTTTTACTTTCCTTTATATGCGCTTTCAATTACAGTTTTCTTTCAATTCAATGCGAATGTCATTTACTTTCTTTATATGCGCAATGTGAATTGCATCATGCATCATGTTAGTGGAGAATGTATCGTCATGCATCATATTAATAGAAACTAATAGGGAGTGCCATCGGGTGGTACTCACACATGCATTATGGGTGAGGAAAAATGTTAAGAAATAAAGAAGTAGAAAAACGTTCAGAATGGGCGGGATACGCTTATCACTGAGAAAAAGCTTGGAGGGTGGGATACGCCTGAAGGGAAAAGAAAGATGCTCAGGATGGGTGGGATATGCCTATCACTGGAAAAAACCTCGAGGGCGGGATACGCCTAACAGGAAAAGAAGAAAAAAGAAAGTTGGGTAAATGGGTAGTTCGGTTCTAGCTTGGCAGCTAGGATACACTCCTACCTTGACGGGAAAGGGACTAGTATGCATACAGGATGTTAGAAGTCAATCAAGCTATGCCATTTCAAAGGACAACCTCCAATTTCCAACTCGAAGTACGAGTAAAGAACTAACGAACGAATGTAATGAAAGAATTGGTTTGGGTGGCCCCCATTCCAAATGAACTAAGGAGAGACATATTATATTGCATTGCATAAACCCTTTTCCTTACTAAGTCTTTGGGCTTACAGTTTACTTGTGGTATAGGTGTAGGTACTTATACGAGAAAATGGTGAACTGATTAAAAGCAAGGATGAAAGATTTGCACGCGTGGGACTCGTGGCTGGCTAGACTGAAGAGAACCAAAGAGAGCACGGTTGTAATAAAATGTATTTAATTTGTTTAGGTTCTTTCATTAAATTATTTACACTTCCACCATGTTCTAAATGAATGATTTTTATAACGCTTCTGCACTTCATTAATTGGATTTTCAATATGAGTTTAACGAAATGTTAGTAGCGGGCCAGTTTAGTGTCGCACTCTGATATGTTTTAAAAGCGATTTCAATGGTTTTGTAAAAGTTTCAAATTTTGCGCATTTTAAAAGATTTACGAAAAATTGGGTCGTTACAGTTTTTATGAAGTATATTACATGCTCATGATATATATATATGCATCATTTACTTAACTTTAATTTCATAGATGAACTTTGTGATGTAGGTGAGGATAAATTTGATGATACACTTGATTATGTAAATATGTAAAGGATGCAATTGAAGGAGTACTCATGTATAAGTTTGGGACATTGTTGGAGCAATATTGACTTGTTGGTGAAGGCTCGAGGAAAACGATGTAAAATGAATGACCTTTATTTAAATTATGCATTTCAATATGTGATTTAAATTAAGATGTTTTACTAAGCTTTTTAATAGTTGATTAAAGTTAAAAGTTTATTTTATTTCATATTATATTTTAATTACGTTTGGATTTTTAAATTTGATTTTTTATAAAATAGTTGTACTGATAGTTTTACTTTCAAAGGCAAGATTCAATTTTATTTTTTAAAAAAATGACATGAAAAGAAGTTACCGTATGAGACATTGCAAAATAACATGCATATGATTGCTTTAGAGTTGCTATGATTAGTACTTTCAATCTTACTCATTCCAAAATTCTTATTTTTTGTTAGATCAATAGTAGATTTAGGAGTAGGTCCCCCTATAATTTCATTGATGCTTTCTATCCAAAAACATCAAAGCAAGTAAACAAATATACAGTGGATTAAGTAAACAAAACATTAAAATAGTGGAACAAAACCTTAGACAGTCGGTAATCTTAAAATGTAGAATCAATAAATATGAACTTGATAGAAATGAAAAAAAAATACAAAATAAGTAAAATGACAAAAAAAAAAGCACAATCTTTAATCATCATATGCAAAATAAATAAATATAAACACAAATGAATAAAACACAAATGCACAATAAATCAAACAACGCAATCTTTAAACATCAAATAATTACAGTACCTGTGATTGTAGAAACTAGAAATTGGGCAGTTAAATGGTTGATGTCAAAGTAGATAGAAATAATCAAATCGCTAGCAACAATAAAAGAAGTCAGAAACCCAATTCAATTGAAACTAAAAGCCCACATGATGGTGCATGCTACCATTGGAGATTTCCATCAACCTACTCAAGTACCTGAAGAACTAATTTTCTAATGGTTGTAATTAGTTCCCAATAAGTAAAAGCAAAGGATTTGTACAGAGTAATGCCTGGTGCGCAAATGTTCATTGGAATGTACTTTTATCAGCTTTTAACTGCACATAAATGGAGAAGTAATATAGAATTCTATGAACATCCTAATGCAAATAAATTTGTAATCATTTCTTTACCACATTCATAACACAGATCAACTAAATAAATAAATACAATGGATGATGTATACTAACAGAACACTAAATTCCAAAGTTAATTTAATCGACCAATTCTTTTTGTAATTTTCTCAACTTTATAAAAAAGTAGTTTCATAACAACAACTTTAACTTTATATAAAAAAAAAAGCATTATTTTAAAATATACTAACAGATCTAGAAGAAAAACACAAATGTTCCGGGCCGATTCAAGGAGAAAAATTGCAAAGAATGAAAGTTCTAAATTCTAAATTGCAAAGAATGAAAGTTCTAAATTCAACTCTTGGAATCCGATGAAGAGAATAATAGCGGATACTTAATTCTGAGTTCCAAAGCAATGATGTAAACCAAAAATTAAACCTTCACCTAAAAGAACATTAGAAGACTAGAACTAGAATCATCAAATGGCAAAGAACAAAATATACATAGTGGGAGAATAAGAGGGAACACTAGAACATCAGCAAATCAAGAAGCTACAAGACAAAAGTGGAGAGTGTAATGCCTTGTTTTCCTCAATATTTTTTTTAAAACCACATGCTATAGAAATTATAACGTAGTGGATAACTTTTCTTTCAAAATAAGAGATTCATTCAATTCATCCAAAACATACAAAACATATTTTTTTTTTTACAAAATACCATCTCAAACTATTTAGTTAAACAATTTATAAACTTTGTTTTAAAACATTTATACAAAACATATTTTCATGAATCAACCTATTGGTAAAAATCACCACGCAACACAAGCGCTTGTTGTAGCTATGCTCCTCAGCTGCAGTTCCACTATCAGTAGTCAATGTTCTCTTCGTTCACGTCACATTCCTCACCTATATCACAAGATTTATCTATGAGTCTAATGCTCAATAAAAGATAAAAAAATTAGTGACAATGATGTGCTCGTATTATGCTATTTTATACAAATATGCATTTTCTGTTCAGTCTTTCTTTTCTGTAACATAATAGTCAAGCTGCTGGGGTACATTAGTCTAAGGAAGAGTGATACTATTTGGTTCACCTTATATGAGACAACCAACTCAAATCCTCCAACCCACAGTGTTTATCTATGTTTATTTACTTTGTTTTCTATCTATCAATTATAAACATATGTATGAAAACATTTTTGTACACTTTCTTGAAAATCATGATGCATGAAATACGCACATGAACATAACAATGCATTTGAACATAACAATGCATATCATCTTCTAAAGAAAAATCCTATAACATGATAACATATCACATTTTATTATTTATCATAACATGTCAATATTAAGCAACCAATTGATCATAATAATATTCTTATATAAAATGACATATCAAACAATGTCACAACCCAAATACTATACACAACATTTCAACCAAAGTCATAATCCTATCCTAGCATCTTGTGATGTAGGTCAAAGAGGCAAAAAAACGTGCAATATCTCTTAACTTGTGCTCTTAAGACACTCACAACAACTTAACAAATATCCCCCTTGAGTTTCAAAACCTAAAACATGATAAGTTTCATGCTAGTATCCATTCATATCCTTATAACTTAAAACATACAAACATTTCTTTCTCCTCACTGTTTTTAACCAATCTTTGAAAATTCATAATTCAAACTATACACGTTTATTCAATCTGTCTTTCATTCTTTTTTAAAGAAAATATTTTTCATGAATGCATGAAACATATAAGTAACATAATGAATCTAACATGCATGAACATAACAGTAAATATATCCTCGATCAACATCTCAATATAAATAGTAATGACAATCTACCATGCAAGAACATAACAGTAAACATATCATCGATCAACGTCTCAATATGAATGGTAATGACAATCTAACATGCATGAATATAATAATAAACATATCCTTGATCAATGTCTCAATATGAATAGCAAGCAAACGATAATCATATCATCGATCAACATAATTCAAACTCTTCCGCAAATGCTAATGCTCCCATGGAGACTCCAACGTTGCTGCGAATTTAATAAATCTAATGATGATGTTTCACTTCGTCCAAAACCTATCGCTGACATTAATCTATCCGCGAAAGCGAATGCTTTCACTCTAATACTATTGACCGAGACTTACTAATCCAAACGATATCATTTTCCTCACTTAAAACACTATTTCAAACACAAACACAACCACGAAAACACACTATCTTGAATGACATATTTTCCTTTCGTGGAAGAATCTTTTCCTAATTCAACGACTCATACTTTTTCTGCTAAACTGAATCCTACGATCCAACACTGTTCTGCGTCCAAGCAGCATGCAACTTTTCCACGGAAGAACCTTTTCTTAAATCCGACAATCCATGTTCTGATGCACCACGGGGCTCAGTTCCTAGAGCCGAGCCAAGGAGATCATTAACCCCTTTTACTTCCTATTTTACATGCCAAAGGGCACTTGAAGGACTTTAAGATGACCCAAGCCATGAGGATAGAGCAAGGACAAAGCATCTCATCACTTGGACTATCCTTGCTCCAATTGGTCATCTAGAAAACCCGAGAAGCAGATTGAGGAGTCTGAGGCTTAAGGAGGACCTCTAGTTGAAGATATGTTCCTCTAGCATTACTTTATCTTTTACTGAAATATTAGTATTTGAATGTATTTTAGTTGTTATGTTGGATGTTTGGATTTTGGATTTGTAGTGTGCTCAGCTAGTGTGCTAGCCGAGCACCCACGCTAAAAATTTCCTTTTCAAGGGCATTTTTGCAATTTTTTTAAGGGAAACTCTTAAGGAGGTATTTAAGCTTCCTTAAGGCGTCCCTAAGAAGATAATTTTGAATTAAACTCAGCTGAAGCAAATCGTAACACCCCGACTTTTTATATCGGGGTATTACTGAGGACGTAGTCAGAGCTTTAAGTCAAGGGGGTATTTCTGATAACGTTTTTCCCGTATATGCAATGTAAATTAAGGATGGAGTGACTAGAACATTACATTGTGTATTTCTACGTGTCATTTTATAATGTGTATTTATGGGGTAAGTGTTGTGGGATGAGAGCTAGATAGGGAAAAAGGTGAGGAAAGGCTATTCTGGGCATTTCTGGATGCCTGCGGACGATATAAATCATCTGCAAGTGCATTGCGTGGCATCCTTGACGATTGGGACGCACAAGGATGGGAATTTGCGTCCTGATGTGTCTTGAAGTCGACTTTCGGACGCATGTAGATGACTTGCGGACGAGGCGTGTCGTCTGCAAGTGCATTGCACGTCGCCCCTTAGCCTTAGGATGACTCAGGACATGGTTTTGCGTCTTGACCTCACTGTTGTCTTACAGTTCCAGACGCATGCGAACGAGTGCGGACGTAAATTAGCTGCGTCCGATTTGAATCTGTCCAACTCCTGGAAACTATCGGATGCATGCGGACGGGTATGGACGTGGCTTGGCCTCATCCGGATTGAATCTTTCCAATTTGTGGACATATTTGGACACGTCCGAATGCTGGTTGCGGGCGGTACGGAATGGGTGAGGACGCCATTTCTCATCTGTGGCCACGATTTTTGCCTTGGGAATTTTATTCATGCAAACGAATGCAGACGAGACCAGAGCGTCCGCAGTTGTCCGAAAGTCTCCAGTTTAGCGTAAAGTAGGGGTTAAAATGATAAAATCTTGTCATGTAGTCCATAACTCCGTGATCTCTGGACAGGAAAATCCCCTCTAAACTAGGTCGCCAACCTACCCTACTGGAGCCGCCCTTCTCTCTGCCCTCCAGCTATGGTTTGTCCCCTCCTCCTTCCAGGTCAATTCCTCACTTCTCTACCATTTCTTTAGTCTTGAGTTTCCTTTCCCTTTTGGTGAGAGAAGTGGGTTCTAGAGAGAAAGAGAGTGACCATGGGAGTGAGGGTCCGAGAGAGAGCTTCTGAGTGAGAAGGAATTGAGTGCTAAGTGGAAACGTGCGTGAGCTAACGTGTTGTAGAGCTCAAGCTGCGGTGATCTGGAGCTACTATCCTCGTTGGAGTTGTTGGAGCTACGTGAGCTGTGGAGTGTTGTCCATGCTTTGTGTCTTTGTTAGTGGTAAGGAAATAGGGGTGTCTTGGCCAGTGACGGTCCTACACCACAAGTAGAGTGCGTGAGTGTGCTATTTGTTGTTGATAGTGTTGAATGTTAATACTCTGTCGATTTTTGTTGGTTGTTCCCTCTGCTAGTGTTGTTTCCCTTTGTGTGTTAGTTTCCTGCAATTTTATGTGTGTTGCTGCAAATTCCTGTAAATATTTCCTTGACTTCATATGAGTTATGTAATTGATAGTGATGAAGGTGATGAATGTTGAATGCGTAACGGTAAATGGTTATGTGAAGTCTGGAAATGAGCTAAAAGTTGCATCCTGTTAATGGATGGTTACTTGATGTTTCCTTATTAACTATAATCCTATTATTTCCTTCATTATTGTTCTGCCATCATCTGTTCGTTTTACTTCCTTAATCTAATATGCTTACTTGTTAACCAATTTAGTTAAATGTTAATCGATAAATGCTAATCCATTGAGTATGCTAATGACTTTAGTTAAATAATAATCAAATGAGCGTGTTAACCCATTTAGTAGTCCAAACATGTAAACAATTTTTGATTAATCTAAGCATGCAAAAAATTTGATTAGTCTAAACACATGAACTAACTAACTTGTCTAATTACCTAATTAGCGATAATTAATTAGAATATGTTTAGGTAAGTGTTGTTATTTCTTGAGCATATAAATTGACTAATAAGTAACTACTGACATGTTTAATTAATTAACTAGCATGTTTAATTAATTAACTAGCATGTTTAGATTAATTAACTAGCGTGTAATTAATTGACTAGCTTATTAATTGTAATTGGTAATCTTTTGATTGAACCTGTATTTAGTTTGGATAACTAACTAGCTTAATAGTTGTAATTGTCTTGGAGCATGTTAATTAATCTAATCAATTAACTCATCGTTAATTAACTAATTCGGGCATATTTAACTAGTTGTTTAATTAATAACTGATCCTTGAACATGTTAATTAACTTATTAGTGAGCATGTTAATTAACTTGTTGAGCATGTTTACTGAACTTGATGCATGTCAATTAAGTAAAACAATTAACTGACTAGAATAATTAACTAGACAAGTGTGTTAATTAACTAGACTTGAACACAACTAGTGAAGTATGTTTAATCAACTTGCTATGCATGTTTAATCCTTTAAACTATTAAAAGTATGTTTAACTTACTAGCATGTTTAATTAACTAACTAGCATGTTTGTTAAATACCTAGGTTATGCCATGTAATTGTAATTAGTATGTTTAATATAATTAGCATATTTAATTAATTAGTAGCATGTTAATTAACTAAGTTATATTAGCATGTTTAATTAATTAAAGAAAATAATGTTAGCATGTTAACTAACTAAGTTATGCCATGTTTAAGCAACTTATTAACTATAACCAATCCGAGTATGTTTAACCAAGTAATCAACTAATCTGAGTAGTGTTGAATGCCTTTATTGATATTATGCACATTGTCTTTTCTGCAATTTCATTTACTGTAATTTATATATTGATGCTTTACCTTATTAGAGAATAATAGTGAAGATGAAGGAAAGAGGAACTAAGCATGAGTGAACTAAGAATATCATTGACTATGTGAATAGATGTTTTATATTCCTTTGTTATTGTCTTCTTGGTATTGTTTATAATCTTGTTTATAATTATGTTATTTTCTACTAAATCTAAGCATGATTAGTGAACTAAGATAACAGCATGTAATTAATTTGTGAGCATGTTGAATTACTAGGATGACTAATAATGGTAATCCCCCTTGAGCATGTTAATTTCTGTATTCCCTCGCTATTTGATCTCCTTATGTGCTTCGTTGTTTCCAATTCAATATTATAATTGTTCTCTGTGGTGCGTTTTCTATTATTGTTATTCATTCTATGTGCAATTTCAATTATAGTTTGCTTTCAATTACTTTCTTTTGTATGCGCACTTCAATTATTGTTAATGATACGTTATAAAGCATCAGGCATCATGTTAGGATGACAATGTATGGTCATGCATCATGTTAATAGAAACCTAGAGTGCCGCCGGGGGTGGTACTCAAGCATACATAAGTGAGGTCAAATGTTAAGGAAAATGGAAGGAAATGGGGAGTTGGGGGTGGATGCGTAGCGGGTCTAGTCTGCAACTAGGCGAAGCCCCTCCCTCGTAAGGTACGAGAGTTCTAGTTCCAAGTAAAAGGTTAGATCTAATCCACTATACCATCATGTTAATAGAAACCTAGAGTGCCGCCGGGGGTGGTACTCAAGCATACATAAGTGAGGTAAAATGTTAAGGAAAATGGAAGGAAATGGGGAGTTGGGGGTGGATGCGTAGCGGGTCTAGTCTGCAACTAGGCGAAGCCCCTCCCTCGTAGGGTACGAGAGTTCTAGTTCCAAGTAAAAGGTTAGATCAAATCCACTATACCATTGCAAGAGAAAATCCTCAAATATCCAGCTTGAAGTACGAGTAACGAATGAATGGATTAAAGTAAAGTAATGAACGAACGAATGACTTAATGAAAAGATTGGTTTGGGTGGCCCCATTCCAAAAGGACTAAAGAGAGACATATCACGTTGCATTAAATTCTTTTCCTTACTAGGCCTTTGGGCTTACAGTTTACTTGTGGTGTAGGTGTAGGTACTTGTATGCGTGAAACAAATGCACAGAATTAGGAGTCAATGCTAAAGATGACAAATAAATATTAAACCAGGGATAAAGGATTTGCACATGAAGGAGCTTGTAGTTAGCCAGGCTAAGTGAGTAAAAGAGAAAATGGTTTGTAATTAAAGTGTATTTAATTTTTTAGTGTCAGTAGAGCAAAACAAATGATTTTATAAATGATTTACGCTTCCGCAATGTTTTAAATAAATGATTTTATAATGCTTCTGCTATGTTTTACAAATGATTTTATAACTGTGACATTTCACAGATTCACAGTATACCACGGTTTGCGAAATGTTAGTAGCGGTCTGGTTTAGACGCACTCTGATATTTCTTTCAAAGAATTTTAAATAAAGAGGGTTTTAGCCGTTTTATAAAATTTTCAAATTTTAGCGAATTTTCGAAGGAAAAATGAAACCGGGTCGTTACACAAATTCATTTGGAGGTTTCCCTCTCAAACTCGTGGTTACTTGCCTAGGGTTTCATCTTAAGCTTGTGCCAAAAATTGTTTCTCTCATTGTTCTTGTTTTGGTCTGGGAGAGAGATCTTTATACTAGACCCTCCTTCATCTCTTTCAGAGGTGTTTCCAAGCATGAGGATCTAGAAGACCAAAGGAAAACAAGGTGGAGTGATTTCTTGCTCAATAGACCCATTGAAGTCGGTATTACCAGTTCTAGTTATTATCCGAATAGCTAGTAAGTTTGTTGCAACTTTTTGTTAGTTGTGTTACAATTTTGATTCTGAAAATTTGGGATTTGATCTTTATTGGATTGAAGCAGATTGTGTGAAATTTGAGCTTAATTGGACACAGATTGGTGATTGTGTGTCATTTTCATTATAGTATCCGAAACTATAATTTTACTTGCACCCTTTCGGGCAGTGGGGTTGCTTCAGCGTAACTTCTGCATCTGTACGATTTTAATTGTGATTTTTGGTGAACATTTCTTTTCTATTAGTTTGGCATTCCCTCCAAAATTTGTCTCAATTGGATCACTAGAACGAAAGTTAGAGCATTTTCAAATCGGGTATTCTGAATTTGTTTTCCTTGGTGTCTCTTCGGGCAGTCCAGTTCCATTAGCATAATTTCCTCCTTGCGGCTAATTGGATTGTGATTTTTGTTGGAGGTCTTTGGCTCTGTTATTTCTATGTTCCCTCTAAGTTTCCCGTCAATTGGTTCTCTGGAGCGAAAGTTATTACCATTTCATTTCGGGTGCACAGTTTTGAAGTAAACCGCCAACCACCCCTTCCACCATTGTTGAACATTGGCACCCTGTGGTCTGTCATTTTGGAATCAGAGCACAAGTGCCCTATTTCTTCTTGATATTTTCTTTCTATTGTGTTGATATTCTATTGCTAAGATGATGCCAAGAGGTGTAGCATATTCTACACAGAACTGAGAAGCAAAAAGGCAAGCATCCATTCAACAATCACCTATGAGACGTGAGTCTAGTTGTCGACGCCGGTTTGATGAGATAAAAATTTTGATGCGACACATAGCTCAAAAGCTATAAGAGGTACAAGAATAGCATCTTAAGACTCTTCAAATACCAAGTCCATGGGGAGAAGTGGAGGAAATTATTGAAGAAGTTATTAGAGATGAAACCGAGTTGGGAAAAGAACTTGGTTTTTAAGAGTTGCATAGCCTAAGTTGCTCCAACCAAACTCTTACGGTTTTAAAAAAAATTGAAGGGCTACTTCATCAAGAGGAATGTAAAGATGACTCCCTGGCAGCCACTAATGAAGAAGAAGAATTGAAAGAAGAACTTATGTATGCTCATAAGGGTTCATTATTCTTGATGGAGTCTCCAATGAGTGAGGAATATTGTCCAAAACAAGAAATCTTCCAAGTTGTCCAAGTTGATTATAAAGAGAGTAAAGAAGAGTTATTAACAGCAACTAAAAAAGGGAAGTTAACACATGAGGAGATGTTTTATGCTCAAGATGAACCTCTCCGTGTGGTGATTCAATGCGATGTAACTCTATAAACCCGAGAGAAGAATGTCAAAGGGAACAAAATTTTCTTACCCAAAGTTTGAACAAGGACAAGGTTAGTTCTTTGAACATTGATAAAATGAACTATTTTTTAATATGACTTCCATGCATATGATTGAGAAGATTGGTGTGGAACCTTTGTTGCAACCGAAACACTACATTATAAAATATGATGAAGGAGAAACAAGAAAAATAGTTGGTGCAATGTTAACAAGGTACGTATATTAAATAAGTTGATTACGTGGCTTTTTAAAATTGGATGGATCAAAAATTTTGGTGATGATAATTCTATTCAATCCCTTTGTATGAGAAATATTGATAGTGTGGCTGATGTTGATTTCTTTAATTTTGATGAACAATTTTTGGATAAAGATGCTGACTTGGGTTGTGGGATAGACAATTTTGATATGATGATTGAAGACTTTTTTGTTATTATTTTATATGGACACTCTAATATGAAAGAATTGACTCATGGTGTCAACAAATTTTTCCCATTTGATCCGAGTGGACGATATTTGGGTGAACCTATGAAAGAGTTGTTCTCGGGGCAACGCGTACTTAAAGATATTCACGAGATTGTGGAAAGGTGGACTAGGTTGTTACTTTCTGCACATAGCTCTTTCATTCCAATGAATTTGACAATGATTTTTAAAGGAGAGTTTCCTCACTTATAAAAGTTTGTGCTATCAAAATTGCGTGCAAGAAGTCGTTGAATGGCACTAGATATTACTATTACAAGTTCTCTTCAAAAAAATTGCCATTTCGAAAAATCATTCTTGCCAATCCGCACAGGTTTCATTGTTTCTATCACAACTTCTTATTCCCTTAGAATTTGATTTTGAGTTTTGAGGGGTTGTTTTGAACTTATACAGTGGTGGACTGTACAAAAATCAAGCCTAAATTCCACCAATTAGCCTATTTTTATTTTTGTCGAAATTGCACTAATTTCTTCAAAGTCTGAGTTTTTGCCCTTGTGCAATTATGAGTTTCATGGTGCATCATTTGGTTGATGGAAACGAAATACAATTGCAAAATGGAATATGATTTATAATAAAGCTTCAAATCAAGGGTGTAAGAATGTTGTTGAATAAGAAAAAGACGAGGAGCGTCAAGCCTTGGATTTTGAGGTCAAATTCTCAATCACCCGGGGAGGATGATGAACCACGGGGCCCAGTTCCTAAAGCCCGGGCCAAAGAGATCACTAACCCCTTTTTACTTCTTATTTTATAGGCCAAGGGGCACTTGAAGGACTTGAAGATGACCCAAGACATGAGGATAGAGCAAGGACAAAACATCTCATCATTTGGACTATCCTTGCACCAATCGGCCATCTAGAAAATCCGAGAAGCACATTGAGGAGTCTAAGGCTTAAGAAGGACCTCTAGTTGAAGATACGTTCCTCTAGCAATTTGACATGTTTATTTACTTTATATTGTACTGAAATATTAGTATTTGAATGTATTTTTGGTTGTTATGTTGGATGTTTGGATTTTTGACTTGTAGTGTGCTCAGCTAGTGAGTTAGCCGAGTACCCACACTGAAAATTTTGCTTTCAAGGGCATTTTTGTAATTATGTTTTTAGGGCAACTCTTAAGGAAGCTAATTTTCAGCGTTGCCCTTAAAGTTGCCCTAAGAAGCTAATTTTGAATTAAACTCAGCTGAAGCAAATTCGTTTGGAGGTTTCCCTCAAACTCGCGGTTACTTGCCTAGGGTTTCATTCAAAGCTTGTGCCCAAAATCATCTCTCTCATTGTTCTTGCTTTGGTCTTGGAGAGAGACCTCTATACTAGGCCCTCCTTCATCTCTTCCAGAGGTGTTTCCAAGCATGAGGATCTAGAAGACCGAAGGAAAACAAGGTGGAGTGGTTTCTTGCTCAAGAGACCCATTAAAGTCAATATTACCAGTTCTAGGTATTATCCGACCAGCTTGTAAGTTTGCTGCAATTTTCTATTAGTTGTGTTATGATTTTGACTTTGGAAATTTTGGATTTTGTTCTTTATTGGATTGAAGCAGATTGTATGCAATTTGAGCTTAATTGGATGCAAATTGTGATAGTGTGTCATTTTCATTATAGTATCCGAAACTGTAATTTTACTTGCAACCTTTCAGGTAGTGGGGTTTCTTTAGCGTAACTTCCACGTTTGTGTAATTTTAATTATGATTTTTGGTAAAGCATTTCTTCTTTGTTAGTTTGGTGTTCCCTCGAAAATTTGTTTCAATTGGATCTCTAGAATGAAAGTTAGAGCTTTTTCAAACCAGGTATTCCGAATCTGTTTTTCTTGGTGTCTCTTATGGCAGTCCAATTCTGATAGCATAACTTCCTCCTTGTGGCGAATTGGTTTGTGATTTATGGTGTAGGTCTTTGGCTTTGTGATTCTCTAGAGCGAAAGTTATTACCATTTCATTTTGGGTGCACAGTTTTGAAGTAACTGTCAACCACCCCCTCCACCATTGTTGAACATTGGCACCCCGTGGTGTGTCATGGTTCTTTTGCTAATCTAATCCTACGGTCTAGGCCTCTCCCACACCCAAATAGCATCAAACACTCCAGCGAGAGTATCTTTTTTTTAATCCAACGATCCACGTTTCTTTCACTAAACCAATCAATCTGTCCAACAACCTCTCACATCAAAGACTACTGTAGAGCATATTTTTCCATCCTAATTGATCACAACATTTTTAAACCTCATCCATCGGTCCCTGTTTCATCTAGTTTTACTACACTATATTTTCCTTACTTTTAGAATGTAAAATATTAAACCATCAATTAAATTTTTTTCTTAATCGTGGATTACTACACAATATTCTTTACTAATTCTACGACACTCAACTTTCCTAATTCCTCAATAATTTCTATTTATTTTATTATTTATAAAATAAAATCTTTATTTTAAGTCTCATAATTCAAATATTTTAAATCCTTCATTAAAATTTCCCAATTGACAATAACTAATCTATTTAACTTCTAAATTGTCATATTACATAATTACATGTCAAAATTTCAGGTGTTATATATACCTTGAAATATTATCCTAATAAGACCAACAATGTAATAGATATTCTGAGTTATCGACCTTAATGTTTACTTGTTTGTTTTGTGTTGGACTAATGGGATAGACCTTCATCCATTGATGAATATAAACTATAGTATCAATTTTTTTTTATATAATATGGTAGCAACTCCTACTCCTTATGTAGCATGTTAAAAAATGGAAAAGCTTGTTGATGAACTTAAGGAGAGATTTGAGCATAATGATTGAGAGATCGGTGCTAATGGACCTTTGTTAGCAAGGGCAGAATAGTAGTGCCAGGTGATTGGGATTTGAAACAAGAAGTTTTAGTTAAAAACTATAAGTTGGGATTTGATATTTTATTCTAGTAACACAAAAATGTATAGTAATGTGTATGTAAATGTTAGTGGACTAGCATGAAGCAAAAAATAGTATAAAATGTGATTAGATTTCAGACCTTGTACCTATTTATGGCTGAGCATTTGACACTGCTAGATTTTTATAGTCTTTGTTTGTTCTAGAGTGAAAATGGGATATAATAACCATTAACTTATTGACTGGATTACCAAAAACTGTGCAGAAGATTTATTATTGAAGTTAATTGTTGATTGGTTGACTAAATCTATACACTTGGTTACAATGAGGATGAAATACTTTTTGTTTTAGTTGACAAATTTATATGTAAAGGACAACGTTCAAATTCACATATTCCAACCAGTGTTATGCTTAGTTAAAACTTCTAGTTTACAAGTAAGTTTGGAGAGTTCTCTAAAGTGGGCATTGATTAAAACTTAAGTACAATGCATCATCCTTAGATTGGTGGATAGTCTCAGCGTACAATTCAGATTCCTGAGGACATGTTTAGGTCATGTATTCTGTATTTTAGGGATAGCTGGGTGAATAATTTTCCATTGGTGGAATTTGTTTATAATAATAGCTAGACTAGTATCGGTGTTTCGTTGTATAAAGCATTATATGGGAGGTCATGCCCAACATTGTTATGTTGGGTTGAGGTTGAGAAACATGTAACTCTCAGGGTCAATTTGATTCAAGAGATGACTGAGAAGACATAGATAATTAATGAATGACTGAGAATAGTTCAAAATTGGCAGAAAATTTATGCAAACCTTTTGATGAGAGAGATTGAATTTAAGGCTGATGAATTTGTATTTTTAAAGGTTCGCCAGTGTTGTGGTATTAGCCTCTAATGTATAAAGGACAAGTTGGGTCTCATATATATTGGCCTCTTTCAGACTATTGAGTGAGTTGGTTCAAAGGCTTATTGGTTAGATTTAACATCACAATTGAGTTATGTTCATAATATTTTCCATGTTTCTATGCTAAGAAAATATGTTTATGATCAATCACATGATATTTTCTAGATCATCTTGGAAGATATATCTTATGAGGAGGAGTCTGAGAGAATATTGAACCATTAGATAAGAGTTCTACACCACCATGAGATTCCTTCGGTTTGAGTTTAATGGAAGAACCAGAGCAAAAAAGAAACTACTTAGGAGATCGAGTCGAAAACAATGGCAAAGTACCCCAACATATTTGTTGAAATTTTTGAAGTTGTTCTGAATTTCGAGAACAAAATTTCTAAGTGGGGGAGAATGTAACATCTACCACTTTTAAAGTAGGTAAATTATTTATTTTAATTAATAAAATTAATTTAGTTGAGGCCGTTACAAAATTGAAGAAATTCCTTCCCTATATGGTTATGATATCTCTTCATCATATCGCCATTCATCTCTCTTTTATCTTGGGGTCATCAGACTATTGAGAGAGTGGAAATCTAGGAATTATACTTCTGCAGATTCGCTAGAGTGACACTGTTAGCTATCAAAGTTAAAGGTATGTTAAAAGCCAAGTTTGGCTGTGTTGAAAATTGATTCAAGTACTACAAAGAAATTCTGAAATTTGTTCAGATTGTTTAGGACGTTAGAATTTTGATCTGGCAGTATCAGATCAACAAAGAAGATCTCAGATTTGGAAAGGTTAGTAGCAAACCAACCTTGATTCTCGAAAATTGTTAATTGTTAATTTGTTAATTTGGTTTGATTATTAAAGATTTGAAATTTTGGTTTTTAACTAAAATTGATAGATAATAGAGTTTGATTTACGCATGAAAACATGTTTTGGAATGTTTAAGATTGATTATAGCTTGATTAATGGATAAAAAACAGAGTTTTCCAAAGTTCGAGGATGACTACTTGACATAGGAATAAACAAGGGTGCATGAATTGTAATACCCCTTTGTTGATGTATTAGATTTGGATAAGTGATATATATGAATATTATACCATGTTGCATGGCGGTACG
The DNA here is from genome assembly GCA_022433065.1 of Begonia loranthoides. Classification (NCBI taxonomy): domain Eukaryota; kingdom Viridiplantae; phylum Streptophyta; class Magnoliopsida; order Cucurbitales; family Begoniaceae; genus Begonia; species Begonia loranthoides. The sequence goes on along the minus strand of CM039470.1, from coordinate 21,257,551 downwards.
CATTAAATTATGCTTGGAAAGTGTAAGGTTAATATTGCAAAAAAATCTAAGTGTGAAATTTAAGAAAAGTGTGTACAGGCGAGTTTTTGGATGTGTATTTCTCGTCCGGAATCGGGCGCGGACGACACGAATGAGGAAGAAATGAATCTGTACAATTTTGTTGAGTTTTCAAAAGGGTTCGGACGGCGCGAACGGCGCGGACATGGAAGAAACGAATCTGTACAAATTTTGTTGAGTTTTCATATACGTCTTTCTCATTCGAAATCGATTTTGGACGACTGATCTCGTCTGAAAAGTTAGAAAATCTGCGAGACCCGTTTATATTCCTTCTTCTCTCTCTTCCGATTTCGTAAACCACTCAACAAACTCTCTCCCCAAACTCCCCTGTAGCACGTCCAGTCCTTCCCCATAGGTGTGGAAGCTTTTCCATGTGATGTTGTGCCATTGGACCTTCTCTCCTTGGATTGGGCAATGGCCATCTCCCTTCCTGCAACTTATCCCCTGCAGCTCTCTCTCTTTCGTCTATAAGAGGTAAGCCTTGTATTCTTCTTCACTCTAGCATTAGAAAATACAAAGTTGTGAGTGTAAGGGAAATTGCTGAGTATGAAGTAGCTTGGTGAGTGAGTGTGAAGGAGTGTGTGTTTAGTAGAACAATTGGTGTGTTGTTCTAAGTGGTGCTGTAAGGAACTGTCCACCGTGAAGGTAAGAACTAATTTATCGATTGAGTTGTGGATCTTCAACAGTTTTGGTCAAGTTGGTTATGAGTATTTTAACTTAATCTTTATTGCCATATTTGCTTAGGAAATATTGAAAGTTTGGAAGGATAGTGGGTACACTTTGGCTGCTGTTCTGCTTGTGCTAAATCACCGGGAATTTGAGGTAAGAACTGGAATTGTAATTGGCCAAATGAGGCTCTACATTACGGGTTTTGTATGGTTTTGATTTGCTTTGGGATTTTCTAAGTTTTGTTTAAGTTACTAGAAATCGGAACTATTATGCTTTTACATAGACAGTCAATACATAGACTTTACTCTTAAATGACAAGCATGGATTTTGGAATCTAATAGTGGGGAGTACAAAGGAATAGACTTAAGTGTGCTGTTAATGATGGTACTGTTTACTTTGATACTATAGTTGAAGTTCTTGTAAGTATCATCGTTTGAGCATGGACTTAATCTGAATGTTGTGAAACATGGATTTAGAGTATTGTAAACTATTCTCCTGCTCATGTTTAGTATCATTGTATTGAAAGCATGCTTGTAATGCGGTTACTTGAATTAAATTGGGAAACCTGCATATGGTAGTGGAAATATAGTTGGAGTGAACCTTGCGAATGGATTTAGAGTTGTTATTCCTGCTTATGACTGTCAATAAATGAACCAACAATTGACATTGCCCTCGTCTTGCATAAATGTGAAAATGCTTACGTTAGTTTCACTTGTTTTGCTAATAGTAAAAATGATGATGACTACGATGAATTCTGCCTGCCAATTGATGGATGTGTTTCTTTCGTGCACTTATATGTTGTTTTCTATGATTTATTTTGTGGCATTTCATGCATCATCCTAGGATTTATGAAATTGTTTACATATTGTATGTCATCCCAATATATGTAAATAGTCATGTGGGGGTTGGGAGAATTAGGGATGGTTCCCCGTGATGACACCCCTATTGGAGTGCTTACTCCCATGTAGGAGGTGGTGAGGTACGGTTAAGTCACGGGAACCATAAGATTCTCAATTCTCTTGTTCTGAATCCCCAATGTTTTCAACAAAAGTGTATGGGTATGACATGTAGTGACACCCCTATTTTTGTGTTTCCTCGTCGGAGATACGGTTAAGCTACTTGATCAATTGACTTACCCATCACCCCGGTTCACAGATGAGATACAGATCTTCTCTATAATGCATTGTATGGTCACGCTTGTCATTTACATTGCATTTGAATTCTGATTCTTACTAGACGTTAGACTCATTGTTTTCCCCGTAATGTAGGTGACTATTATAATTAAATGACGTACCAGTGGAGGAGGAGGCGTTCTAGGATGACCCCTCGTGTTATCAACCGATTTGACCTGTCGGGTGTGGCTCACATGATTGCGATATGTTGGTATTTTGGATAATTTGGTATTTTGATATCTGTACTATTTTGAATGTTACAAATGATTTGTAACCAGAACTTTTGGGACTTGATAAAATATTTGGAAATCATGTTTTGAAGCCCCATTGTTTATTCCCCATAGTTTACTTTGATGTGTTTTCTTTAAATGATTTTCGAATTGTTGAATAAATTAAACAAAAAAATTTATATGACGGATTTTAAAAATAAGGAAAAACAGTCCACCAAAAAGGTGATAGAATAATCGACAGTTAAGGACTAGTCGACTGCTCCTTGGAGGGGTTGGCTAGACTAGAAATCGGTTGACCGAGTTGATTGATCAGATACTCCTGGGGTCAACCAAAAGGTTAGATTCTTCTGGGATTACTTTTGTAAGGCCTCTAAGTTGGTTCTTGTATCCCAGAGGATTCCAATAGACTTTTGAAGATCTAGAAAAATATACTAATCAATACATATATTGATTGGTTCAAAAACTTGATGCAAAATTGGGACTATTTTGGATTTTGGATATTTGGGCTAGACTTCGATAGACACAATTGAAGTAGAGATTTATTTTATGTTCAGCATTACATTGTTTGATAAACATTATTTTGAGACGTGTTCTTATATAAAATGATGTTTCCATTCTACGACTCATTGGTTTTCATATTATATATGTATTTTCACTAGACATGTTTCTAGTCGAGTATGCATATTATTTTCATTGATCTTCGAAGTCATATGAACCAAATTTGATCGACCAATGTAGGGGTTTTATTTTCGTTGCGCACATTTGACCGTTAGAGGGTGTTTGTTTATTGTTAACTAGAATAATGAGACAACTGTATGTGCATATCCATGAGCGCAAAACTCTAAACTCGATCAAGGTCAGATTGAACTCGATGTTTTTTTAGTTGTTATTTCATTTACCTTTGAATGACTCTTGTGAGTGAGTCTTAATATTATTTTAGTTCAGTGTACTCCTTATTTGGAGATAGTGTTTTGCATTATAGTGTGTTTTATATCGCAAAGATTAATATATTTTGAACCTTTATTATTACACTATCTAATGTCACTATTGGTCCTTGTGGGTTTGGTTTATCACAATTATTTTGGGTCTTGGTTTTTATTATTACTTGAAACTCTCACTGTTAATTGGAATATTTAAAGTTAAGAGTCGAAGGGTTCTATTAGTTCACTGGTAGGATCGTTTTCCATTTTGTCTTTGGTCCCTCGCGGGACGTGGCCACTTTTGGAATGTAACAGATGAAAATTTATCGAGTAGTACAATATTATTTATTTTAAGTCAAGATTTGTGTAGTTTTCTTGAATTTTACTACGAAATATCCAAACAACATCATATAATATATAATATGAATTGTTTTGACACCTACAAACTCAATGTCAGTGACCTGTTCAAGCGTGTGATGTAATTTTTGAGCGGCTACGACGACAAGATAAGAGTGGTTTTAACTTTTAAACAAGGCAGACCAAGTTGATAAAAGTAGCAAATCAAATATCTGCTAAAGTGGGTTTTTATCAAATGACTGTATCTTTGCTGAACCTTTAAGTCGATGAGTCTATGGAACATTAATGTGTGGTCGCTAGGAGTAGTCTTAAAATACTGCTGAGGTTGTTCGCATTCATGTAGCTCCCTGCTTCTTTGAATTATTTGTTGGTTTGAATTTGAATTGTTTTATGGGGTATGAATTAAATTCTGGAGTGGACATTTCTTAGCTGTGCTTCAGCTCTTTCAACGACAAACCAATAAATGAAGTTGCTTCTGGTCCTACTGGAAAGGAGGTTTTTGAAAGAGAACACAATGATCCACCTACTGATTGGAAAGACATTCCAAGACGAGTTGAGTTTTTAGTCCTTTTTAGTACTTAATATTAGGGTCTTGTTAGTGGGTAGAGGATAAAAAAGATGACAGCATTTACTGCCACTAAAGTGTCTTGTAATTCTTATTTTACTATACAAAAATTGCTACAGCTTGAAATGGGGTCTCCTCGAAAATAGTGAGTGATATGATACTTAGAAATTGAATTATAATTGGAAAAAAAAAATGTAAGTGACATATCAAATTTATCTAAAAAATGTCTTGCAAAAAAAAAAAAAAAAACATGAGGAGAAAATAAAATTACTATGAAGATTAAATTACAACTGCGAGTTTGACAACTTTAATTTACATGTATTTATAGAGAAAAAAAAACTTCTAAAACTAAAATTCACAACATAAACATACTAACTTAACACAAATAGAATTTGGGTCACACCGACCTTTAATAAAATCAAAACCAAGATTCAAAAATATTAGACTTAACACATAAGTCCAATAGAAAAATATAATAACAAAGCCTAAAATCTATGCAATACATGTAAACACATGAGCAATGCAGAAGTACCCAACAAAAATAAATGATACTTTGATATCTCACCACATAAACTCACTCTAAAATAAATTTACTCAAATAAAGATGACTTGCTCCCTCCTACTTTCATAATTTCAATCGTTACGTTTAATTTTTAAAGAGTCATTTTATATTGAGATGAATATATTTAAAAAATAATAATATACTAATATATAATATGTAGTAAGTAATAAATAATATCATCATTATTACAGTATAAAATATCAGCAAAAAAGAGGTAACTCATAAGGCCCGAACATCAGTGTCATTGGCGTATCATCAAGAAAATCATAACGTAATAAATAATAATATCGATCAAGTTTAAGAATTTTCACTTAGGAATACATCATTATAATTTTATTTATAACATATTCACATAATCGATAAATATATACTCTAACATTAGTATGTGCACAATAAACAACCAAATCACTAAAGGGTCAAACAAACTTGATACTCACGTTTTTAAGCACAACAATAATCAAATTTATGCACAAAAATAAATGTGAAGAAAAATATACATAAATAATAAAAATTAACATGTCATGAATATAAAACGTTATTAGTATTTCATATATAACTCAAAAGAAGATTTTCAAAACCATAAAATGTATAAATCAATATAATAAATAAATGATCATGTGTATCTCTCAACTCTATTGAAATCTGTAAACCGAGGATCTAGTCCAACCTTGAATTCTCAATACTTTTAGTCAAACTCTCATCTATGCACTTATAAAATTCCTGAACTAATTGTTAGATCTCATAATGGGAATAGAACCCAACTCATAGACCTATAATTACTCAAACTCTAATTCAACCACCAAATAGTTGCATTTTGACACCCAATTTCCTATTAGAGCTGCGGTTCCAAGTCATGCACGCCACGACACACGGGCGAGTCGCTAGCCCCACAACCCTGACTTTTTTGTGCCACATCTCTTGAAATTTCTAAAAATTACCCTCAACATCATTGGGCTGATGCATAGCCTCTCTTGGCTTCATGAAAACTCGGGTTTCCTTCAATTTCCTAACATAAAAAAAAGTATCAGCAAATTATTACCATTTTTGTTCAATGTAATTGAACAAAAAAGATGACGAATATGAGTTGCTGAAATGCAACTTAGCCTCAAAGATCCCTTGATTATGTCATAAATCGTCACATTAGCATTGTCAATAATCATAATTTTGCTTTCTGAAGCCTCTTTTCCCTTTGGGCGGTCGTCTCTTGGGCAGTCGTCGCTTCCTTTTTCCACCAAATGAAAAAGCTTATGCGTCTTAAATAGGGATGATCCACGCCCATTAAAATGAATCCCTCATGGCCAGGTTATAATAACGTGACCTATTGTACATTTAATGTGACGAGACATTAATTTAAATTGAAATAGCATACTTGATGTTAATTGAACTACATTTTTAGTGTAGCAACTCATATCAAAACCTTAAGAAAGGTTCATAGTGTAAAAATATCTAAAATTTTCTTCTGAAATTTTTTTTGCACAGTAAGTTTTTTTACCGGCCAAAATAAAATTCGAGTTATTGAATCCTAACAAATATGGTAGAGGCAACTCTTTTATTTGGATTTGACCACAACAAATTTGTGTGTATATTATTTTCTATATGGTGCTACAAATTTAGTGTTATCAATACCTTAATCTTAGAATATTGCATTTATTCCATGGTGATACTCGAAACTTACAAACGTGGGGGTTATGTGTTTTTCTTACATGTAAATGAATCTATGCAGCGGCCCCCACCAACGTCTCATTGACAATTTGGAAGATGAATATGCAAAGGTTCACTTAATCCCAAGTTTTTACTGTCACCTAATTCATTTTTTAATTATTTTTTATAATATCTTTCACCCTCACACAATAATATACTAATAAAATGTGCCAAACACTAACCTTCTAATGTTAGTAATTGCGAGTGTTGTAACATCAAATTATGTGTAAACTTGATAACTTGGTACGTAATAAAGTTAGATGTAAAGTCACATTTTTGTTAGTTTATGACCCATTAAGTTTCTTCATCACCAAGAAACTTAATAAGGTTGTTTAACCATGAAAGCTTTATCACTCTGAAGAAACTCTCGAGACTTCAAAACTTTTTTCTTGTTATTTTTTAAAAAAACTTTATATGTAAAAATTATATTTTTAAAATATACATAACGGAAGTCTTTAAAATAATTATCTTTTGAAATCTAAGCTTAGCAAAACTCAACGTTAATTAAATATTTTTTCACGCTTTATAAAAACCATGCATGAACATAACAGTAAACATATCATTTATCAACGTCTAAATATGAGTAGTAATGACAATCTAACATGAATGAAAATAACAGTAAACATATCTTCCATCAACGTCTCCATATGAACATCAATTACAATCTAACATGTATGAACATAATAGTAAACATATCTTCAATCAACATATCCATATGAACAATAAACAAACAATAATCATATTTCAATCAACAGCCTGTAGGCATCACATCATATCATCATCCAAACATGTCCTCGATCAACAACCAATAGAAATCATATCCTTGAATAATATCACAACGTGAATAGTAAGCAGTAAACAAATCAACAAATAATATCATAAATTCTACCTTACCCTAGCACTTTATGATGCAACCAAATTCTACCTTACCTAGAATTCTTAATAGAGTCTGACTGTTCCTAACCTCTTCCTTGACGTTGACTTTCCCTTCAAATAAACAAAGAGTTAGTTACTATAAGAATAACTCTAAACATTACACACTGTCAAAACTACTTCTGGAACTAAACAGTGGAACCTACCTTGAGAAAGCTAGAGGATAGTTTCACCTGAGAGTTTGAGAGAAAGCTTCTCTCATAGATGGGGTTCTCAAGTGATTAGGGTTTAATCCGAACCCTAATATTTATAGAACTAAAACCAAAAAGCTTTGTGGGATAAAATCCCACAAAATCACATCTAAACTTTTATCTTTTCCAAAACTGTCTAAAGGTCGAAACGTAGCTCGCAAGAATCTGGAAAAACTACTTTAACTTAAACTTGTATGAGTTAAAGTAGACGCACGAATAGCTGTAGCAGACGTCTAGAACAACCTGCTAGACCAATGGCCAACAGCCATATCAGTCCTAAAACTTATATTTGCGTTTGCCAAAGCAACTACAGATGCAAACACTTTCATGGAAGCAAACATTCTCGTGGAAACTCCAGTGTTAATGCGAATTTCTTAAATCCAACGACAACGTTTCACTTCATCCAATAACCTGCCATAGACACAAACCTATCCGCGAAAGCGAATGCTTCTGCTTTAATGCTAATAACCGAGACTCACTAATGCAAACGATGTTGTTTCCATCACTTAAAACACTCCCGCGAACACAAACGCAGTCGCATAAACATGTAATATCCTAAAACGACGACATTCCTAACTTACTTAACTCTCCTGAATGACATCTTTCTCTTTCACTGAAGAATCTTTTCTTAATCCACTGGCTCACACTTCTTTCGCTAAACTAAATCCAATGACTCAACATTCTTCTGTGCCCAAGCAGCATCAAATGCTCCTGCGGAAGAATCTTTCCTAAATCTAACGGTCTACGCTCCTTCTGGTAATTTAATCATATGATCCAACACTCTTCTGCACCTAAACGGCATCAATCGCTTCAGTAGAAACATCTTTTCTTAAATCCAACAATCCATGTTTTTTCCGCGAAACCGATCCAACGACCAGACAACCCCCCACATCAAAAACTTCCACAGAGAATCTTTCTCCATCCTAATTGATCTCAGCCATTTTTAACCCTCATCTAATGGCTCCTAATGCATTTGATCCTTCCTGCACATATTTCCTTAATTCTACAACATAAAATATTAATCCAACAATTTAAGTTTACCTTAACCATGGATTATTATATAATATTTCGTTACTAATTCTAATATATTTAACTTTCCTAATTTCTCAAAAATTCATATTTTATTTTATTATTTATAAAATAAAATCCTTTATTTAACTTTCCTAATTCCCATAATTATTTAATAATTCTACTATTTTAAATCTTTTATTAAAATTTTACAATTGACAATAATTAATGTATTGAATTCTAAGTTGTCGTGTTTACCTAATTACGTGAAAATTCTACGTATTACAACTTTGATGAAATTATTTTAGAGTTAATAATTATGTTAATTAATATAAAGAGTTTATATTAATTAACAAAATATTATTGGAGCTTAAAACTATAAGTCCATCGGTCCCTTCGTCATATTCTATCATTATTCGAATAATAGAAAATTGAACAAAAAAAAGGTTAAATAATTAATTATGAATTAATTATTTAATACACTCAATAATAAGTTTATTATTTTTCATTAGATGAAATAATTGAATTATTGATTATTTAATTAGTTAAGACAAAATGACAAAAGTTGTCATAGTTAATATATTTGTTATATTTCATTAAATGAAATAATGAAATTATTGATTATTCAATTAATTAACAAATATAAAGTAACTTTTGAAAATAGTTTTTAAAGTGAATTTTGTCAAATTTGAGTTAATGTCAAATTTGAGCTAATGTCATAGTGCCAAGTGTTGAGCTATGGTGACAAGACCTTTTGTTTGCCATAACATTTTTGTTATAAATGTATTATAACTTAAATGAGAGATTAATAAGTCAATGTTATAGTGCCAAGTATTGAGCTATGGTGACAAGACCTTTTGATATCCATAACATTTTTATAAATGTATGAAATCAATTGTAACTTTAATGAGAAATTTGTAGTGTTTTTCTCTAAATGCCATAATAGCCATTATAGAGCTATACCACTATAAATAGAGGTCCAACCTCATTAGGTTATGAGGTTGAAGACTTTGAGCTTAAGGAATCCATTTTGAGAGCAAAATTTGTGTTTTTCGTGTTGGCTTTAGAGAAGTGTTTTCTAAATCCAAAATAGATTCTCTCATGTGTTGAGAATGCGATCTATCATAAATTAAGTGTGATCTTGTTTTGTTCATCACGCCCACACGTGCTTATTCGAGGTGAGGAAGATTGGCGAAAAAGATCGAAGGTTGATTTTGTACCCGTGTGAAGTAAGATACAAAGGTAATATTCTTCATCTTTTAGATTAGATCTAAATAAAGATTTTTGAATACATATTATTATTAATATGTTATAACAACGATCTGTTTTATGTTCATGTTTTTCATGATACATAGGTTACGCACGTTACCATTGTTATGAACCTCGGTAATTCCACCTTGCGAGGGAATCCAAAAACCAACATAAACATCCCGAGCCTTGCCCCAAAACTGGACTTTTGTCGTGGCTCAATAGGGTTGCACCATGATTTAGCACTTTCTGAGCTGTGACCCAACATCATCTTCCCCAACGACGGCCTCATCATTTCATCGAATTTCTCCGAATTTCCAGCAAAATTGAGAACCAAAAAATTCACAATTTATTGGGTCGAACATAACATGATTTATATTCATTAATCGGACAACTATAGCCCAAGTATCCAATCTTTGCTTCAAACTCCAAAGAAAATTCCTTTATCAAATTTCGTCGGTAAATCAATTTTATGTACCTCAGTTAATCGCTATTTCCAGCAATCTCAAGTGCAACTATAGACTGAATTTCAACTTGTTCTTTCTCCAATGAGTTTTCTTATTAAAATTTCAAACTTTCCTTAAATCTTTCAAAGGAAAACAATCATTAATCCTTATTAAAGTGAAACATAAACATCAATTTCAATCTTCTCTATCTTCTGAATTTGCTCCAATGACATTTCCTCAATCCCCTAGATAGAATCAAAACTTCCATCAAAATCAACCATTAAGATGGTAACAACAAAAGAATGAAGAAGTTGAATACAACCTACCGATGATTCGTCACATAGAGATTCTAAATTCTGTGAAAGAAATCACCCTTAAGTCTTTACCAATCACATCAGTGTTTTTCCTCTCTCTCTCTCTCACACACAAATTTCCTTCCAAATTCCCCCCTCCATGGTTTGTTCCAAATAAATAGGGGTAAAGGTAATCTTTTAATTTGGGTAGCTACACCCGAAGGAATTAAATCTAATTTAATTTAATTGAATTCTTTACCTTAATTTTTTTCATGTTGCATTATCACAAACTCTCATATGAAAAAGAGAATAATTGCATATCTAATTAATTCAATATTAAGCGAAATATATGTCATACTATTTTTAACAACCAAATCCAAATATGACACATACAACTCATATGGAAAAGCGAATAATGAGTAATATCTAATTGAAAATAATTTCTAAAATGAAAATTCACAATATCATTAGAACTAACATTGTCAAGAGTTATACTAAAAATTCTATCTCTAATAGAATATTCTAACAATTTCGTCACAGTGTCTCTATAAATAGAGATATTAGTGTGAGGATATTTAGAGTTACAAAATCTTAAATTTTTTTTATTTAGTTGTCAAGATTCATCAATAAAATGAAAAGTTATAACTATATAACCTATAACATTACATACGCACTATAAATGAAACATAATACAAATAGATATTGTAAGGGCATTTGCAAAAAATATAATTAATTCATTTTTCATATCATAAAACATTTTAACAATGTCGTTTCTCATTATACTTCTGGATACACGTTTAAAACTAGAAATAACATACTTTTTCATAAATTTTTCAAATACTTCACTATCGATGAATGATAAAGTGATGTGTCACAAGGAATTCTCACTAGAGCTCAATCAAAGAAACTTTCAACTTATTTATATGGCGTGTTATTTTTCACATTCCAAGCTACAAAAAGAGTTAGAGAATATGCCAAGTGAGGTCGATCAAGAGATGTCAAAATATTTGCTTACATGGCAAGATGAAGAAGAATCCACCAAAGAGGAGGATTTGCCACAGATTTGGCACAATATGCTAAGGAGAGATTTCATTCGAATTTGAGTGAAGATCAATTCAATTTAAATCTTTAGTTAGTTAGTCTTTAAGTTATTTTAAAGTTTTCCTAGGTTGTTTAAATTCAAATTATTTTAAATTTTGAATAAAGTAGATAGGAATTGGTTAGAGATAACTATAAACCGATCCTAATCTAATTAGAATTGTAATATTTGATGGTGGGTTATTTATACCCACCAAGAGTTAATGGAAATTAAGTTTTTGATGAATTAAACCCCTTTTAGTCGTGACTAACTTTTCTCTTTCTCTTGGATTATTGTTAATCCTTTTGATTGAAACCTTAGAGTTCAAGTGTTGTGAGAATTATTTGAGCTTATTTATCTTTTGAAATCTTCTAGTCAATTTCGATTGGTGAATTTGATCGAAGATTGTAATCTAACTCTCTTTACTTGTTGGTGAGAGTTCCTTTTTGATTAATCAAGGAGTTCTTTCGTGGAATTAAAAAGTTGTAATTTTAGCAACTTTTTCCCAAGCCAATCGGTCGCCCAGCTACAGTTCATCCGGACGACTGCATTTCATCTAGAAGCGACGTATTTTGAATCTGTGAATTTTTTGGTCAACCACCCTTTAGACTCTGGTCGATTGCACAGATCTAAAACTCTCCCAAACCCTACCTGTTCTGCATCATTGGGTATCAGAGTCAAGATTTTGAGTCTTTCAACCATGATTACAAAGAGTGCCGCAAATTAAGAGGGTAATAACCCTCAATTAGCACCACCCATACAACCACCAATAAGGGAGACCGAAACTTCCTTGCAAGAACAACTCGATCACCTCAAAGATGTTTTGCAAAATTTGACTCAACAAATGCGATTTATGATGCATCAAAACACCCAAGCACCACAAAACCTTAGACCAAGGGGGCTTGGAGTTGTTAGAGGAGGACAATTAGAGGAAGAAAACTTTACAGAAATGCATGATATTTCATTCGACTTCGAGGAACCACAAAGCCCACAAAATTGCAATGACAATTTAGAAGAGCTAAAGCATGTGAAGCTTTCTATCCCACCCTTCAAAGGTACTTGCAATGGTGACGATTCTTAGATTGGGAAGAAAAAGTGGAAAAGATGTTTGCTTGCCACAATTACTCAGAAAGAACCAAAGTCCGACTAGCTACCTTAGAGCTTACGGGGTATGCTAGCTTATGGTGGTAAAATCTTAAAGCTAAGAGGAGCCAAGTGGGAGAACAAGACATTCAAACATGGAGTGCTATGAAAAGTTTAATGAGGCATCGGTTTGTACCTAACCACTATAGGCAAGAGCTCTTTTTACAAATTTAAAGCCTAAAGCAAGGGACTTTATCGGTAGAGGAGTACATCACCGAGTTCGAAACTTAAAAATAAGAAGTTGCCTCAAAGAACCAAAGGAACAAACAATTGCTCATTTCATTAAGGGTTTGAATGTTGAAATTGGTTATGTGGTGGAGCTACAAGTATAACATAACATGGAAAAAGTTATACAACTAGCACTCAAAGTAGAGAGACAACGCAAAAGACAAAAGTTTATTCCTTCTCATCCTTTTATCTAGGAAAGTCAGTCATCAAATTTGCAACCGAAGTCCGATCCTAAGGCTTCCCTTCCTAAAATTTTAGTCAGCAAGAGTATGTAAGAAAAAACATTAAAAGAGAATGTCTCTTAAACTAGATCAAGAGATATTAAATGTTTCAAGTGCCTCAACATGGGACATATCGCTTCTCAATGCCCAAACCGACGAGTTATGATCATCCGAGAAGAAGACAATGAGGTTGAGAGTGAAGAAAAAGAATTAATAAAACCAAAAGAGGAGGAAGAGGCCATGGTTATGTGTAAGAAGATCCTTTATTAATGGTGATCCGTAGAAACCTCTCCACACATCATAATATTGAAGACGCTTGCCAAAGGGAGAATACTTTTCATAGCCGATGTCTAATCAAGAAAAAATATGTTCTTTAATCATTGATGGAGGAAGTTGTACAAATGTGGCTTCCATAGATTTTGTGGAGAAATTGTAGTTAGAGACCATTGAACATCCCACACTGTACCTTTTGAAGTGGCTCAATCATCATGAAGACATCAAGGTAACAAAACAATCAAAGATTCCATTATCAATGGGTGATTATGAAGATGAAGTGTTTTGCGATGTAGTACCAATGAATACAAGCCATATATTACTTGGACGCCCTTGGCAATTTGACCAAAAAACCATGCATGATGGTTACTCCAACTTCTACTCATTTTGACATAACAAAAAATTGATTAAATCGGTGCCACTCCGTCTGGATAAAATAGCCAAAGATAGTTGAAAAAAGAAGTTAAAGGCAAAGAATCTTTATTTATATCACAAAGAGAATTAAAAAAGGTGTTACTTTGTTGTGATCCTCTTATTTTGATGATGTTCTCAGATCGACTAGAGGAATTGGGGGATGTGCTCGTGGTTATCAAAGATCTTGTTACAAAGTTTAAAGACACTTTTTCAGAGGATCTTCTGCACTATCTACCACCTATAATAGAGATTGAACATCAAATTGATCTTGTTTCGGGAGTTGTATTACCAAATTGTCCAACTTATAGAATGAATCCTGAGGAGACTAAGGAATTAAACAAGCAATTTACGGATTTCCTTGACAAGGGCCTTATTCAGGAATCTTTTAGTTCTTGTGTGGGACCTACATTATTAGTTCCCAAGAAAGATGGGACAATGAGGATGTGTGTGGGTAGCCGAGCCATCAACCAACCTACAATAAAATATTGATTTCCTATACCATGACTTGAAGATATGCTCGATGAATTAAGTGGATCAACTATATTTTCTAAAATCGATATCAAAAGTGGCTATCATCAAATCCTAATAAAAGAAGGAGATGAATGGAAGACAACTTTCAAAACCAAATATGGGCTTTATGAGTGGATGGTCATGCCATTCAGATTATCTAATGCTCCAACCACTTTCATGAGGCTTATACGCCATGTCTTGAAGGATTTCTTAGGGAAATTTATCATGGACTATTTTGATGACATATTAGTATATAGTTCCAATTTGCAAGCTCACTTGAATCATCTACAATAATTATTCAAGAAGTTACGAGATGCAAGGCTTTATGGCAATCTAAAGAAATGTTCTTTTGTGATGTACCCCAGGGCCCCCTCACTCGCTCTCGAGCCAGGGAACTCATTGTTTATCTAACAAGCTACTATTTTGTAGGTAATCCAAAATTGATGGAGTTAGAAGAGGAGCCTTCACTCATTGATAAAGAATCACCGCAACATGTCCTCACATTGGAGAGTTCAACCCCAAATCGGCAAGAGGATATTTGTCACGATTTTGGTAAGCTTGCCTTGATGAAGAACAACAACTCTTTCTAGTTATGTATGAGTTTAATTTCCACGTTGTTATTACTTATTTAGTGTGGCTGAATTATGACTATGGTGGGATTATTTTCTTGTGTATTTTGGATTGAGGAATGAGGTGCTCAAGTAGCTTAGAAACCTAGCCCTCATGTCCAATTTTTACTAACACTAGGGGCATTTTTGTAAGTAATCTTTTTGGCCCTTAAGGGAGTATTTAGCCTCACTTAATGGAAGTCCTAATCAGTTTTGAGAAACCCATTTGTTGCTGCAAAATTTCGTGAAGAGCTTTGCTCTCTCAATCTTAGGTGTTTGGCTAGCTTTTGCATACCTACACAAAATTGATTCCTTCGTTTGTTTCTTGTTCATTCTTGGGGACGGATTTGTCACTATTTTCTCCAGTATCTTCTCTCTTGAGGGTGTCTTTGACGTGAGGGAGTAGAAGAACGTATCACAACCAAGGTGGAAGGGCTCTTTTGAGAAGGACCCGGTTCAACTCGCCATTCTCGACCGTGTGAGAGCGTGCGGACAACTTGGTATTCTGTTCTTGATTGTTTATTCGAATTTGTTTTGTGTTTTTTGAGTTGGAAATCAGATCTTTGTTGTTGTGGTAATTTGCTGATTGGAATTTCTGGATTTGGAGTTATATATTGTGAGTTATGGTTGTTTGTTCAGGAGTGTGCAATCTGTTTTTCTGTAGTCCGACTTCCGAGCAGGGAATTGTTTCTTTCATAACTCTGTTGATTTTGCGAATTTTAATCTGCAATTTTAAGAGCATAAAGCCCCTTAAATTACAAAGATTTTGGTACCACTTTGACATCGTTTGGATCAGAACTCATTATTTTACTCACGATTTATTGGAGGTCACCAACCTGTCTTAGAAGGAACCTGTTTTTAGGGCAGGTTTGGTTTCAGCCATAACTCCTTGTAAACGACGCTTTTGGGGTTGATTTTTGGTGTTGATATATTATTATCTCTCTATTGCTTGCCATAAAAATTTTAGACTCAAAGGCTGCATGCAATAGGAGAACCATTTGATTTAAGTTCTGTGCGCAGATTGACTACACTAAAATTTCTGGTTAGTTGTTTTGGGTCAATTGCAATTTTGGCTCACATCATTTTGTCAAAGAGAAAGTATATTTTCATGAGTTCTTATTGACAAAGCAAGACATCGAAGTGGATGAAACTAAAGTCCAAGCAATAAAGGAGGGATCAATTCTAAGAAATGTTTATGAAATAAGAAGTTTTCATGCATTAACATCATTCTGTCAGAGGTTTATCAAAAATTTCAGCACTATAATGGCTCCTATTACCAATTGTACAAAGAAAGGTCAAGACTTTAATTGGACCAATGCATGTGAAGTAAGTTTCAATACTATTAAAGAAAAGTTATGCAATGCACCTATTCTAGCTCTACCCGATTTTAACAAGACATTTGAAATTGAATGTGATGCCTCTGGATTGAGAATTGGAGCTATCCTCATACAAGAAGGCAAGCCAATTGCTTATTTTAGTGAAAAAAATAAAAGAGGTCGCTTTGAAATATTCAACATATGACAAGGAGTTTCTTGCACTTATAAGAGCTTTAGAAGTTTGGCAACATTATTTACTCCCTTGGGAATTTGTTATTCATACGGATCATCAATATCTCAAACATATCAAGCTTAACAAAAGACATGCCAAATTGGTGAAATTTTTTGAACGATACCCCTATATGATCAAATACAAGAAAGGAAATTCAAATATTGTAGCTGATGCATTGTCCCGAAGGTATTCCCTTCTTTCTAAATTAAAAGCTAAAATTTTTTGATTCAATTGGATAAAGAAAATTTATGAGGTAGAAAAAGATTTTAGCTATCGGTATCAAATGTGTGATCTAAAGTCCAAGGGGGATATCATAAAATCGATGGTTATCTGTTTAAAGAAAGAAAATTATGCATACCACAATGTAGCCTTAGAGAGCCTCTTTTAAGGGAGGCTCATAGAGGAGGTCTCGCTTGCCATTATGGAGAAAAGAAATCTTACAAAGCTTTAACGAAATTATTTTCCTGGCCTCACATGATAAAGGATGTCCATAAAGTATTAGAAAGATGTATTATATGCAAAAATGCTAAAAGTCGCCTACAACTCCACTGTCTATATATGCCATTATTGGTTCCAAATCATCCATGGGTTGAATTAAGAATGAATTTTGTTTTAGGATTACCACACACGGCAAGGAAAAAGGATTCCATTATGGATGTTGTGGATAGATTTTCAAAGATGGCACATTTCATTCAATGTACCAAAGTTGTTGATGCTTACCAAATTGCCGAGTTATTTTTTAAAGAAGTACCAAGGATGCATAGAATTCCTCAATCAATTGTGTTGGATTAAGATACAAAATTCTTATGTTCTTTTTGGAATACTTTATGGGTAAGATTGAGAACTAAACTTATGTTTAGCACTTCTTTTCATCCTCAAACGGATGGATAAACCAAGTTTATCAATTGAACCATGAGAGCTTTATTAAGGACCATTGTAAGTAATAAATTAACTGATTGAGATTTACAACTCCCCTATGTGGACTTACAACTCCTTTTGAGGTGGTCAATGGGTTTATCCCCTCACTTCAATGGATCTCATTGCCTTACCAAATATTGGATTGATAAACAAGGAATGACAAAATAAAGCCGATCAAGTTAAAGCAATGCATATGAAGGAGAAAAAGGTTATAGATAAAAATAAAAAAAAGAAAAAAAAAAGAAATGTATGTTGAACATGCCAACAAAGGGAGGAAACCAATGATATTCAAAGAATGAGACTTAGTATGGTTACAGTTAAGGAAGGAAAGATTCCCTAAGCAAAGAAAGTTCAAACTTAATGCTAAAGCCGAGGGACCATAAAGTTTTATCAAAAATCAATGATAGTGCATACAAACTCAACCTACCAAAAGAATATGGAATCTCCAATTCATTCAATTTACAAGATCTATTCCCTTATCTTGGGAGTGAACAAGCCAAAGGTGAAGTCAACATAAAAGATTTGAGCACAAATTTTTTCTCACCTGGAGGGGATGATGTTCCACAAGGAGTCCTCACTAGAGCTCAATCAAAAAAACTTTCAACTTATTATATGACATGTTATTTTTTAGATTCCAAGCTATAAAAAGAGTTAGAGAACACGCCAAGTGAGGTGGATCAAGAGATGACAAAACATTTGCTTACATGGCAAGATGAAGAAGAATACACCAAAGAGGAGAATTTGCCGCAAATTTGACACAATATGCCAATGAGAGATTTCATTCAAATTTGAGTGAAGATCAATTCAATTTAAATCTTTAGTTAGTTAATCTTTATGTTATTTTAAAGTTTTCTTAGGTAGTTTAAATTTAAGTTGTTTTAAATTTTGAATAAAGTATATAGCAATTGGTTGGAGATAACTATATACCAATCCTTGGCATAACAACAATAACGTACGTTACCTATGTATCATGAAAAATAATGAATTAAATACAATGAATTAAGATAATGCATATATAACCATTATTTTAATAAAATTAATTGTTCTATATTTAACAAAAATTATCAGAATAATATAATTTTATCTGATCATATATTAATCTTATGTCACTATATGTATAGTCAGGATATGACTATATATTCTTAATGAGATAAAATATATTTATTACTATGAACTATTTGAAGATTCATACTTCAAATATAAGTCACATACTTATTTTGATTATTACTCTTTATATTTTATCCCACATATATACAGTATATATGTTAATATAAAGTTAGCATAAATAATCAATAAATTTTATAAAACATAATTTAAAATGTTAACATAATATTAACCAATATAAATTTATTCATATATTATAAAATTGTTCTATTATATTTGCTTATTGGATACATTACTCCAAATAGAACAACCACTTATTTGTTTGGAATTGAGCCATACAGGTTCATTAATATTTGTTTAAATTTTAGGCTTTAATTTTTCATTCAGATATTTGTTCTTTTAGTGCGATGGGTTCTCTGAAGTATGAAATTCTGCTATTGAATTCGGATATGGACAATTATTTTAGGCTTTAGAAGAATTCTATAAAGATTATTACATCTACATTTGTCAAAACCAAAAGTTGTTGGATATTTTGAAGTAGAAAACCATCATTCACTATGGTTGAAATTAAAGTTGATATATACGATTGAAAACTCTAACAATTATGATGCATCTAAGGAAGCAACTTTATTGTCATTGTATGATGAAATGTACGTCTATCATAGATCAATTAATTGTCTTAACAAAAATTGTGTTAGTCAGAGACCATAGAGTGCAAATACAATGAAGAGGATTTATGATAGATTTCATTGTGTTCGTCGCATGCTTCTTATAATACCTTTAGGGTTACTATTTTATATAGTTAGGATACTCTCACTTTATATGAAGTTTATGGTGCCTTATTTTTGAAATAGCTTGTTGTTAGATATGAATCTCAAGTAGAGGAACTCTGTAATACCCCGACTTTTCATAATGGAATTTAATAAGGATAATTAGAAAGTAATTGGGGATATTTGGATTAATTGGATAATTATCAGGGTATTACCAAGGACGTATTCGTTAGATTATAATTTATGAGAATTTATTGAATGATAATTAGTATTAATTAAGGGGAGTCTTATATTGGATAATTAAATGGAATTAGAATTTAAAGGAGAGAAATATGGATTGAACCGATTTGGTTCGGCTAGGTTCGAAAATCTGGAGTGCTCGGTTCTTTGCTAAGAGAAGAATTTAATTAAGTGGGAATTAATTGGGATTAAGATGTAAGGGAATAATTAATTGAAGATTAAGTGAATATTAAGTGAAGATTAAATGAGGAATTAAAAATAATAGGAATTAAGAAGGAATGGAGTACTGAACCGATTTAGTCGAATCGGTTCATGCTCTGCTGGTTCGGCTGGAAGACAAAAGAAGAAAGGGGAATTGGTTTTGGCCTTCGGCCATTTCGTGTTGAAGAGCCCGAGAGATGGAAAGTAAGATTGAGAGTGAGAGAGAAGACAATCGGGAAGGAGAACCTGTAAGGGAGACGACGAAAGGAATGACGATGACTAGTGGGCTCGGGTTCAGTGGCGACTCCGAGTGTAACGACTCGATTTTTTGTAACCCTTTAAAAATAAGTGGAATTTAAAACTTTTATCAAACGACTAAAATCCCTTTTAAAAGTATATCAGAGTGCCTTAAGTCGGACCATCAAAAACCTTTTTCATTATACTCATTATGGAAATTACAAATAGCGGAAGCAGTTATAAAATCCTTTATTTAAAACATAGCAGAAGTGAAATCAATAAGAAATACTAAACCGAACATTACACATTAATTACAAACCAACTTTTCATTTACGAGTCATTTTATCTTAGCTTGGCCAACCACAATCCTGCGCGTGCAAATCCTTCATCCTTGCTTTTGATCTGTGTATTGTCTTCGCATACAAGTACTTACACCTACACCACAAGTAAACTATAAGCCCAAAAACTTAGTAAGGAAAATCATTTAATGCAACATGATATGCCTCTCTTTAGTCCTTTTGGAATGGGGGCTACCCAAACCAATCCTTTCATTACGTCAGTCGTTCGTTCTTTCCTTTACATTAGTTCATTCGTTTGTTACTCGTACATCGAGCGGGAGATTGGAGGATTTTCTTTATGATGGAATAGTTGGCTGGATCTAACCTTTTACTTGCAACTAAGTCCCCTCTACAGACAAGATAGGGGGCTTCGCCTAGCTGTAGACTAGATCCGCTACCCATCCGCCCCCCAACTCCCCATTTCCTTCATTTTCTTAACATTTTTCCTCCCAATGCATGTGAGTACCACCACCAAGGTGGCACTCCCTATTGATTTCTATTAACATGATGCATGGCGATACATTCTCTCAATAGCATGATGCATGATGTAGTATAACGTAACTTTAATAATTGAATTGCGCTTGTAAAATAAAGTAATTGACAATCATTAAATAACAAAAATTGAAAGCGAATATAAAAGAAAGTAAATGAATAGTTGAATAACGCATTGGGAGTAATTAACCAAAATGAAATAGTGCGTACAAGGACAAGAAATAACAATGTACAAAGCATAGGAATGGAAGTAAGCGATAATTGAAATTGCACATAAAATGAATAACGGCACGTAAAAGAAGTTAACAATAATGAACAACGCACATTATGAATTACAGAGAACGAGTGTAGCCTTGAATAGAAACAACGAATGAGCAATAACGAGACAATAAAGTGAACATACGCTTAGTTACGATTAATTAACGTGCTCAGACAATTATAGATAAGTTGACAGATGATATCGTACACATTAAAGTTAAGCATAGTTATTAAACATACTCAATCAATTAGTTAACCTGCTCTAGTTAGTTAAACCTACTTACAATGATTAGTCAACATGCTCAGGTTACTATTAATTAATTAAGCATGCTCAGCACTACGGAAGTTAATTTTGTAACAACTAGTTAATTAATTAAGCTAGTTAATTAAACGTGCTCAAGGGATAATTACAATTATTACAATTTACATGCTCAAGGACTACTTACAATTATTATCTCAAATGATTAAACATACTTTTAATAACATGCAACATGGAGTAAGTATATTTATAGTTTAATGGATTAAACAGACTTATCTAATTAAGTAATTAAACTTCATTGTTATAATTGTTATCTACCATTGTTATCTTAATTAATTAACATACACCGACTAATTAGTTCACATACTTAGATTAATTAGTTATTTATCAAAATTATGATAAATTGATTAGTTAGTTAAACGTTAGTTCCCATGCAAATTGTTTATATGCTTTGATTAACTAAATTGGTTAACATGCTCAATTGATTAACATGCTTAAGATTCTAGTTGATTAACATTTAAATAGGATCAACTTATAATAATGTATCACAAATATTTATACAAGTTCAGAGTAAGGGTTGTTGTTATAATTATCATTTATTAAACATGCTAGGTTAAGGAAGTAGAACGAACAAACGACAGCAGAACAATAATGACAGCTTATAATTAACTAAACAGCAAGTAATAATAAAGAACAGGGTCATCCTTGTTCTCCACTCATTCATACTTCATACTTTTCAAGTCATTATATCTTCAGGCTTAACTCATTATCTAAGCAGAAGTCATTCATCGATTGTCTATCAAAGTGAAGCATTGATAACAAAACTAACAATAAAGATAAAGGACTAACAATTAAGGAAATCACAGAGCTAACAACAACAAAGGAAATATCTACTGGGTATCAATAATAGAGCTAACAACCAAGCTAACAACCAAGGAAATATCAATAAATCTACACCACATCACTCACGCAATCTATTTGTGGGTAGGGCCACCACTGGCCAAGACACACCCAAGTCCTTACCAGTTATGAAGGAACTAACACTCATGGATAGTACCCCAACAAAGATAGCAGCCCCAGTAGCTCCAAGCTTCACTCACATACTGCTGAAGGATCCTCACTAACTCATAAGTCACTCACGATTATCAACAGAACACTCAGAGCTCATAGAGGATTTCACTCACTCACATATGGAACTCTCATTCTCGGGGGATGCACTCGCTGGAACTCTCTCGCGGAAGGGAAAATCTTGACTGATGAAATGAAAGGGAAATGGCTTAAAGTCCTTACTTGGAGACAACCATATGCCTAGGGTAGAGAGAGGATAGCTGGAGGCAAGGGAAACACGGCGTCTAGCATGGGGGTCGCCTCCCGTGTCTCCTGTCGTGCGTAATAATGGACTATGCGACAAGAAATTCTAATTTTTAACCCTAATTTATCGCAGGTCTGGGCTATTTCAGACAAGTGCAGACGTTAGCGTCTCATCCGCATGCGTCGAAAGGTCTCTATTCCTCAGGAAAAATTGGACCTTCGGACGAAGGATGGCATCTGCATTCGTCTGAAAGTGTCTAGAAATCGGATACATTCAAATCGTCCGAGTCCGAATCCATCTACCACCCTCCGCTGCCGTCTGGAGTCACAATTCAGACGTGATATGGCATCCTCATAGAGCGTTCACACGTGTCAAAAACTGTCCAGAAATTAGATAGATTCAAAATGGACGATTCCGCCTACGTCTGAATTAGTCCATGCTTGTATGGGCTCGTTCAGAACTTCTTGACATAGACGAGGTTAGGATGCAAAAATCGCATCCTGAGTCGCCCCAAGGCTCAGGGGCGACGTAAAATGCATTTGCGGATGACATTTCCCATCCGCAAGCATCCGAAGGTCAACATTCAAATGCATCAGGATGCAAGTTCTCATCCTGCTGCATCCCAAAGTATCGGGGATGCCACACAATGCTTTTACAGACGACATTTCTCGTCTTCATGTCGTCCAAAACTCCACTTAACAGATTTTTCTTTACATTTTTCCACTTAACTTCCATTCCATAATATTTTCTCATAAATACACGTCACAATTTGACACGTATAGATATGCAACATAATGTCCTATACATCGCAACACTTGATAACATCATGTATATGAAAAAAATGTTTTCGGGATATTACACCGAGTGTGTACGTGTTGCTGGTCGTCGACGCAGTAATCGTGGGTGCGAATCGTGTGGATTTGGGGCGCTGGTTTGTTCAGCCCAATTACAATCACGATTTGGGGTTGCGATTTTTCGAACCGAGGTTAGTCACAGTTGATTCCTTGTCATTTGTTGTTGCTGTGTTTGAATTTGTGGCAGTGAGTTGCAGGGGATGGAAAATCGACAGTGGTGGGTGGCTGGAATTCGCATTTGGTAGACCACATGGCTTGTCTATCAGCGGACCGATTGGTTCAGCAATGTGAACCAGTCCATGTGTAGTGTGTTTGGCCGAGAAGAATTATCCACGTTTCTTCCAGCTGGCATCCACTCGGTTGATAACATGAAATCATGGAGAAGTGGGAGTCAACCTCTCGTGGAAGGAATGGCCTAGGTGAAGCCAAGGTATGGCTTGGGTTATTGTTTTTTCAAGGGCTGTGAGTGGAGGTTAAAGAGAGAAGGGGAGGCAGATGAGGGTTGTGTTCTATTGAGTTTCCCTGTGGTGCTATGTGCAGAGTATTATGGTTTTTGGACAGTGAGGGAGCTTGGTGAAATTCAATCCCTGGTGCTGGCCGAGAAGGTGAAGCTTTTGGACTGCTCTCGGGTGTCCTGTTGGTGAGGTTTTCTTCTATGAGATTTTAGTCATTTGGATTTTGTTGGCCGATTACAATTCAGTTTTGTTTGTAATTTTGTAACTGTGAATATTGGTGTGTTAATAATGTTCTTTGTTGGTGTGTGTACGTTGGATGTACACTGTTGGGTTTTATGCTCTGTGAATGGTTTAGAGTAATATACTCTGGTTGTTATTGGTCTACAAACATAGTTGATTGGTGCTCTGTTAAGTGTATTGGATTGTGCGCTGTTGTTTTCTATTATTGTCAACATTAAGGGATTAAATTTATGTTATGAGAATGAGTTTTTGGTGCTAGTTGCTGGATATAAGTTATTAATCTGTTTGGTATTGGTTTTGGGTCTTCAGATATTGTCTCTGTTGATTATTGTCGGAAGCATGAATATGTTGGAATCAGTTGATTAATCTGCTATTGTTGGAAAATCTATTGGTTTAATTTATGCTAGCGATTATCAAGTGAAATGTATTGTGAGATTTCAGTAAGTGTTCTGCATTTTAAGAATATACCCTGTACGTTTAGATGTACTGTGATAATCTGTTAGTTTCTAAATGCTATCAATTTAGATTAATTTATTAAGTTGAGTTGTAATTAATGAAGCAGTTTCATTTAGGAAACTCTAGTAAGCAATGTATATAGATTAAGGATAGAAAAGATTAATAAGTTGATGAAATGATTAGATTAATAATTAAACGTTATTAAATTGTGAAGGTACTAAAGAAGGAAGAAAATGATAACGAATAAACGTTGAGCGCTTTAAGCAATTAAGGTAAGTGATACGTGTGTGCTTTGGTCTTTGAGCCTTACATCGCAAGAATAAGATATGCATGTTTCATTGTTTACCGCTTTATTAAGTTAGTAGATTATTGAGCATGTCTATTGTTTTAAAAGCATGTCTACAGTTGTTGATAACATGTTTCATTGTTTACTATTTTTATAGCACATTTATAGTATTTAAAAGCACGTCTACAGTTTTTACAACATGTTTATCGCTTTAAAAGCAAGTTTACAGTTTTTATAGCACGTTCTGTGATTTGTACGTTGTATGTTTATTTAGCTTCCTTTAATTATAACAATAGAAATTATATGCATTCATGAATACCATGCATCACGGTTTTCAAATAATATAAAAATGGTTTTTATGCACGGTTTTTAAAAGGAAAGACGGAAAACGAAAAGAAGTACAAACGAACGGGAAACGAAAACAAAAACGAAAAGAAAGTACAAAGGAATGATTAAGAAAGATAAAGAAAAGATAAATGTTTGTGTGGTCCGGTAGCTTAGCCCGGTACATGAACAAAAGATAAAGAAAAGATAAAGATTCGTGTGGTCCGGTACCTTAGCCCGACACATGAACAAAAGATAAAGGTTTCTGTGGTCTGGTAGCTTAGCCCGACACAGGAATGAAAGAAAAGAAAAGAATATGAAAAGAGAAATGGATACAGATACGGGAACGAAAATGAAAACGGATATGGAAACGGTACGAGCACATAAACCGAAACAGAAATGGGAACAGAAATAGAAACGAAAACGGAAGTGGAAATGAGATACAGAAACAGACACGGGAATGGATACGAAAATGCATACGATCACGAATACCGAAATGGATACAGAAACGGGAACGAAAATGGAAATAGAAAGAAAGTGCGTGAGCGAGAAAAGATAAAAGATAAAAGATAAAAGAAAGAAAATGAAAAGAGAAACTGCATACTTTTTAAAATGGCATAGCATGTGCATCTAGCATATTAGGTATTATAACTTACTGAGCGTGAGGCTCATAGTTTATGTCTTGCATTTAGGTACAAACAAGAGAAAATGACGAACAGACTAAGAAGCAGTCGATGAAGGATTTGCATGGGTGAGTCTTGTGGCGGGTTAGCTAATGGGGATTAAAGAGAAAAGAGTTTTGTAAAATTAATGTAAACAATTTATTTATTTAAATGAATCGTTTATGCTTCCGTTACATTTTGAGAAAAAAGATTTTATAATTACAGTCTTCCGCTGTTTATAATGATTTTAGTAACGAGTCAAAGTAAAAGGGATTTTAACGGTTCGGTTTTCAGAAAAGAACTCTGATGTTGATTTAAAATGTTTTCCACTATTGTTTTATAGAAGGAAAAGAAAAGGTTTTAAATTTCACACGATTTTTAAGATAAGAAAAATTGGGTTGTTACAAACTCATTGGTGAAGGTAGAACACAAAAGTTGGATAATAATGACAGTGAAAATGTTCAAGGTTCGAAGCAAGAAGAAAGCCAATGAATAGACATAAGACTTACAGTTACTTCTAGAAGAAGGGACATATAAGTCTGAATGTCATATGTTGCAGAATAAGAATAAGAGAGTTGCTAATTAGAAAAGAAAACAATTGGAGAAGATTGGTGAAGCTATTGTTGCAGAAAAAAAAACTACAATGATAAAGATCTTCTAGTTGTGTCTGACATAAACTCAAGCCTTACAAAAATTGAATTTTGAATTCAACTTGTATATTTTATATGTGTCCCAATAAAAACTAATTTTTAAGATATGAAACATTGTATATTTCAATGGATAATAATACATCGATAATTGGCATAGGGACATTCAAAATGAAAATGTTTAATGGAGTTGTCAAGATATGTTAAACACATTCCATATTTGAAGAGAAATTTGATTTTTTTAGTATCGTTGATTCGCAAGGGTAAAAGTACACCTCTAAAGAGCACTAAAAGTATGCTAAATTATATGTTTCTGAAGGGTTTGACTATCACAGGTTATGTGACAATATTGATTTCTTCATTATCTGACGTTAAGGATGATGTCGCTACCACACTACACTTATTTCAGTTTCACGATATTACTCTACAGTTACAGGCAGACCGAAGAGGGATATTAAACCTCCATATCGATATGGTGAAGTTGATTTAATTGCTCATGCATTGAATATGTTTGAGATGATTGGTTCCAATAAGAAGTCTTCTATATATTCAGATGCAGTTAGTTGTGATGATTCTAATAATATGATGATGTCATGCAAGAGAAGATAGACTCTCTTCATGAGAATGAGACTTATGTTTAAGTAATGTAACGACCAAA
Organism: Begonia loranthoides; assembly: GCA_022433065.1. Lineage (NCBI taxonomy): Eukaryota > Viridiplantae > Streptophyta > Magnoliopsida > Cucurbitales > Begoniaceae > Begonia > Begonia loranthoides. The sequence goes on along the minus strand of CM039470.1, from coordinate 21,230,465 downwards.
AGGTGGGCCTAGGTCAAAAGACTTGATCATCAGAGAGGACTCGATCGCCCAACCCAATGTAGGATCAATATGCTCCTAAAGAGGGGGGGAAGAGGGGGTGGGTGGGGTGGAAGTGGTGAATTAAGCGATCTAAACTTTTTCGTGTGACTTGATTATCTCTAAACCATAAGTGAGTAACTAATGAATATGCAAATAAATATAAGCAAATAAGAATGTAAGGGTTAGAAAGTGCAAAAAAGTTTGTTCACGCAGTTCGGTGGCCCGGCCTACTATCCTTAATCACCTAACCTCCCCGGTTGGTGATGATTGACTTCACGAGTGTCAACCAAACCTTTATAATGACTCTTTCTAAGTCATCACTCTCTTCACTTGACTATTTCGGGCCGTCACTATAATACCCAAAAAATTCATTTATCTGTAAAACAGTAATTATGTGTAATATGGTGTTTGGACATAGTGAAATTGTATTTCCGAATCATTTATATCATTGAGGATAATGAGGTTATTAATATTTAAGGATATATAAGATGATAATGGTGTTAGTTTTAAAAGTGTGATTATTTACATGTTGAAAGAATTAGAAGAAATGGAAAAAATAAGGATTTTGTTGAGTGGTGGTCGATCTAAGGGATAGGCGGTTGATCTCCTTCATGACGAATAATTATAGAGTGTGAAGATTTTTGGGGCGGTAGATCAACTAAAGGGGAATGATAGATCGGTTTCAAAGCAAATTCTATACATAGAGCAACGATTTTGTGAGCGATCGATTAGCCGAAGGAGGATGATCTACCAGGTCCAAAGCAGATTGCAAAATATTGATTTGCGGTCGATCGTCTACTAAGGGGGTGATCAACTGGTAATTCTGGAGAAGACAAAATTGCAGTTGATCATAAGAGAATTGCGGTCGATTGTGGCCGTGACTGCAAAATTTGCGGTTGATCACAGGAAGGAGGTGATCAACCAGGACTCTAACAATCGCCTAGAAAAATAACAAACTGTCCTCTAGAAAATAAAATGCCGCATGGAATATGGACTGTCGTGGCTTGTCGTCTCCTATAACATTATAAGTATATCATATGGGAGAGTTTTAGTAGAAGAAAAGCATGTCTTCTGGTGTTCTCTCTCAAGGTAGCTTTTGCACTTTCTGTTTTCTAGAGATATTGTAGTGCTACTGCGGTGTGATTGTCAGAAGAAGCTTCAACAGGAAGGGATTTTAGCAAAGAGTGGTAAGAGATTATGCATGTGTTTTGCTAGAGGCGACTTACATCACAAGAATATGGTTTTTTTGTGTTGCTTCTTAATGGATATGTATGCTCAATGAATTCTACCATGATTATAGCAACTACTTGATAAGAATCTGATAATGAAAATGTTATGTTGGTTGAAATAGAATGAAAAAGGTATGTTAGTGATAGGGTTTTGTTATTGGCTATGCTCCTTGTTTCCTTGATATGAATGTTGAAGAAATATTTTGTTGTTGGCTTTGGTTTCGTTGATAGAAATGATGAAACGAATGGAAATGTTCTCTATAGTTCGTGTTTGATAGATTATTGCTTTCTACTAGTAGTAATGGATGTAGGAAAAAGTTTTTGTTGATCTTCCTTGCTGCTATACATTACGGTTTCAACAAATCTTAGAGAATATTGCTTGGCTGTCTGATATTCTGTACATGTTCACTCTCTATTTGGTAATAATCTGTTGAAATTAACTACTGCTGTACCAATAGGAAATGTTGAAGTTGTTCTCAGGAATATTCTAATGTGGTATATATGTTGTTTTATGCTCTGTTAATTAGGTGTACATAATGAGTACATAGTTGAATAGCTCCCGATTCTGTTTAAGAATTTTATAGCATGCTGATCTGTTGGAAATGTGGCATATGTTGTTACTGCCTTGTTGAATTGTTGATTTACAACATGTGTTAGATAGATTGAAAATGACTTGTTGTTTCATGCTTCAATAAACTGTATTCGTTTTCTTAATGTGTAGTATAAACTATTAAATTGTACGAATTGCATACATGGCATGCATCATGGTTAAATATGTTATGAAAAGGTAGGCATATGCATGCATTGCACGATAAATAAATGAATGTAATAAGCGTAAATGGACATGTGGGGGTTCGGGAGATTTGGTGATGGTTCTTGGTTGTAACATCCTTGATAGATACAGCTCGTCCCATGTAGGGATGGAGTGACGGTTAAGCCCACATGGACCTTGGATGTATCCTTTCTTCTGTACTAGAAATCCCCAACATTTGGACTGATAAAAGAAAACATAAAGGAAATGACAGAAGAGATAGGTTCTTTTCTGAGACCGACTGCATTAACATACGGCGCATTGCATTTCATTATATCTCTTATTGGGCGTTAGGCTTACAATTTCTCTTGTGATGTAAGTGATGACTATGAAACTAATGATGTGCATGTGGAGGAAGTATGACTTGATAGCGCTTTTGTTACTCGGCGCAAGTTGATCTTGGGGCTATGACTCATGAAATGGAATAAAGCATGTTTAAGTATTTTAAGGGTTTTAAACTGTTTTCAAATGATGTTTACTTTAAACTATTTTTAAGGTGATGTTTGTATGTTTTAATTCAAAGAATTCTAATTCTGCTTATGCTACTCTGTTGCTTACCCTCAAATATTTTACGAATGAAATTTAAAAAAAAAAATTTAAATGAAAAATGGGATGTTATAGTCACCCTTTTTGTTCATAGTTTGTAAGTGTGGAAATAGAAAATTACAACTTAGAACTTAACTCTCTAATATGAAATTTCAAGTTGAGGATTAAGAGAGTTAAGTCTGTTCGCTCATTTGAATATAGAGAAATCGTGTAGTAAATTTGCTAAAGCTTCACTACGATTCTTACGTTGTTAAAATAAGATTCGGAGAGTCTTCTATATATAGACTCTGCGTAAACGGTTGACCACTTCCATTTTGGTCGACCGCCATATGACCGTTGGAACTAGCTATTGCGTTATACAGATTATCGGTCGACCGCCTTCTTTACTCCGGTCGACTGCCTTCTTCACAATTTAGTCCCTTCGCTCAACTCTGTCCATTTTGTGGTCGACCAACTCGTCCACTGCTCGACCGCTTCCTCAGCCACTAAAATGTCAAGCCCACTACCTTTAAAACCAGTCGATCACTTTCCAACTGGTCGATCGCCATTCCAGTATTTTCAACAGGAGAACAATCTATAAGATACATGGACTTAGGCAAACACATTTTAAAGGCAGGAGAGCATAACGTTTTTGCTTTTCTTGAATCTTCTAAGTCCCAATAATCAATCTATAAGCTACGTGGACTTTGGCAAACACATTAGTCAACATTAATATCTGTATTAAGGGTATTAATAAATTAAGATCAATATAATTATTAGATAAAAACATTAAGCATAATCAATCAATAAACAACTTATAATTCCAATTAAAACATTCATCATCAAAACAAATA